>VYZM01022843.1:112010-125639 GCA_013398915.1 Dromas ardeola
TTCCTTCCTTTTTTTTTTTTTTTGCAACCGTTTACGATAAATGACAGAACAGTTGGACAATCTGCAACTTGCTGAGAGCAATAAAACCTATCACAAAGTTAGAAGTGACATGGAGCCGAGCCCGAAGACCTGCGCTGGAGCATCCTGCCCGCACTGGAGGATGTAACCTCATGTCTTTCCAGACCAAACTTAGACAAAGTTTCCAATTATCTCCCTTGTCTTTTCTGGGTAAATGGGTGGTTTGGATTTCCAGGTGGCTTTTTCACTGTATTTAAAATTGCTGAACAACAAATGACTCGCCCCAATATTTATCGACAGGTCTTTACCTCCATTTCCCAAACCTGATGTGAAAAGAAATTTGATTTCACCCAGCCAGCCTGCTGTTCGCATCCGTGTTTTGCTTCACACCATCGTATTTTCACAGCTAAATATTGCACTGAGCTAAGTGGTTCAAGCTTAGCAAACACTTTTTCATTCGAAATTAAGCAATCGCTCATGGTTCTGGCAAAATGCAGCATAATTTATGGCGTGCACGTAGGAGAGAAAATTTCCTGTCAAAAAAAGGTTAGCAGTGGACATATTACATTTGCTGTTCTTTTTTATTCCAGGATAATGGCATTTGGACAAAAGTAGGCCCGTCCTGTTTATAGTGCTTTATGCCCCATTAGTATTATTGCAAGTCTCTGGACTCACATGTTAAAGCACTTAATCAAAGGCAATGGGTTGAAAATCATGTCCCAGCACTTCTCATATTTGATTCGTTCCTCCCAGATAGAAAGAAGTAAAAAACACATTACTAGCATCAAAACAGCACATGCATTATCTGCTAAGCAGTTGAGAAGCTATCATTGGGTTTTATCCCTTTGGGTACTAGGACAGACAGGAATTTTCCCCACTCATCCATTCAGAGATCTGAGACTGCTATTTTTCATTTTTCACCCTTTGACAGACAATCCTTTCATTTTCCATAGATCTCTGTTTTAAAGACACCTTCATGTCACTTATTTTAATTGCAGGCTGCAGGCATCAAGCCTAAAAAAAAAAAAGAAAAGAAAAGAAAGAAAAGCTTTAGAAAGACAATATTTGAAGTAGTGGTACTTTTATGAAGATCCTCCAAGGATTTCCTCCGAGACAAACCTAATAATGGGAGAGGAACGTATCTTAAGGGGAGAATTAATTTATACATTTAATTACTTGGGATCCACTCTACTTCTCGTCGATGCATTTTGATTCTCCACGAGAGCCCTGGCTACGGCAGCTCGTCAGCCCTGATGGGGATCAAGGGAGCCGGCAAACGGGGTGGCCGGGGCGAGTCCCATCCAAAGCTGCAACAGTATTGATCCAGGTGCACCTGGTTGCAGCTCAGAGAGGTGTCGGTGGGTTTTTTTCCTCCCTTTCTCCAAAGACGATCGCGATGCTAAACCCAAGTCCAGTGAATTTACAACCCGCAGTGGTGTCATGCAGCCCAAGCACAAAGGAGGGCAATAAAGCAGCGCAGGAAGGAGCCAGCTGGATGTGCTCGGTTGAGCGAGGTGGAGTGGGCTCTGCCAGATTCCTGGGAAATGGGAGGAGATGGGAATTATGGCACCGTTCCTACTCTTCCGGAACCATGAATTCAACTTTATTTAGGCATTGCTCAACCAGGAGGACTGAAACCTGCCTGGATGCCCTGCAGAAGCAAGGTGAACTCCAGGTTTGCTGGGGCTGTAATTTCTGACTTCAGTAGAAATGATCGTGATTTACAGGGGAAAAAATTAGACAGTACCCAGGGAAAAGGAGGAAGAAGAAATAATTCAAAATAATCCACCCAAGCTATGGATGCTCCCAGGCCTGTTGGCTGACACTGAACAATTTTTAGGTTCAAGGGCCAAAATAACTTGATAACTACTACTTACATCTGCACTTTCTTCCCTGGACAGCCCCAGCCCCACAGTTGGTTTTGCAGAGTAATTTCTTTCATGAAGAGCAAAAATCCTCGGGCGGAAGCTTTGTTGTGGTTCTCGTACAGCTCCAAGAACATTTTAGTTTGTAAATAAAATACAAATTAAAGCTCATGGGTGAAAGTTCCTGGTTTAATTTGTACAGGCCCATCACTCTACTTTCGTTTTCATTTATGAGATGAAGGAAAATGAGCACACAAAAATTTGACCCTTCCATTCCCCTCCTTGGTGAACTCTTTTGTGGTTCACACTTTAGTGCTGCGGACTCTAGGATCTTGTTCCATACGAAGGAAACTCCAAGCAAGGAGAGGAAACTTGATAATTTATTTAGAATATTTAATAGTTACAGGTTTTTTGCTTCCTTCTGTCAGTACCTAAAGGAATGCAACGGCCCCATGAACAGATAAAAAAACCCCCTGTTTTCCTGGAGATTTAAAGCCCGCCCCCCTTTTCTTTTCACTTTGTGAGCAGAGGGAGTGCCTGGACCGCTTCTCTGAGAATGTGGAGGGAGTTTTCCAGCAAAACAGGGAGACACTGACTTCAGAGTCCAAATGTTTTCGGCATTTTCCCTTGTTACCTTGAGGCAGAAACTTCTGCACCCAGAACTTGTGGTCTGTATGTGGGGCGCTCCCTGGACAAGGACCATTAGCTGTTTACTCTGACGTACGTGTGCTAACCTCACCTTTTGGTTGACACTGGCATTTCCTTCGAAGTCCCCCCCATTCCTGAAATCCCAGTGGTGTTGACAGCCTCTCTTTCCTGTCCTGCTCTGGACAGCCCCAATTTTGGGCCAGTTGGCAAAGAAATAAAAGCCCAGGCATTTTGCATATGCATAAAGAAGGCAAAAGCTTGGTGTTCATCATTTGTGCATGCAGCAGAGCCGCAGCCTTATGTTAGCTCTTGATTCTCTCTCTCCTCCTAACACAGCCTAATGCCTTATTTACTTTTTTGACCTCTGCTGCACATGGAGCTGTCAGTAGCAATGCCTAAATCTTGTCCCTGTGAGTTACGACTAATTCAGAACCCATCAGCATGTAGAAGTAGTTTAAACTGTTTTCCTTCCAGTGTGGATTACCTACACACTGCCTGTTCTTTCTCATCCGCTGTTGAACTGCCCAGTTATAATTTGGTAGGGCCTTCCAGCAATCCTCTTTCATCTTTACAAGCCTTAACAACTCTGGATGGTCAGCACAGGAACCCAAGAAGAAGAAGGAAGGGTTTATTGATGCCGACAAAGAGGATTTTTTCTCCTCTTAACAGTGCTCTGACACAGCTTTCTGGCGCGGCCGGGATCTGATCATTTAACCTCCTTGTAGTTCAATATCCCAGCTGGGTGTATGAGGGCTGTCTTGGTTTCACCTCTGGCTATTGAATTATGAGGTGGATGGAGCAGTCCCTGATGCTAAAACAACGTGTGCATCTAAGAGGTCAGCACGCGCAGTTGTAAAGTTATTGCCAGCTGCGTTGGCCCAACTTTGCTGCTCTTCAGGCCGTTAAGGGTGCTTGGAAAATGGAGGGTTGCCTTTTTACTTCTGTTGATGCCTTTGCACCTCTCTGTTTGCCCCAGAAATGCATTTTATTTTCTGTTTGCTCTTTGCAGCGGGTCCTAAAACTTGCTCGTGACTCAGGTTTGCTCTGGAGCAGTCATGGCTCCCTCCCACTGCAAGCCGGTGATTCAGCTCCTTGGAGAGGATGTCTAAGATGGACGAGGAACAGCTCTCTAAGGAGATTGCCTCTCTTCACTGGCTGGAGGAGAAATCTAAATAACCACGTTTTTCTGACATAGAGGTGGCTGAGACCAGCCAAGGATTCCCCTGTTTCTTGATAACAGAGGATCACCTTCCTACAATTATTTTTCTTTCAATATCTCTCTCTAACTGCCCCTTACGCTTTCTAAGGTTTCTTACCTTCAAGAAGGATTTTGAGAAATCATTTCACTGAAAGGTCCCCAAGGTGGTCAGCCTGAAGCACGTGGCTGCAAGGAGGGCTTGAACAAGTGCGCTTGTTTGAACCAGCAAAGAGGAATTTAAAGGGGAAATCAAACTGAGGGTTAAGGCTACTTGAAAGGTTATTCCAAAGAATTGCCCGTCAATTGGGAATGGGCAACAAGTTGTAACTGGGAAGGTTTTGGGTTGGGCAGTAGGAAAGAATGATGTTTCCTAGGAAAAGGGTGACGCCTTGGGAAATAGTGCCCAAACTGTTGAACGTATCCCACTTAGATACATCTCTGACAAGCTGAGATGGTCTCAAAGCAGCCTCACGCTCCTGATGTCTCAGCTGAGGAAATCCAGGTTTCTCTTCTCCCGTGGTGGCAAAGCACCCTCTGTAGAGACAGAGACAACTGAGCAACCCTCTGCACAGCCTGGATGGTTGTTCAGACATGAGATCATTAAGAGATTCCCTACACATATCCTAATTAAAAACTCTGCAATGCAAATAGCAAGATAAAGGGATTTCTGACAATAAGCAGGATGAAGTGCCACTCGAGCACTAATTAAATACGATGGCAGTTAATCAACATGGAGTGTCTTGCAATACTTTGGTAATGATGATGCTGGATTGACCTTGAAGGCTCTGGGAAATGTTTTTCAGGATCCCGTTCAAATGTATCGATAAATTTGTTGAAAGTAGGTAGCACTCAATAAAAATGATCTTTTTCTTTGTAGGATTTGTAGCAGGGTTCATCGGGGCTTCAGGTCTCAGGTGTATTTGAAGGCTCAGCACCATCCAGAAAATTGGCTTTTTTGTTCATCCTGGGAAGATGACTCCTGCTTTACCTCTTCTACTCTTTGCACACCCTGAAAGGTGGATGATTCTCTGGTTGCACATGAAGAGCTGATCTTCAAATGCTCCAGTACTATCCGAACGAGAAACTCGGCATCAAGATTGTCCCAGTATCTGCAGCACAGTACAGAGATGATGTTTCGTTGTGAATTCCTTATTGCAAAATGGTGCTTAAAGGGGTCTTACGTCTAAAAGAGGAATCAGCAACCAGGGGCAAGGGCACGGCGGGAATTTGGCATGAAACTCCCTTGATTTACAAATACAAAAAGAGATAAAACATTTGAGTACTCAGGTTAAAAACTGTACGGAGTAGCTGCTAGTGCCAGTATTTATATCACAGCTTCATCAATCAATAACTTTAACAATAGGCAATTAATCAATACCTTTAACAACCCTGGAAGGGGCTGACATCTCTGGTAAATCTGAATGCTACGCTGTAGATCCATGCCTTAAATACTCATCCCTCTGTCACGGCTGAAATATTTGATCGAATCCTGGAAGGTGCTGAGAACCTGTAATTTTTTTCTTTTTTCCTGCTAGGAAATATCTGTGTGTGGTTTTCATATGGGCAAATACAACGCAAACAGGTTTTGTGGCTGGGAGGACCTCTTCCCAGCGCTGTCCCGCTGCACATCCCGGTGGCACCGGACTTCAGAGACACCATCTCTGATGAGCAGAGTTGCCTTCTCCGCTCTAACTCTATATTCCAGGCACTTGCCAAAGTGAGTCTATATTAAGTTTATTTCACAAATAGATCTGTAGATGCTTCCCTGCTGGAATCCGGCCATTTCAGCGTCTTTAAGGAGGAAGGGCAGCCGCCCCCAGGCTGTTCTCAGCACTGCTCATAGCTTGTTGCTAATTCAGAAAACAACCCACAGCATCAACTGGCAACAGCATCCCTGATTAATCCAAGTTCTCTATCAAGACGCTCTGTACTGTGCGAAAATCTTACTGAACAGTCTTGTACACAACATAAGCCCATTAAAATGATGGTCTGATTCTCTAAAGGTTTGGCTATATGGCTTCCCATAAAAAGTTTCATAAACCACCCACAATCAGCCGCCTTAATCCTCAATTCCTAAAAGCATATTGTGCACAGAGTGACACGCTGAAAAATGAGAGGAGTTCTCTGGGCACAGCACCAGAACTCGACTGCTAATTGTGGAAATAAATAACAACGGCTCCTAGAGGCCCAGTGGTTGGGTTGTTTGGTTGGTTGTTTGTTTATCCTCCCTACCAGCAAGATTTCTCCATGGGTGGAATATGGAAGTATGAAATGAAACAAACAAACAAACCCACCCTCTACTGCATAAGTTTGATTAAATATAATATGTTGTGTGTAGGTTCTTTTTTTTTTTTTTCTCTGGGAGGGTCATCAGGAAATGGAAAAGTCAGGCTGTTTTGAAATTGAAATTCTCTCTTCTACAGCTATCCAACAGCGGCCAGCAGCTTGATTTCTCTGCTAAATATGAGGCCCAAGGGCGACAGAATATCGCAAACCATGCATGGCTGACAAGAAGACGTTCTGTGATTCAAGTTGACGTAAAAACCTCCTCCCTTCATTTCCTAGACCCTGATTTAGCTCCAGCTAGCTGCTGAACGTTTGTCCTGATGAAGCCCGCTGGTGCTCTGATACTTCTCTTCCGCAGGTTTGCCAAGCCTTCAGGCTTTTCTGTGTGTGTCAGGAATAACCTTCAGTGCAATTCTTGAGTGCCAGGCAGAGCGTGGTGTACCTGCTCGGGATCCCACCACCCACCATGGGGATGGACAGATCTCCCGATGCTTCCCAGCGGGTGTCTCCTTGTGGTCTCCCGACCTCAGAAACTCATTGCTGATTCACAGCCTGGGTGAATCCAAGCTGCACTAAGGTGAGTCCAGAGGACGCCAGTGAAAGGCCATATGGGAGCCGGATGTAAAAATTCTTGTCTATCAAGCTCGACTGTTAGGATTATCTATTTTAATGTATTAATTGAGATTTATAGAAAAGTCTATATGGGTCTGGACATAAATGATATCTCACACTGTGTGACTGTATGCATCTTTCTCTTTGGGTATATGCCCTCGCTCTGATGGCAGCGGCAGGGAGTGTACAGAGTCCTAATGGCCAACAAATCACCTTCTGGCTTGATCCACCGGTGCCTAACTCGATATGGGCTGCTGGGAAGCGTGCGGCAGACGAGGCAGTGGCATGCAAATCTGATGTTTTCCAAAGCCCCTTCCTGAATGTCTGTTCCAAGTGGCCAGTGCATGTAGGTGGGTGAAGCTGGAGACACGGGACATTCCAGTTATTTATTCTCTTAAGATGAAAAGCAAAATCTGCTGCAACAGATTCTTGGTGGAACTCCTTACTTTGCATAGACCTGCAGGCTTGTAGCATGGGGAGGGTTGCAGGATAAAAGTACAATCACATCCCCATGCCCTACGTAGGGGTAAAACGGGTGCAAACAAAAACTTTGGCTGGTGGCATCCATTTTACTACTGGCCACAAACTGCAGTCTCAAAGACCATAGCTGAGAAGGGAAAGCCTTAATTTTGGATGTCAACAGTTGTCACTGTTAGTAAAAGCCAGCTTGCTCAGCAGCAACAATCAGCTAACAAGTAGCATATGCCTTGGAAAAGAGCAATGGTTTTCCACACCCCAAATTAACTACTGGCCATTGAAGTGTTTGTTTATGTCAGTGGGATCGGTCAACAGATTTTAACTGTTTTACTTCTGTCTTATGTGAATACATAGAGGGTCTGACATTACACAACAGGCAGAGAGAGCTTGGTGAGATCCAGATCGCAGTTACTTATAACCTTGTTAGATATTGACCCTTGAAGTAACAATTTTTCAGAAGATATGCCCAAGGCTTATCTGGCAGGGTTAAGAAATCCAGTTAGCTCTGTGTTTTCTCTCTGCCAGTGGGAAATAATGGATGCTTAGGGAAGGAGTCCAGAAGAGGAGATCTAGAGAGTGTTTCTTCCTTTGGCATCTCCTTCAAGCTTCTGGCCAGGAGCTGTCAAGGGACTGCTTGAGTTGAGAGTGCATCAGGACTACTGATACAGTAACCACAGAAGTGCTTTCCCTCCGTGAATTTATTTACTCTCTTTTTAAACCCATTTGAACTTTTAGCATCCAAAATATCCTGGGGCAACAAGTTCAGAAATTTAATTAAGTTCTTTGTGAAAACTGTTTACTTAACCCAATGCTGTTAGACAGCTATACAGAGCTCAGGAGCTACGACAATTAAGGATCATACAATTTTCAGAAGAATACAATAAATAGCTCTCAAGACTTCCACTGTAGCTTTCAAAGCTTTCTCTATCCTTGAGAAATAATCTGTGAAAGTTGTGACCGTGGTCACGACATACCCAGGTGGCACAGGAAATTAGCCGGAAAGCAGAAGCACAGCTCCAGATCCTGGTTCTGTCCCACATCCAAGCATCCTTCTCTCCAAAAGTGAGAGAAAAACTTACTGCTTTTTCATATCCGTGCTTCTCACACTGTGGAGGCACATAGTATCTTCATAACTTCACCTCTGAGTACCTCCAAGAAAGCTTTGCCATTAAAAAGAGCAACCCCGTTCCTATGACAAACTTTGAGTGTGAGTTACCAGGTTTCAACGGAAAACAGAAATAATTAAAAAAAAAATTAAACCACTCCATTTTTCCATTTAAACACATCCCTTGTAGAGTCCAAACATCACTGTAAAGCAGATCTTGGGGACTATATATCATTTCCATCTTAGTTCCAAGTACTAGAACCTTGTTCTGCATGGAAGAGAATATCATGAATAGGCCAGGTTATATTAGTGAGTGGGTCCCATCTGTCCCCTGCTACAACTCAATTTGATTTCATTCATTCTCTTTTGTCTCTTTCGCTTTGGAGCAGATTTTTGAGACTCTCACAACAGGCAGCAGGGCAAATGCTTAGTATTCAAAATTGCTATTAAGAAACCACAGAGATCTCTCCCGAACAATAGGACTGGCCACTTTCTCCAGGTATCATTTCATCAGGCTCTTTAGAACCCCAAAATAGAAGGCAAAGACATTTCAAACCGTTATTTAGTGAGGTTAAAATATCTGTACAGCTTGCATCTGGCCAGTGTCAATGGGATTGTAAGGGCTTCTTTGAGCTTTTACTTGTTCTTTTCTTGCGACAATAGTAAGAGGGTATAGATATAGAGGGAGCTATTCTGCTTTTGTTTAAATTTTAAATAGGCCATAGAAATGCTGCTCTGTAGAATTTGATTAAAATTGAACTGAATAAAAAGCTCCTTCCATTCTTACTCATGTAGACCGGCATTGCACACCATATAATAGAGGTACCATTAATGTAATACTCTACCTGTAATATGCATATTCAGAAAGGTTGATTAAAAATCAGCTTTTCACTGCCACAGTTTTAAAGCTCTAGCATCAGGTCCCCTTTTTATGGTATACCGAGTAACTCCAGCTCCATTCCCCTGTACATTACCACCAGTAAGTAACACAGAAGGTTGATTCTTGATGTGGAAGGTGCAAATTGCGAAGACTGAGAATGAAGTCATGCTCCTACTGAAATCCATGGCAAAATCCCCATAGGTTTCAAGTAAGCCGATATTTCTCCATAAATGCATCACAGTCTGAGCTGCTTAGTGGCCTACGTTGGTCATATCTTCATCACTGCTCCACACAGTATAATTCATCCCTGCAAGGTCCATTTACACCATGGCAGCTTCTTCCCTGATGTTAAACCCTGTCCCAGGATCCCTCCATCTGCAGCCTTACTCCAGGCCATCTCCCGCACTACCTCTTGGAGCACCTTGAACTCCTCAAGGACTTCTGCCTTGCCTGCATACACTGGTACAATGATCCAGCATTACACCACCACACTTTTGACACCTAATTGAGGAGCTCCAGCTAGAAGCCAAGTCAGATCCTGATCCCTCAGTTGGCAGTGGAAAAACATGGGTCCATGACTCATGTTTCTCCAGCCTAGCCAAAGTCTGAGACACCCTTGGAGAAACTTGTGTCCTTGCTAAGAACAAAGGGAGTCTGCTCTCCAACTAATTCCTGGACACCGCAAAGGGTAAAGCTAAATGGGCTGATGTCCTCAGCTCTTGCACACCTCCAGCAACAATGACTGTAGCCCTCTGTTTCCCCCAGCTTCATGTTACCTCAGGTGGGGAAACCCTCATAGCTGTTGTTGCCAGTTCTCTGAAGATTTGAGTTGTGCTTGATTTACCATTTGAATTTCTCCTCCCATCAACTCAGCAAAGTGATTTAAAAACCCCTGGAAGGGATGGTGTGGAACAAGAGAATAGTTTTGTTAAGATGGTTCATGGGGCACATGGGAAAATAGTGGCTGCACCAATCCCTGCTGGGGTTTGGAACTACTTTAGTTACATCTGGATTTTACCCTGCAAGATGCAGTTGTGTGCCCCAGGGAGGAAAAGATGAGTTTGTCCTTTTGCCAGTTCTCTGGCTGGATTTTGTTCCGGGTAAAGTTTGCTGCTCTCCTTATCGTTGTTAATGGGAAGTTGCTTCTAGCGATCTGCTTGGTCTCTTGCTTGTAAGTGTAATCAGTACAAAACTCTAAGAAATACAGAGGTGAAAAAGCCCAGCTGCTGTGGCTACTAGATGTGAATGCAGGGAATACAACAAGAAAAGGACTGATATTAAAGACACATGATTTGATGATGAATGAATGGCAGCTGTGTTCATGTGCAGTACATGATATCTGGGAAATGTGATTTGTTTTCCATCAGTTGTACCCGTTCCTCTACTGAAAAGCTCTCCACAGTCCTGCAAGGGTCCCTTGGATACATGGGATTTAAAAAGGAAAGAAGGCACAACCAGCTCAAAAATGATGTGAAACCAAGTGGGAGATTGCCCAGTGGTTGCTCAGAAGCCCGTAGGCTGGCATACGTCTGACTGGATATCACTGACTCATTAGCCCCAGTCAAAAGCACATTCCAAGTTTCAACTACCCACAGATCTCCATGGTGTACACTTAATTTTAAAACAATTAAAACAGCTGGCTGGGAAGTTGAACAGCAGTAGAGGGCATAGAAGCTGCAAGATCATTATTTATTTTTTAAGAAACTATCAGTCCTGTCAGAGGGAAGTTCTGCCTGCAACAGACCGGGCTGTTGTGATAAAAATGAGAACATATGGGAAGCCAATATTTTATGGTTTAACAGCTTTGCCCTGTGGATGAGGACCCATCCACTACAGTCCAGGAATAATAAACACCCAACGAGGCTCGCCTTGTTCTGTGGACCACAGGGATGGATTTACTGTATGGAAGGTGGTCCACATGGCTTGTAAACCTCTCCCCATCCCTAATGGCTTCCTTGTCTGAGATGAGAGCTCCCCCACTTATGTGCTGCAGAAAAGGCAAACCTCTGGGCACCACACTGCAACTGTCCTGTCTTGGCATCACCTTCGTGCAACTCCCTGTCCGGGTTCAAGGGCTCAGGTGGGTATCCAACCTTGCAACCTTGCATGTGTTGCATCTACAATCTGATTTATCTTTCAATTCCTGTAGGGAACCTGCCAGCATGAAGTAAGGCTAGGCCTGCTCAGTGTCCCTCCTGCCCTTGACACTGAGGGGAAAAGCTGAAGGCAAAAACTGCTCACCAGCTCTTTACAGGAATGATAGCACCCATTTTTTCTTGAAAAGTTCAAACCTCTTCAATGTAGCTCCCCAGAGCTTCAGAAAAGTGGCTTCCAGTGGGGGATCTAGCTTGAGGTCACTTTGATGTAGCCAACTGGTCGCCATCCACACTGCCGACTTCAAGGCACTGAGGGTCAAGAGTCACCTCCTTTGGTAAGTTTGGAAAGCTTTTCTCAGCCATGCCTGCTTGCTTGCTGGAGAAAATAAGGCACAAAGCTGACGTGATTTTCCCTAAGTCAGTAGTAGGGCAGCGCAAGTTGCAACGCAGATTTGAGGCCAAAAGCATGGTTCTGGCTTGCAAAGCATCATCTCCCATCATCACTATTTTGCCCCCTCAAATTTCCCTACTGGATATTTATAGCTTTACAGATGAACCCTGCCCTGAGCTTTATTTCCTTCTTCCAGATTTAATCTTTTTTTATTAAGACCATTTAGCACTGATCTAGGTATCAACCCTGTAATACCCCGCTGACACGAAAAATGTTGACACATCAAGTTGAAGTGCTGGAGCCACCATTTTCCAGTGGCTTTTTGAAATGATAACAAGCGACACTTATCATTTGCCATCCAATCCACTTGTGCAATAAGCAAAAAGCCGAGCAAACTGCTTTTCCCCTGCACAAAGCAGTAATTTGTGTGGCACAGTCAGACCGACTCGGGCTGCGCTGGGAATGAAGATCAAAGGGGAAATTCACCTGCCTGTCTTGTTTGCTATTGATCTGAATCGTAGCCACTTTATCAGTAGCACTTTGCCATCACCCCTCAGAGATCAGAGCCTCCTATATCTTCCCAGCTCTTTTATTTATAGAACCATTTAATAAATACATTTTCTTTCCCCGGTCTCCTCCTTTTTTTTTTTTTTTTGGTGTTCTGTTTTGTTTGACCAGCAGAAACAAAGGGTTGCCCGCAGTGTCAAGGAAAAAGAAGGGTATATGGCCCCAATTCAGCAAAGCATGTAAATACGTGCTCGGTTTTGAACAGGGCAGCAAGCACATGCCCTTCCTCTTAGAGGCATGTAAATACGTGGGGTTTTGAAATGCAGCTGCGTGACACAGAAGCAAACGCCACAGGGGGAAGAAACTGGTCAGCTGAGTATTTGTTTTCCATCTTTGCTTCCTCCCTTCTCCTCTAGTTCATTACTGCTAATTACTGGGGTGATTGGGGCAGAGCAAACAACCGCCTGACGAAAGCAAAAGAACTAAAGAACCCTAATGCATTTTTGCATTACGCTTTGAATGGCGAAAGGGACAAGGAAGACTGTAAAAACAGGGAGGGAAAATGAAATCCCAAACCATGCAGCGAAGAAATGAATAAATGACTCTCCTCTTCACGCTGCCAGTGTTACACAACCTGCCTGCATTGGATTGAGACCTACGTGATCCTCTTCTAATTGAAATCACTTTACCTTGACCTCCAACAGTAAACTGAAAGCTTGTTGCTCTTGCTGCCAGCAAAGCATCAGCAGTAGGTTGTAGGAAATCCCAGCTGGGGACATGAGCTGCATTCGCATGGCATTAATCTCGCACTAAGTGGCACTAAGTCAGGAGGTACCAGCAAGTCTATAAAACAGCCGTTTTGCCCGTCTGATGCTGCTGGCCGTGTGTCTACCCAAGCTGATACCTCTCCTGGCTGCTCTCTTGTCTCTCCTGCTTGAAGTTCTAGAAGTACAGCAAATAAGGCTGGAAGGAGCCCTAGAAAAATCATTTAATGCATGCCCTTGACCTAAGGTGAGATGAGCTAGACCTAAACCATGCCTGCGAGGTATTTGGTAACCAGTGTTGGAGATCCATCAGTTCTCTGGGCAACCTGCTCCAGGGCTTTGATAGTCTTTTCAGTGGAGACCCTCCACAGGGAGCCTGGGGATGGTGTGGGCACCTCATCAGTTCAGCTGGATTTTCATGCATGGTTCTGAACAAATCTCACAGGGTTTTCTGAAGGGTTTTTATAGTATTGTGACACTACTGATGGGCAAATGCTGACCTGTAGGGAAGAGCAGGGACAGAGTAGGTTATTTTAGCGATTGCTGTCCATACGTCACCAGGTTGGTGGAAAACACGTTATTTTAGTTTTAGCACTGCCAGCTCAGGTCCTCTCTCTGTGCATGGAGTGCTCTCTTTCCAAAGGCACTCCAAAAAAAGGGCTTGGGTTCCCCCTTGTTGAGTCTTTGACTACAGTAGCACACGAGAGCTCCTGGCACAGCTGGCACTACTCTGCATGGGGCAAGAGCTGAGAGCAGCCGGAGATGCCCCAAGCGCCAGGGGG
>VYZM01022843.1:126017-159728 GCA_013398915.1 Dromas ardeola
TTCCCTTCCCTTCCCTTCCCTAACATTGCAAACAGCCAAATCAAAAGGTGAATGAAATACTTTGGTATTTTTAATACTTGGGTTTGTATTTTTCTAGCTGAGATTGTGCATCAGTTTTGACAGAGATTTAAAGATGGATTTGTTCCAACCAAGAAGCCACGGGAGGAAGAGAAGGGGGATTTACCATTCCCTGATGAAGTTCAGTCCTTCTTTACTAACTGGGATTATCTTCCAGCATTTGTTTTTATGAGGCAAGAATAACTTAAAATAAATATAGGTGAGTATTTAATGAAACTGCAATCCAGCCCTTCATAAACATGTGATTTACTTTAAGACAACTGGGTGGTATTTACTGGCTTTGGAGAGAACAAGTGCATTTCAAAGACGTGAGGTCAGCTCTATAAAATGAAAGCACAACAAACGTAAGGAGAGCTCCGCAGTGCTTCACTCACAGCTCAAAGTTCCTGGTGCTGCAGTGTAGGAGCTTTGAGGGTAATTCCTGGGGTAAAAAAAGTCTTTTTTTTGCTGATCGGTTGCTTGGGTTACTCCTAGAGTATCTGCTGTGATCTATTGGACAAAATAGTCCAATTTGAAGTTAGGGGTGGAAATGGTCCATGGCCAGAGGAGTGTGAACATTATTGGGGTGTCTCTGCAGTCCTCACCTCCCTGTACCTGAAGTACCTGAAGGGGGCCTACAAGAAAGCTGGGGAGGAGCTGTTTGCGCGGGCATGTAGCGATAGGATGAGGGGCAATGTTTTTAAACTAGAGCAGGGCAGGTTTAGATTAGACATTAGGAAGAAGTTCTTTACAATGAGGGTGGTGAAACACTGGAGCAGGTTGCCCAGAGAGGTGGTGGAGGCCCCAACCCTGGAGACATTCAAGGCCAGGCTGGATGAGGCTCTGAGCAACCTGATCTAGTTGAAGATGTCCCTGCTTACTGCAGGGGGGTTGGACTAGGTGGCCTTTAAAGGTCCCTTCCAACACAAAACATTCTATGATTCTATGATTGATTCTATGATTTTATGTAGAGACGCAGGCACAGAACTGTGTGTCCTCTCTGCAAAGGAGAGGCAAGTGTCAAGGCACTGCACGCTGCATCGGTCTGCGAGGCTCCTACCCCAGGCGAAGTAGGAGAAAAGGTGGAGAAAACCGATTACGAGATGAATGAGCTGGGACTGAAGTTTCTTAGAAGATTAAGTTAAGATTTGGGACCCATAGAAGTCGGTGGAGAAACTCCCGGTGGGTTTCTGAGGATGCCCTGGAGCGGGTGTAGGCTTATCAGAACCGACGAACCTTTGCGGTTTCCCCTGTCCTAATTACTTTATAGGGTATTATCATACTAATACGTGAGCATCAGATCTGGTTTTTTTTTTTTTAATCTAAACTTGTGAAAACAGTGCAGCATTAGGAGTGTGGTAATAAACGAAAAACGTTAACATGCAATTCCCTTATGCTTTTGAAAAATTACTTCATAAATGCAAAGTAAAATATTTTCCTTTTTATTACCTGACAATTACATATTAAGAATTTCTTTTTATGTTTAAAAACATATGCAATACGGGCAGGCAGGCTCCAAAATGTAATTGCTTTCTTTCTATAAGAATCAGATGTCATTTTCTCCAAACTAAACTCTGAAAAGAGATAGGGGAAGCAAATTGTTGTATACATTAAATTTTGAAACATCTGATAGCATTCCTCAATTAAACTATTTAAATGAAAAAAGATTGCTTTACAGCTCTATCATATCCACTGAATAAAACCTCTGTTGAGGCAAATTGGCAGTGGCAGGTACCAAATGCATTGGCCTTAATGAGACTGGACAACCTAATAGAGGTCATTGGTAATTGTTATTATATACAATATTGCACTGTCAAAAAAAAACCCTTAAGCTACACACATTGCTCAAGACATCTGAGTTTCATTGCTGCAAAGGAAGGCTTTTATCTTCCTATGTAAAGCAATATTATTGTTGTTTTTCATCATGAATTACAGGCGACTCTCTAAAGGTGCAATAGCAGAGGGAAACAGCGTTGGTCACCATTGCCATCTTGTGAAAGACTTTCTGGAGGAGACAGGAAGCCCACTTGGAACATTTTTTACTCAATTTCAGTGGGCTGGGGTTGTAATTACGTGTCCTTGCCCAAACCCTCTGTATCCACTGGAAAGAATACTGTTGACTGAGCTGTCCCGGGATCAAGCTCTGCTTTTTTTTTTGATGCTCAGCCACTGCAGAAGCTGAAGGACCAGAATTTGTCCGTACAATGAAGCTGATTCTCTGCTGCTTGATAAAAATGACAGCTCTAAAGATTTAATTTGTTGGAGGGACGAATTAACTCTTGTTGACTCCTTGGCCTGCTGTGCTAATATTAAAATGAGGTCTTGTAAAGAGGGGTCATGCTCAACATTGTGGTTTTTTCTGTTCCCAAGATCCTCTAGGTTCCTACAAGCATTCCCATCTTTCCAATGGCTAGCGGGCCAAATTTTCTGTGCTGTCATGAGTTTATCCAAAGAGCACTTTATCCAAAGAGCACTTCTTTTGAATTTACAGTAAATATTATCAAGATTTGCCTAAATTTCTAACTATTTCTAACAATCCCTGCAGCAGGGATTCACCAATAAGTGTTTGGGGGATTTCAGCCCTCTGGGGTGTGGGCTCGCATATCTTTTCTAGCACACCCGTGACCATGTAATCACTTGGTATTTTGTGTCACCAGCATCCCATGTCGAGGTCCTGATATCTCTCTCCAGACAGGGGACAGCTGGTGGCTTCCCAAGTTGCTCCATGTGGCTGGACAGTTCAGAGTCTCCTGCCAGATTTGGGGGGAGCAGCTGGGTGAACATCCTTTTGGGGGTCTGTAACACCAAAATAACAGCGTGGTTCACGGACAAACTGTTTTCTCCCGCTACAGCTGATGTTCCTTGACAAAAAAAAACCCACTCCAACCTCTTGATTGCTGGGAATATCTTGCAGTTGGCAAAATCTTGATATGAGCCCCACTGTCTTGTCCTTTAAATGTTGTACCAGAATAGCTAGTCTCTGCTGAGTATTTTACAAAGTACAAAATGTGTGTCCATTTAACCTAATAAAATATTAAATAACATTAAAGCTATGATATTTGGTTCTCCATTTTCCTGCAACTTACGTAGCCTTGTACACTGGGGCGAAGCGAGCAGAAGACATCGCCCTTCCCGAGTTGGTAGTGCTTTGCGCTCCGCTCTGCACTCAAGCGTAGAGATGCTCCACCAGTGAGGAATCAGGTTGTGCTTCCATAGCCAGCTGCCATTGGTCAGTGACGGGATCTCCTCTGGGGCCAAATCCCTGCCTGCCCCAATCCTACACTGGGCTCTTGCAATCCTCCAACTGACCACACGCCTGCGTGGCTGGGTAGGACCTTACGGAGGTACAAAAAAGGGTTGAAATTACATCATGTTTTTCAGTCTTCTTCTGAGGCTTTAATTCTCCTGAGACAGATTTTTACTGTGTGTGTTTTACCCTTATTTTAGAGACCTGAGCTCCTTAGCTGAATGTTGTAAACCATTAAGGTCAGCACTGCAATATTGTAATGTTGCTATTTAACAGAAGCAAGATTTTTATGGCAGTGAAAACTGCTGCAGGGAAAAGAAAACGCTATGCAGACACCTCGCAGACAATTGCGAGTAAAAATCAAACAAAACTTTGGGTAAGACAAATATCTTTATGCAATTAATGCGTTAGCTCATACTGGCAGACTGATTGAAATAAATCACTTTTTTCCTTTCGGTGTGGGGGATTTCCAGGGAAGGACAGTACAAAGGTCCTTTCTGTAGCTGAAAGAAACAGCATTATCTTACATTTTTTTCCATACCATGCATGCAGCTGATGCACAAAAAGGTGTAATTACAATCTGACATGGAAGTGATTGTCTGAGCCTGAAAATCAGTAATGTTAACTCTTCTCAAAATAAATTTCAATTTGATCCTGTGAATTTTACATTGAAATGAGTTTTTTCTTTAAAACCCTGGAGAAAACAGCCCTGTATGTGCGCATTAACAAATAGCTTTGCAAATCTAGGCTAAAGTGAATATTCAATTTCAGGAGGTCAAATTGAGATTCACTCTCAACAACGAAATGACTAAGCCACATGAGCCAAAGTTAACTCTCTTGTAGACATGACAGAGATTTTACCTGCTACTAAGGTGGTCATTTGCCCCTACACCTTCCCTTTCCAGTCGCAAAGCCATATCCATTTGCATTTGGTTAAATACCTAACATCCCTGCAGTGAATATCCTGAAGAAGGTGGTTTTGCAGTTTGCCTTCAAGACTTAGGGGAGAATTTCATGTGGCTTCGGGATATCAACAAGCAGATTTAAGCTGTCTCTTGCTTTCCTACTGACTCCTCCATCCCTGTAGTTAAAAGCCCTAGAGCTGAAGAAGGAGGATTTCTAGGAGATACCCACTGGGTAGCAGAAACATCAATCTTAACCCCCCCCCCAGACCTTAAAAAAATCTCAAACCCACATTGCACCCATCAAGTCCCAGATAGGACTTAACTCCAGTACTGTGCTGGAGATCTGGGGTCTGCAGACCCCTCTCCACACTAGCTTTGGTGCTCCTCTGTGCACTGTACCTGGCGGGGCAGTAGTCCTTGGCAAGGGAGAGGTTTTCTACTTATTGGGACCTCTTCTGCAATTAAACAGTGTAGACAACCTGAGGCCAGTGCCTGAGCCTTGTTTCCTTTATTAATGTATACCTGAGAGGTGAAAACCCTCAAAGCCTCTCTCCTCAGACAGCGAAGTATACGCATGAGCTGAAAACCGACTCCTTATCATTTTTAATCTTTGAGTCTCATTTCGTCACCAATCACGACAGTTTCTGGGGTTTCTTGCTCAGCATTTGAAAATCTTCCAGGAAAGCGCAGCTGGGGAGACTGCAAATTCTTCTGTCTTCTTCTGGGGACGCTGCAAATTCTTCAGCATCTTCCCAGCAGGGCCACAAGGAGAAACTTTAATAAAAACTCTCTTCTCTCCTGCAAGAAAAATAAAATATTAGGAATTCCTCACTCCTTTCCTTCACTTTCCCCAGGTCACAAAGAACAACCCCCATTCTGCAGCAGGGTCATTAGCAGTATAATGATGGGTCATAGACCAGCACTACATTAATACCGTGACTATGAGAGCACCTGATACCAAACCACAATAACCACAGGCTGCTACCAGTATCCACACAGTGGCTTCGAGGTTTGACTTGTGCTGTCTGTCTCTGCACGTAGCCTTCACTCAGTGGCGGCACATCCTTCTGCCCTCTTTGACTCTGTCTATCCCCCTGAGAACCTACACTGTGCCGTTGCGTGGTCTTTCTGCTCCAGCCATGAGGAGGGGTAGAGCCATGGGCAGGGTCATCTTGATGGTGGCAGTGTTTTCCCCTCTCTCCAGTAAAATGACACCCAAGAGCTGTCCATAAAAGCCACAACACCTATGCCGTTCTGGATGGTGCAAGACCTGGGGTATAACGATGCTCTTCTCAGTGTTCAGATGGTGCAAATGCTAATCCTGGAATTTCTCTTCTTCTGGCAACTGACAGATACATTCAAAGAACAGGGAAATTTTCTATTCCTTTTCAACCTAGCAATTAATACCATTTTTTTTCACGTATAAAGAGAGCAAAACTGTGACTGGAAACCTCAGCATATTGAATGAACTAGCAGATTAATCTCTGCTACAAATGCTACGAAAACAGAAGTGAGGATTAGTGGTTCACTGTGGACATACACCTCTGACGTGCTACTGGAGAAGAACTGGAAAAAGGTTGGAGCTACAAATCTGTGTACCAAAGGTATGTGGCCTAATAAGCAGTATGACTTGTGCACTAGAGGGAGCATTGAAGGAGGATGGAATTTTTAAATTGAAGGGAAAGGGTTAATAAATTCATTTTTCTTTTAGGTGGATTTCTAGACCCCTAACTTTAAATATTCATTAATTACAACTTTGGCTTAAGTGACGGGGTGGAAGTAACATAATAACTTTTTTTTTAAATTGTTGATAACAAAATTATATATTGCAAATGATTTCCCCGTGTTAAATGGGACCGTAGTCATTTGGTAACTTTTCACATACACTTTGCCCTGTGCAGGGCAAAATGGAAGCTCATGTCCATGGCTCTGACCACACACAACCTTAGCCCATCAATGGCTTTGCTTTAGAAGACATGAAACGCAGAGACCCTGAGAATGAGAGGTATACACAAGTAGACATGGTGCCCCATACCTCTTGCCCAGAAGACAAGGGCATTATTGAGGGCTAATGGCAGAAAACCCCCAGTGGATAAGGCTCCAGTTTTGCAACCCTCTTTGGTAAACAGCCAGCCGGTCAGGGCCTACAGACCCCTTCCAAAAGCATGGAAGACTGGTCCTCTGGGAGCTCCTCCTGGACACAAGATCCAGCATGGTCACCACCCAACTCCTTCCAAGGGGATGACATAGAGGACATAGGCCGATGGTGGCCTTTGGGTGTGGAGAGAAGCAAAGCAAGGTCAGCAGGAGCACAGTTGTGTTTCACTGCCTCGTAGTGTTGCCAGCTGCCATCTGTGCAAGGGAGGACGCAGCACAGTGTGCTCACCACCGTGACACAAGGTGAAAGCTGGAGCTGCTGGTCGTGACACTCACAGTGCGACACTTCAAAGTGCTTTACATACAATAATGACCAAAGCCCCTGTGTGTGGACCACACTACCGTCCAGCAAACCAGACGACAAGATAAGTGTTCAATTTGGCCTTAAATGAATTTGCCGAATTGGCACCTCTGACGTCAAGTGGAAGTGAATTCCGCAAATCTCAATCTATTTTATAGGGAAGCACTATTGATTTTTTTTATCGTCTTTGTTTGTTTTTTCCAGCTCTCCCCTCCCAACTCCCACCTTCAGCAGGATTGAATGCTTTGATTTAAGAGAGGCTGTTTAGTGCAAGAGACCCTCTTGGTGGCGAATTAGAGGATGGCTTGCCCCGTACATCCCGGCAGTCAGACTGCAGAGACGTGCTTATCCATCACCCGTGCACACGGCGTTTACAGTACAATTAAATCCTTCCAGCTGGTAGCTGGGGCTGCTGACACCCTCCAATGCCACTCCGATGCCAGTTAATACGTGGATCCGCTCCTAAGAAGCCGAATCCATCAGTGCCACCGTGTGTGCAGCATGCCACCGAGGGAGTGGCGTGAGCCGTGCCTCAGCTCTGCTGCATTTCAGAGTCTTGTGACTAGATGAAATCACTGGGGTTTGAAGGGCAATGGCTAACTTTGTGCTTGCTTGCAGGGAGTATTGCCCATGTTTCTTTTTGGCTATGGAATAGAACAGGGCTCTTCCTGAAGAAATAATCTGCAGTTTCTCTTAAAGCCTCCTCTAGCTACAGGAAAGTCACTTCTGACTGGGAAGTAGCATCTGCTCCTCTAACGTCTTTCCTGCCCTACAGCAAAAGGTAATGACTTTTATGCAGAAACATAAGGGTATTCTTGGTGCTCACCATCACTCTGGTATCTTAAGATGGGTTTTGGAGGCTCACAGTGACATCTTCTCTCCACTCCACATCTTTCTCCAACACAACCCCACTCTCTGACAGAGTAGCCCAACACCTGCATGTGATCATGCATGCATCACCTTTGCCTGGCAAAGTCCGTCTACCCCAGCAAATCACTTCTGTCATCTGACTGGATGCAAGGTGAATATTAGGAAAAATTTCTTCACAGAAAGGGTTATCAAACATTGGAACAGGCTGCCCAGGGAAGTGGTTGAGTCACCATCCCTGGAGGTATTTAAAAGACATCTAGATGTGGTGCTGAGGGACATGGTTTAGTGGTGGTTTTGGCCGTGTTAGGTTGATGGTTGGACTCAATAATCTTAAAGGTCCCTTCCAACCTAGACAATTCTATGATTCTATCTGTCAGTCTCGGCGAAAAGCCTTTTGCTTCTGTGGCTTCAGACAACAGTGTTGATAATGTCACTGTGCTCAGGCTCTGCATGCTTGGTGTTTGACTCAAGCAACTTTGAGTTTCCAAGGGTCAATGTGTAGCTAAGCAGAAGAAGCCAAGAAGCCACCAGAGGTCTGTAAATGTGGTAGCTGAAGATACATGCCAAGGACAGAGGACTTAAAACAAATGTGTAACATTATGGAATTGCAGATCCATTTCCTAAAAGAAATGTAGTCTGTCGATCTCTTTGTTACTGGAAATTCCAATACATTCCTTTGAGATCTGATAAAAAAAAAAGTTAAGCAATTCTCACCTTTATCACTCCAGGAACCAGCTGCCTTTTTAAAGCCTTCCTCTTGCTGAAGCTGCCAGAGAAATGAAGCTTCATCTTCTGGGACTAAAAAAATGAACCTTTGCTGCTTGGAAATAAGTCAAATCTATAGCTGGGATAGACATATTTGACAAAAAATAATTTTACTGAAGGGACCAAAATTATTCATGATGTCAGGAAAAACTGCACTACATGTATAGACAAAGAAAAAAAAGCCCAAGCAACCTATTTGAAAAAACTATTTCATTTTTCCTTTTAAGATCACATTTTTAGTCTCTTTCTTAACAAAACCCTGAAGCTTTCATAAAGATTAAATAACTTCTGAAATAAACATCTCATTTTATATTGACCAAAATATTCAGTCTCAACTTGACCTATAACATTTCTTTTCTCCCATTTAATCAAAATAATGGAAAAAATTTCTTTGGGTTTGACACGAACAGAAGTTTCTCTGATATTTTTCCTAGCCAACAACCCTCAGCCCGTTATTTGTTCAAAATTTTTCAACCAGCCAGGGAAGATACATGTATGCTGGACAGTGAGTCACGGTCTCTATTTAGCCATAACAAGTTGAAGTCCAGGGCTGACATCTTACCTCCTGGGAAGCTCCTGAAAAATTTGCCACTAGCATCGGAGGAGCCAGAACATCATCACAGCCTTTAATCTTCCTCTTTGATGTACAAAAAGCTGTTGATACCAATCAAAGCAGCTAAGTTTTCCCCACAGACTCTCCAGTGAGATGGGCCCTCCGCTGAGTTGGGGGAGACCCTTAGCATCTCCCGTTTACCTTTTTATCTGGGTGGCTTAGCAAGGGCTCACCTCTGGAGGCCTGTGTTCAAACTAGACTTTAAGTCAAAGCTAATGAAACATTTAGATGTTTCATGTGAGTCAAGTATCTAGAAAACAGCACTGGTATTGCAATGGTACATGCACAGCTTGAGTTCCAGCAGTGGATAATCAGAGATTTTTTTTTAGCTCTGGATACTCACCAGTGTGATCATAAATATAAGCCCTTCCAGTGCCTTTATTCTGAGCATCTCAGAGTTTACAAAAGGTGATAATTTAAGCCTCATATCTTCTGTGTCCATACATATTGTAGATATTGGGTTGCCCAATGCTTGTAAATCAGTCACTGAAAGCCTTGAGACAGCTCCAACCCAAATACTTTGTGCAGAAGAGTAGTTCTGGAATAATAGTAGCAAATCAAAAGAATAAATACCTTTAGTTTCTATGGCGGTGATCAGACTTAATGAAATTAATGATTGTTAAAGCCATGTGGACATGGAAAGCAAGTGTTCTCCAAGCTCACCAAACTCTGAGGTGCTCTTCCACAACCTGAGCTCTGCATTACAGCCAGCCCGAGTCATGGACTCAGCCCAGACCCGTTGGCTTTCCCGCCTGAGACTCTTTTAGAGCTACTCTACTCAGAGGATTGCTAGTGCTGTCTTTGCTGCAGCACTCTGCCTTTGCGTTTTTCTTTCTTGTACACCGTCACTTACCTTTAGAAATGCATTTTATAAATCAGTGCCTGTGAACCTCTCGTATTTGTGCTGGTGGAACCGGTGTTACCAAAGACACCATCAAACTCTAGTTTGATCCATTCCAAAATGGAATATCCTCCTCTACAAAATCAGTGACGTTATTAGTTTCTCTAATAACACCAACAGGGTCCTCCCTGATGACCTCATGGGATGTGCTGAGGGTGGGGTGCAGCCTGCGCACCCGACACATCTAACCTGAACTTCAATTTGAAACACATCAAGGAGTAGCAAAGGTCTCCGTTTCCTGTCCATACCATGGAGGCAGAAGATGATGAAAGTCTCTAGAGGAAAAATCAGTTTGTGACTCAGTTAATCAAAACCTCCACCTCTGGACTTCAGGTATGTCCAGGGGAGTGCAGAGACACACAAGCCAATATGAGGAAACGTCTACTCAGATGCCAAAACCGGTGTGGCTTTGGCAGCAGTGGGCTTTCTCAGGGCTGGCCTGGTTTCCCAAGGTGCTTGTGTACTGGGATTCATTGCTGCAGACTGCTCATAAATACTTTCAGATGAGGATGCCAAAGTTCCTTCCCTTTTCCCACTATCGCCCTTGCTCTTCAGATAACCCTTTTTGAGCCCGGGACCTGGCCGCAGCTCTGCAGTTTTGCAAGGCTGCAGATAAAACCACAGTGATTTCCTTAAATTAATTGTAAAGGGATGAGGAACAACAGCAGAATTGAACCCAAAAGCTGATAGCCTTCATGCAACCATCATTCCTGAGAACTGCATCAATGGAGGGCTTCGTCACCAGCAAAGCCTTACAAGGTACGGTTTCAGGCACTGCTGGATGCCAGGGAGCAGCTGGACGGGGCAGGAGACCAAGCCAGGAGTTTCCCAGATCAGCTCTTCTGCTCTAGTTCTGCACCATTACAGCTAATACAAGTTTTGCCAGTTATTTCACCAGGGAAAAGCATAGATCTTTTTGTTGGCTGACGTTTCTGGCAGTAGTTACAAATTGTCTTCTGAAATAGCTGGAGAGGTGTAAGGTCTCAGACGTCAGCCGTTTGATACTGTTCCTTCAACTGAGATCCAGGACCTGCCCTTGGACTTCCCGGGCTGCTCCGGCACCATGTGGGTTTGCTCCAGCTCCTGCCTCAAGTGCCGGCTTTCCCTCCTCTAAAATCGGAGCTTCAAATTCTTCACTACCTCCTAGAGATCAAGCAGCACTTAATAATTAATACTCTTTCAAATCATCTGATGAAAGAGCCGGCACAAAATCAAAGTGTTACGGTCATTGCCACTGTTTGGATTTTGAAGGATGGGTCCTGCCTGATGCAGATTTTCCGGAGCAGATTAGACTTGACAAGGTGGGTTTTTTTTATATGAATAAGTCTTCTTGGCTGCGTGGAGCAAAGCTTAAAAATCATTATTTACTTTGTACAGTGTTGACATCACAACAGAGACCTGTACACGCAGTCGCAATTGATGAAGAGCAGAAGAATAGCCTGCTTTGCATGATGAAGACAAATCTCTATAACCGTCTGCATTTCCCCCGGTCCGTAAGGATGCGGCTTTTCAGTGACAGCCACACTAACCCCGTAGTCATGGGTGGGATGCCCTGAATTTATTCCTTTTTAATTTGTACTCAAGAAATAAATGCTGTTCCCCCAATTTGCCTCCCTCTCCGCCCTGTGAGATAAAGTTATCAGGAATAATCAGATCACAGAGTGTGTGGGTGGGGGGGGGGGCTGGAGAGGAAATTGTACATTAATAGTAATGCATGTGGCATTGCAGGAGACACGAAGCCTGCTGTTCCCTCATTGGCCTGGGAATGTTTAACAAGCTCACTACATACCTTTGCTTTGCTTTGCAAAAGAAGAAAACCCTGCACAGCTCCCCAAGCATCTGACAAGAATGCACAGACATAATAATTTCTTTGACCTCAGCCACATGAGTTTCTGAAAAGAACAAAACAGCATCATTTCATGGCATTTACAGTTTAAACCTTTCCTATTCAAGTTTCTAACAAAAAAAGCCAACAGCCCATTCTGGTCATGATTAAAATTCATAGGCTTGCTGCAGAGAACAGATGCAGAAGCAATTTTAGGCCAGTCATATCCCAGCTCTGCAAAATTAATTTGACAGGTTTGCATTAAAGCACTGATCAATATCCACTTTAGAGCAGCAGAGGCTAACTGAGAAAAAATAAGTGACCGGAGTGCTACCAGACGAGAAAAAATGAATCTTTGAGACTTTTTTCCCTCTAAGCTTGCACCTACATCAGAAGTCCTGACCTCAATCCATTGATCGGTTGCAGTTAACATGACAAAAGGCCTGGCGGATATACCAGAGCTATACCTACCAGGGAACAATCAACCCTGATACACTAAATGTTTGACAGAGTGACTAGACTGCTGAATTAGTATTTGCTTTCTGAGGTCTGGCAGGCAACCTTTCCGTCCTGCAGTTTCCTAGATGCTTACAAAAGGGATTATATATAGACATGGTTTATAGAACTTCTCTTAAACTTTCTTAAAGAAGGGCCTCTTAGTATTTTAAGTCGAGACCGAGATAATAAAACTCCGCAGCCTTGTGCCATTCCCATTCTGTCTCCAACAGGGGAAAGGTGTACTTCCATTTTCAACTTAATAAGGACAAACAGTTTCATTAAAGCGCTCCGGTGTTTCTTCGTCTGCGGGAGAAGGAGGGAGGAAAGAACGCGAGGCGCCAAACCTACCCCAAGCCTTGTTTAGGAGCGACACAATGCATAAGGGGGGCTCGATTGCAGGAGAAATGGCTGCACATCTCCACCGCCCTGGGGTGTGCAGATCGGGTCCAGCAAAGGAGAGCATTTACATACTCCCATACGTGCCCAGGATATACCAGACCACCATCTCAATAGTTACAAGGGTCTTGGCACGTGTTGCCCGTGGAAGGAAGGTGTGGTGCTAAAGGCACATCCCCACACTTTATGAGACGGACTTTTTTTAATCTCATAAGCCATCTTGCAGCCGTAAGGAGTGGTAATAACTCACTAGGCATTGGATCTATCTAACTGCAAATCTCTTCTGCTCCGGCGGGACAC
Organism: Dromas ardeola; assembly: GCA_013398915.1. Taxonomy (NCBI): domain Eukaryota; kingdom Metazoa; phylum Chordata; class Aves; order Charadriiformes; family Dromadidae; genus Dromas; species Dromas ardeola. The sequence continues at coordinate 138,853 of VYZM01022843.1, forward strand.
TGGCTATCCCTGGATGACTCGGCGTCTAATTGCACCTACCGTACTCGCACGCCCAGCAGATTGCACTGATTTGCCCGGGGAAGGGGAGGAGGGGGTTGGAGGGTTTGCAAAGAAAAGTTGGTGCGATTTCCAACCTCCTGTCACCGAATTTGCGCAGCGTCTCTGGGCGTTGCATGCGAGGGCAGGTGCTGGCCTGGGATGTGGTGAGGTGTCTCCAGGGCCACCTTCTTCATCGGCTATGGCTGCTGCACCCAAAGCCTGTGGTAGGGACCGGTCACCCCTGGCCGCCGATGGAAGTCAGGTGGCAAACTCCATGCTGCAGATCAGATCCATCAATGAAAGCCTCTGCATGGATTTATTCCTCTCTGCCACTTTTCCCAGAATTTGTTGCATCCCATGATGTACAGCCTTATACCAACCCACAGGTCCTTCTTTTCTCCCCTGGAAGAAGACATGTTGCACCCACTTGTAGGTCTATTTGGTTTATAACAGCGGCAAGAAGGTGGATCAGCCTTTTTTCTTTCTATTTCTGATCATTTTAGGATTCCTATTTAGGGCCTTTAACCTAAGCACCACAATTTCCTGTTATAAACCTAACCGTAGTTCCACATTAATTACCGTTATCACATACTGATTACCTGACATGTCTCCACATCAGCTTGTGAGGCTTATGACCTGTGTTTTTCTGGGAAAAATGGGAGGTAAAGAGTGTTTGCCGACCAGCTGTGAAAGTTGGTGCCCAGTACCAGGCACTGGAGCAGGATACCTGCTCACTTCTGTTGATGCTTAACATGCTCCATTCCCAAAAAGGCGCTAAACCATCCTTATAAATCTCATAAAAATCTGTGGTTTATTCCAACACAGCATAGTAGAGGAACAGGACAGCCTGTCCCATGGTCAAAGCACCTGCTTTGGCCCTGGGAACTACAAGTTCAGTTCCCTGCGTTAATCCAGACCTCGCTCAAGCTACCAAGGACCAGATTTCTTAAATCTGAGGTGCCCAATTACCTCTGAGTTCAATGGAAAACCAAGCAAGTCTCTTAAATACCATTTAAAATCTGTCCTCAAGCTACTTGGTTGCTTCTCTGTCAAATGACAGTCATTGCTTTCCCCAAATTCCTAAGGATTAACATGAATAAATGTATCAGCAGCCCCCCTCTCCAGTGAAGGAGGGCAGGAGCAGCTCACAGAGGGACAGCTAAACCCGACTGCATTTAACAAGTGATGAAAGCCTTTAATTATAATTTGCCAAGTCTGTACTAAATACTTGTATGCACAAACAGATCTGGCAGGCACGTGGACAGCAGGTGATACATCAAATTGGCTTGGCGCATGCCATGTCCAAGCATTTCTAGTGGCTTTTCACAGATCCTGAATCAACATGCACAAAATCCTGCTGTTCTGAGCACCAGCTCCAACCCTTTGATGCTGGTACCTCCTTTCAGCTTATGAAAAGTTCTCGTAGCCATGTGAAACAGAAGTACCTGTTGGCAGATACGCTGATTTGACCCGCATATGCGGGTTAGGATGGTGCAAGCCAAACTGTTGCACAGCCAGTGGTGAAACAGGATACGCTGTTTGCCATCAAGCCAGATTTCTGCTGATTTATCATCCTAGACTCGGACAGAGACACACAGCCATGAACAACACGGTAGCTGTGATCCAAGGGGTCCCTACACGGGGGGACACATGGAGTGACACGCCAGGTCTGATCGCCATCACCTCCCCAGTGAGGCGCTGAGCACCTTGGCATTGCCTCTGATAAAGATAAAAGATCTCAGATACAACCAGCATTTTACCATGTTGTAAGACAAGGACCCATATTTCAGTGCAGCGTAGATCCCTAAATGTATATTGTAACACATCAATAAAACGGGCCAAAGTTCCACCTCATTTGGAGCCGTGCCTTTTCTTTATCTCTCTGCAATAAGTTAACCTCTTAAATATTACAACACGCTGCTCCTTATGTCTCTTAAATATTAAACAAGGGCTGCGCAAAATAGATTCAAGAACACACAGTAATCAATAGCAATGATCACGAGGGCAGGAAAATGGAACTGTTTAAGGATTTGTAATCTAGTGAATAAACCTGGTGCTTTCATTCAGAGAAAACAATTCAGCCAAAATCCAGCTGAATCACATGCTTTCTAACAACACAGATTTCTCTCTGTTCTCCTTGGCACAGCTCACTTTTAAAAAGCGATGAGAAGTCACCCAGGAAAAATACCCACCAAAAATAACCCCAACCACAAAATATTTCAGGCAGTCAATCGGTAAATCTGTGCTTCGGAAACAGACTGAGGGATGCCTTCCATAAACCCCTGACATACATGCATTTCTCAAATCAGATGGGGGCTTCATTTTTTCAAAGCCCACTTTTATTTTACTAACAATTGTCCTCATATAACAACTGAGATGCATTAATGTAGTTTTTATGATTATACAAAGAGGAGATCTTTATGGTCTCGTTTCTGATAAATATTTGCAAGTGAAATGTATATTTAGATAGAGACATAACTGTAATATGTACCTCTTTTAAGGAAAATAAAGACATTCAGATTCAATTCAGATTGTAAACACCTTTTGGGAATGATCTGTAAGAGAACAACATGAGTCGTCCATGCATCTATTAATAATAGAGGGTCCATGACATCATTTTACTAATTACCTGGTTTTAGTGCACTCCGTGTAATGGTACTTGCTTTACTTTTCTAAATGTAGTCACTCTTCGCTGAACAGTTCTTCTGGGTTTTACTCTCGTGGTGGTTAAAGAGAAGTGAAAAGAAAGTGTGTCAATAAAGAGGTCATTACATTAATGCATATACCTATTAACCTCCCGCCTAGGGAAGAAAGCAGCCGGGCGGTGTTGGAGGGGCCTGGGATCCATCACGTGTGTAAAACCCTCTTTTTAAAATCATTTTTGCAAACACAGGTTCACGGTACTCAGTCATGTCGCACATCTGCCCCCCCCGGCGATACTGGGATAGCTGCTCCACAGCTTCCTTTGACTTGGACACATGGAGAAATCCTTGTCCAGATCTGGTGGAGAGCAGACCAGAAGATCACTTACTGCGGGGAGGATGGACTAGATGACCTTTAAAGGTCCCTTCCAACCCAACACATTCTACGATTCTATGATTCTATGATCACCAGAGCGGGGTAAGCTTTTCATTCTGCGTTTGTACGACCCCCAGGGTCCCACAAGCCCTTGAGAAGACCCAAATCCCCTTCCAGAAATGCCCATTTCCACCAAATAACAGATTCCAACAATAATCTGCCACCTTTTCTGGACTGTGACTTACCAAAATGGTTTGCATGGTGATAATCAATTTTACTATGATAACTATTATTTCTTCACTCATTTTGTAATTGTGAGCGTGCTGATAAATGGATTGGACAGTTACTTAATTTCACATTGGGGCCCATAAATATCCCTCGCTGGAATGTCATTTGGCAGCTTTGGCAGTGATAGTCAGTCACTGTCAACAGGTACTTCAAGCCCCTTGTCCACGTGTCAGAAAGCCCTGGCCCTCACAGCTGAGGGATGCTCAAAGCTGAGCAAGATCAACCCGGGAACTCGACTGAGGTCATGTAACTCCAGAGACCTCTTTGCCCATGGAAAACCCAAGAACACCTTCATTATGGTTTGATCACAATCTCCGCGGGCTGCTTGCTGTCCCCAAAGGGGGTGACGTGGAGCAGAGCTTTTGCCTTGCAAGGGAAAAGGTGGACCTGCATGGGGCTGGCTCGCAGCCTTGTTCGGACGTCCTCCAGTGGAGAGGTTCACTACAGTCATGCTGTAACTTCAGGAGCGGGAGACACCTGAGCAGTAACCATAAATTACTTTTAGTAAAGGGAAGGACGAGCACTTTACAGCTGTGATTCACTCCCTGAAGATGTTCAAGATAGGTCAGAGTCATGCTCTGAGGGCCTCTTTCCACTGACTAAAAGGGCGCCTAAGGCAGTCAGCCTAGGGTAGGGAAATTTAGGTGAGGTGAATCCCAGAAACAAGCCCTTTGAGCACTGTGATTAATGTTGACAGCTCCAGCCCATTCCTCATTTTGAGATCCACCCCTTCCTGCACTAGCTGCTCAGGGCTGGGGACATGGTGTAAACCAGACATCAACCTTGACTTGTGCAGACCCACTGCGGTGCTTCATCCTGAAGCTACGCGGTTGAGGACCTCTGTCCTCACCATGTGTTCATTGAAGATCTTCAGCTCTGGAGAGCCCAGGTCAATTCCCAGCATGCCAGAAAAGGGGACAAGGACCCATCTCCAGCCGAGTACACATCCTCAGCAGCTCCTGGCAGGCGCCACCAAGGAACACATTTTGTGGCTGTGGAAGACCATGCCATCACCTGCTCTAGTTTTTTGCCTAATAAAACCCCTATTTTGGTGCATGTAGTCCCCCAATGATTCTCCCCCTGGGGTAACTTGTCGAATTGGGTCCAGGCCATATGTATCATTTTCCAGTCAAACCCTGTTTCTAGTAATTTGGGGTAGCTGCTATCACCTTTCTTAACTGACAGTAGACACAGGAAGGTGGAGTTTATGTGCTTGTTCTTTGACCAGTATGAATTTACCCTTGTTTACTACCTTTTTTCCAGAAAATTAAACAAATTAAATAAGCCACCACTTGTTTTAGAGTTTGCTCCTCTGCTTTTACCTAGGATGGCAGGTTTGATTTTCCAGGGTGATACAAGTAACAGAATTAATTGCAATATCAGTTTCTTTTTTCTTTTTTTTTTTTCCCCTTTTACCATGACTCTTATTAGTGTGAAGAAAGAAGAGTCAGAGTTTCTATTCTTCTTGCTGAAATAAGGAAATACTCATTTCATTGCCAGAGGTGCCTCGTAATGTCTTTTTTGGTGTCTTCAGTAAAAGTCTCCTTGGCTCCTGTAAGTTAAAGAAAATGTACAAGCTGCCACTTTTTTATGCTTTCTGGAAGAGAGTGTGGGATATTGATAGAGACTTTGCTCTTAAATTCTGTCTGTCGCTGCCTTATGGGGACTTGAAGCATATTCACTGTAAAATGTGGGTTGCTTTAGTACGTTGCTCCCACTGATGCTGCTTTCCCTCCCTCCTGTAAATAAAAAAAGGAGAAAATCCAGTAACCCTGTCATAACCTAGCTCAGGCACAGTTAACTTGACTGTTGGCCAATAAATACATAAATATATCACCTCCCCCTGAATGCAGAGGAGGCCTGTCAAACTTCAGCCTTGTTGGCTAAACACCTGAAGGGGCAAAATGACTTGAAAGAACTTAATTCAAAAAATCCTTTAGGCCACACTGTTGCATCTTGCACGCCAGTAAAGATGCAGACAGCTATGAAGAGAAAGACATCAATAAATAATCAGGGGTCTTAGACTTTTAAATGGGAATCTGAGCGTTGCAACCCAAAGGTAAATTGAATCTTTTCCCCATCTTCCTAGCAGGTGCTCATGCCTGTGTAAGCTATAAAACTTTGCTCATTGTAAATGTAGCTTGCCCTTTCGACAGACATTTTTACATGGAAATGGAAAGGCTTAGCTTGAGACCGCTCAAAGGCATCTTTGCCTGCAGCAACTTCTGTTTTATATTTTGCAAAGGCTTTTTTTTTTTTTTTCTTCACCTTTTCTTTTCCTCTCTCCCTTTGCCGAGGGATATCTGGATCCTACTTAAACATTTTTCTGTGGTAAACAGCTTAAAAGAAGCCAGTTGTGCACCATGCAGCCAGCCGGTGGGAGGGACCTTTGCCACAATGGCATCAAAGGTGAGAAGAGCCGGGGCAATTAGTGACGAAATGGGCCTTATTTATTTTTCATTTCCCCTCCTGATAATACTGCAGCGCATGCTAAGCCTGTCCATAGATGCTTATCTGAAAGATGTCGTAAGCCTGTCTCATCAGTTAATTAGTGCTTATAAACCACTCAGATGCGCCATCAGATCGTGCCTTGGGTAGGTAGCGCAGCTCTGGCCGTAAAACAGGACAGGCGTCCGTTCGCACTCATCCTCTTCCTCCACGGACTGTCTGGCGGACCTGGCTGCTTTGCCCCTGATTTACCCATAACCACAATATTATAGTTATAATATTATACATTATAATGAAACAATGCTTTTTCGGCTGCCGATATTTGGAGGAGGTGCCTTTGTGAGCTCCAGTTGCTGCGCCTGGCTCATGATGCAGGTCAGACCTACAACCAGCAGGACCCTCCCTCGTCCTGACCCCTCCAGCTCTGAAAAGGAGTCATCTGATACGTGCACTGGTCCGTTAAAATCCCAATTGAAGCTACAGCTACAAGGTAGCGTGGAAACTGCACCACTCCCACCCCCTCCCACCAGTTATCTCAACTGAGTGTTAACTCTGAAGCCTAATGATAGATTTCTGAGGAAGAACTCACTGTTTGGCAGCAAAAAGTTTTCCTGCAGTGTGGGTAGACACTGAGATTAAGGGTAGGTCATAAAGAAAGTACAAAGTTATCTCATGTCAACTCCCAATTTACAAGCCAAAAATTTGATTCTTCACAGTAAAAAGCTAAATATGACCTTTAAATAAGTAGGTTTCTCTATACCCCAGTGAGACCTTATAGCCTGTAATTATACGCTGTTATTCCTCTCATCTTTATTGCCAAGGAAATCTGCATTTATTCCTTGACTGCAGGGGTCTCTTAGCTACTGCTGACTCTTCCTCACATGCTGTCCCGATGAGAAAGAGGAGCACCAGTCCAGAAATACTACTGGAGGGCTGACCCTCCCCTTTTACCCACAGAAGGACTTTGCATGTGTTGAGAGAACACTGTCTTATATGATCAGTGAAGATGGTCTGCTCAAAACCTTTACTAAGGTTCAAACGCAAATCTGGACAAAGGGTGACTTGAGTTTGCTGTTTCAACTTATTTTGAGCTGTCCCACCCTGTTTAGACCAAAGCCAAATCTGTCATTTTCCCAAAGTCAGAGTGAGCTGAATCCTCTTCTAACAGTGGATTTTTGAATTGTCTGTGTGCCTTATTTTCTGCTTTCAGCATCTGGTAAGTCCAATATCCTTAATAAATATCCTTTCCTGGAGAAGAGAATTGGGTAAGAAGGAAAGAGGCCACCTCCTCTGCCCACCTCCAGACTGTGAGCCCCGACATCCCACACGAGTCCTCTGGGAAACTCCTTGATCCAGAATGCTTCTTACAGTGCAAAAAGGTATCGCAGAAAAACATGGGAATAAAAAATCCCTTATGGGCTCCCGGCATGAAGTTGCTACTACCAGACATCAGCTCTGATTCAGAGAGTCCTGATCCATGAGCTGTTGAAGACAGTGAAGGTAGGCTGAGTTGCACAACGCACTTATCCTTTTCTTATATCCTTTCCTTTGAGGCTGTTGCTGGCCACCATTGGAGACAAGATTTTGGACCAAGGCAGGTTTTGTATGCAGTCATTATTCTTGCATGTAGGTACCCACATAAGTTCAAAGATTCAAGCTCGATAGAGTCTTTCCTTGTCTACTTCTGACATGTTGCCACAAAATAAGCCTGCCTGAAGAGTCAGGAAACAAACCACAAACCCAGCCATTACATTCCTCCGGGTTCCCCCTTCCCATCCCTGACCTTCTCCTTTTTTGTGTAATGACCCACTCATCTCCCATACAGCCGGGGCTTGGGACTCCGCAGGCGTTAAGTCTCCAAGCGAGCAACAAGCAGCAGGAACAGATGAATGTTTAAAAAAAACGATCCTATTTTCATGCAAGTGTCCTTAGCGATAACAAAGAAATGAAGCGCAATATCCAGTGTATTGGAGGCGCAAGCAGAACTGTTTCTAAGTAGACTGTTTTTCAAAGTTTTCCATTAGGAGCCCGCTCCTTAAATACTCTCTGTGCACAGAGCTCTTCCCCACCTGAGGAGGCAGCCTGATCCATATGCATGACGGATCTCTAGCAAGAGATGCAATCTGCAGATCTGCATCTCATTTGCACTCACTGTGGTCCGGCGAGCCTCAGCGAGGAGGCAGCGCTGGGTGAAAACACGCCGCGTATTGTTCATGAGCATCAAATGGAACAAAATACCTTTGGAATAAAGCGAGTCAGGTTGAGAGCCGGCAAAACAAGGACAAAATTGAGGCCAAATGTGGCCATTTTTCATTTCCTCTGTCAGCCCATGAACCTTTGCAGAGGCAAGAGGGTTTTTTTCCTCCTTTGCTTTGAGACGATTCCCCTGGAAGCAGCTCTAAAAGCAGACATATAAAGGAAAGATGAAGCCTCTGTTAGGCTGCCCAAGACTGTGAAAGTGGCTTATGGAACTGAATCAGGTTGCCCAGGGAAGTTGTGGCTGCCCCATCCCTGGAGATGTTCAAGCCCAGGCTGGACGGGGCTTTGAGCAACCTGGTCTGGTGGGAGGTGTCCCTGCCCAGGGCAGGGGATTGGAACTGGATGGTCTTTAAGGTCCCTTCCAACCCAAACCATTCTATGAATCACTGTGCAAGTGGCTAAATATTTGTAGGTTGGCAACAGATCAGGCTGTCAAACCAGCTTTATAAGGTCCTAGTCCATGCGCATTGCCAAGCTCACTGTATCCCAAGGAGTCCTCATGCGGCTGACTGTCTGGGGCCATCCTCATGGGACTGACTGTCTGGGGCCATGTGTGCAGAGACATGTAGATTCATCGTTTCCTTTGGCAGCGAAAAATCAGATTATTCCATATTCTGTCAATTGCTTTGGTCACTTGAAGCGTCTTGGTTTTATGGACTTGAAGCACCCCCCATGTACCTGAAATGCTGCACACAGATGCAGTGGTCAGAGGTGTCCATGGGTCTTTGTGAAGCACCTCTGTCACTAACCAATCCCTAACACAGGCAGCAGGTAAATCCTTAGAACTGGAGGAACTTGAACCATGAACCACTGTACAATTTTGTGTGAGGTGGTAACAATAAAAAGTCCTTCAATTCTGCATCAAAATAGCTATTTGTGAGGTTTTGACCAGTAATAGCATTTACCACAAAGGTTTCATTGATGCCTGATATTTATTTACATGATTACAACCCTCAGCCTGAAGTCTCACCTCCTTCCCCAAGGGCAGAACAGCTGTAGTTCCCCACATTGGCCTTCTTTTGAGAGAGGACGTTGCTGCCCTCATATCCTTTTTTTTCTTCCATTTTTTACGTTTAAAAGACACTGACTTGGGCATTTTGATGTCAATGTGATTGAAGTAACTGAGGACGTTGTCCTCATTTACACTCTTGGCACGGGAGGGTCAGAACATGGCACGGGGCAAAAAGAAACAGAGAGAAGGGACTTCTTTAGTCCAAAGAAATGTTCTTAATTGCATCCTGAAAGCATCCCTGTGCACTCCTATTTGTGTCTGGAGCAAGCAAATGTCTAAGTGAATGCAGCCAGCAGACCTGCATTTCTCAAAGGTGATGTCTCCCGTAGGGGATTGCAGCCGGCTCTTGGGCCCCAGCAAATTTTGACTTCTCTTCTCTAAAGAGCTCTTCGCCTCCCCTTGAAACCTCTGTGGAGATGCTGCTTCAGAGCAGAATCACCGCTCCATCTGCTCACGCAGCTTCCCTAGTCTGTACTTCGCACAGCAAGAGGCAAGGACTATTTCCCAGTGCTGGGTGCGAAACCCTAGGGGCTATGAGATCATTTTCAATGTAAATGTGACCTCATCATGATTGCTCACATTAAGGAGCACTGTACTTTGCAAGTCATCCTAATAAATTCACTTATCTGCCTGAGGAGGAGAGAGTCATACATCCTGAATAGCGGCCACAAATCTAGTCTTTGACATCCACCTTCGCAGAATCTGGGAAGATCCTTCTACCCATTGTGCGTTCTTGGTCGGGTAACTCACTGTCGCGAGAAAATTTTAGACAGAGGCTATGAGAAGTAACTAAGGAACTAACCTACGTGATTGGATTTAGGAAAAATTTCTACACCGCAAGGGTTTTCAAACACTGGAACACGCTGCCGCGGGAAGTGGTGGAATTGCCATCCCTGGAGGTATTTAGAAGCCGGGCAGACGTGGTGCTGAGGGACACGGTTTAGTGGTGGTTTTCGTCAGTGTTACGTTGATGGTTGGACTCCATGATCTTAAAGATCCCTTCCAACCTAGGCAAGTCTATGATTCTATGAACTAAATCGTGTCTTAAAGCAATGCCCAGATCAGGCTACAAACCAAAATGTTAGGAACAACTTCTTGGAAGTAGCTGCTCCTTGATTTATGAGGACAGGAATGTACCTCTTGCCAACTGGAGTTTGACGGTCATTTCTCCCTTGCTGTGGGAAATGGGGCTTTTCATGGGATTTCTGTTGCTGTGTGAGCTGGGGATTCTCTTTCCTAGTGCAAGTTCGCATCCCTGGGATACTGCTGACCCATCAAAGGTGGCTCTCCGATCTTGATTTCTGGCAACTGAATAATTCAAAAGCAATTTATCTGCATTTTCAGGAGTGTTCAGGGCAGTCACTCCACAATTATTTATAGCTCATATACTATGGTATTGGGGCAGACCCACTCCCCCTTCCACTTACTTGCTTGATGAGTCTCAAAATCTCAGAAGAATCATAAATTCCAGAGACAAATAATCATGCATTAGGAAAAAAAAAAAAAAAAAAGAAAGATCAATGCAATCATTGTTTGTTATTTGCCATTCACTATTTTAGCTAATTTTACTTTTACAGGCATCCAACCAGATTCCAGTTACAATACCGGATTTTGGGGACCGGTTATGTATTGTACAGAGGGAGCAGCCAGTCTGACCAATTCATAACTGGCTGACTGGAGGAAAATCTGTTTCCATGCATTTCCAGGTGAAAATTCATCAGAGAAACAGATTCCTATGAATCAGCATTAAGTAATGAACAAGGAAAAAAGGGCAAATATATCAGACCTGCTGCGAATGAAAAGTAATTGCCAACACCAGCACCAGCCAAGTTTTAACTAGTTTTTAGCTAGTTTTTTTGCTCCAGACCTTGGAGAAAATAATGGGATTCTTTCTTTTGATCTCTCTCTCCCTGGATCAGGCTCTTTTTACTGCAAAGTTTTCCTCTCCAGCACAACTTGGCATGCAGCGTATGTTCTCCACAAAGCGCTTAAAAGAGAAGGTAATTCAGCTGTTTTACTTTCCTGCCTAGTGGGAGCTCTGCTCAGTGCTCAGAAATGTATGCAAGCGTGTGACTAATGTACAGCAAAAAGACTCAGGATGGAGCCACTTTATTCATTGTTTGTTATTGTTCTTTGTTGCTCAGTGTTTTGTAAATCCCCCCGGTTATGGAGACATTTTTATTAGAGAATACATTTTTGAAAATGGGGTTCTGCAAAAATGAAATTTCAGAGGTGTGTGTCTCAGCATTGATTTTTCTATTTGTAATAACACAGTATAGCATATCTTGTTTTATATCAAGAGGATAAAATGTCCCTAACACAGTGATCTCCATTCTGTGGTAATGGATAAAGCCTGTTTATGAGATGTCATTTATTCCACAATAGACAGTAAATAAAAGCCATTTCAAGCTTCGGTTAAATCAAAGCTTGTTCGGGATTTCAGCAGATTTGCAAATTACCTTTGGGACCATTTTCAGTTTCAGTTGTTTTCCCACATGCTATTGACTATCCACGTTTTACTATAAATACTACTTCTTGCTCGCTCGCTTTCTGTCTCACACCAAACCCTTGGATTGCAGAGTGATTTGTAAAGACGAGCAGATAAAGTAAATACACAGTACTGTATTAAAATTTCTTTCCTGTCAATGTAACAGAAATAAAACTACAGGTTTTGATAGCAGACTAAAAGCCAAAGAAGAGGACCCTGGACACAGATCTCCGGAAAGTCCGGAGATCTTTGTGAGTTCTTATAAAGGCCCCAAAAGAGATAGAGTACAAACACAGGGTTTTGTCCAAAAAATATCTACTAAAATCTGCCTCATATCAGCCGCTTTAGCTTTGGGACTTACTGATGATACTGGACGTAGTCATAAGAGGGTGCTGGGACCACATGTTCCTTTCTTGCTCTGCTTTGTAGATATAAGAGTGAACATCAACATACGGAAGTTGAAGGGTCCTGGGCCTCTGGACTCAGAAAGTACCTCACGAGCCTGAAGTCATCACATAAAAATAAGAATTTAATCGGAATATCACACATATGCTACTTTATAAACACCAAGACGAGGACAGCAAGTGTTTTAATACACAGCGAAGAAATTTTGGTAATTTTTGGGGGGTTCTGCTTTCTTAGGAAAGAGGGTCTACCTGTGAAGAAATGCAGCTTTGGGTCAACCAAAACTTTTTTAGAAATTCAGAGTCAATTGGAGTCAATTTCCTAATTGGAAAGAATCAAAATGGTTCACACCACAGTGTTTGAAACACTAAGGCTTCATCTGTTCTCTGGTAGGATCACAGTGGGTATAAATGAGCATATAGAAGGACAGATGACTTACAGCCTGTTAGTTAGGGTATGGATCTCTTGGCTTCAGGTGCCATCTCCACCTGAATTTGAATGAAGATTTTGTTAGATAATCTTCCAAAGAAGAGAGACATTTTCTTTGAGTCTTTGAAATGTCCCATTTGCCCTAAAACCCTATCATTTCCAAGCCACTGAATACTCTGAAACATTCAGGATAGGATTTGTACTCCCATAAATTAATTCTTTTCTTGTAATACTTGAGTCAAAAATCAGTTTATTCACAAAAAATACTTCTATGAATTATTTTGTCCCATGAAGTTATTTCTTGTTGGTTATTCCTGCATTCATTTTATGGTCACCTCTTAAAATTGTGGTGGCGGTCAGTAAAGGGACAAGTGACACTATTTTACTCAACAACAGCTTTCAGGAGGCGAAAAGAATGAGCACAAGTAAGTACAAGGCAAGCCCTATTTAAGACCTCAGTTGGACAGTGGCACCGATTTCAGCTCTTCCCTCTTCCTCAGCTCTGCTGAGATTTGGAGCCGCGGTCCATAGGCCTTAGAAGCCTCTGAGGTGGTCCTCAGAGATGCCCACCTTTGAACAGCTTTGAATTTTAGTCCAAACACGTTGGAATTGCATTCAGAGGGACAAACCTATTTTCACCTCTGTAACCACTACAGACAGAAGCCACATTGCCACAGGAAAGCAAGCCAGATTCCCTTCTAGCTCATATCCTACCAAGAAAATCACATAAAACCATTAACTCAAGTAACTCAGCCTTGGAGACAAAACTCAGACCCACCACTCTATATGCAATAATGCGACTGCCGTGTCGTGGTTGAGGAACACAAAACAAAGGAGATCCCATCCCCACTGTAGGACACTGTACTGCAGGATCGGCAGTTAGACAGCCAGTGTTAATGCCTGTAAATGGTTTGGTATGTTAAAAAGTGGCCCTGCATTGTCCTAACAGTTGTTCTCTGTGTCTTGGGTGCCTTTAATCCAGAAACTCCAAAGGGGAAGAACTGAACTGATCACCACAAAAGAGGTTAACAAGGTCTTCAGGTTACTTAGAACCCTATTTCAAAGTATTTTCCCTGTTTCTGGATTTGAAGAAGCGTAGTGTTCTGTCCTTTAACTGGACTTCAACCAAAATTCATGAGGAACAGGCAGGAAATTTGATTTCTATGGCCTTCCTTTGACGATACTCAGGAACAGTATTTGAAATCCTCATGATGATCCATGCTTATACTGTAGACTCTGAAACACAGTAGTAAACCGGTAGAGCACCAGGCAGGTTTCCAGTGGAAAACCTTCTTGTGTTTCAGTGGAATTTCACTGAAAATGAACTTGTTCTCCGTGAAATATTTCTGCTCAGAAAAATCAGGGATTTTTTTTAATCGCTGTTGGGAAATTTCTAGACCCCTTCTGATAGGGGATAGCTTTGAGCAGAATCCTTCTGATAGTCCCCCCCCAGATCGGTGCTTTTTCAGAGATTTTAAATATTCACCAGAATCCTAATTTTAATTCTCTTTACAGACAAACCTACTTTGAAGTGCCACAACATCCCAGGTGATGGAAAGGGCAAGGCTCACACAGCTCCAATGGTTAACGTCATTTGAAACATCTGTGTACTTGTGCAACCTTTAATGGACAAGTGGCTTCTACGGGACCACTGATGTTCCCAAAATTATATCACTTACCTGTTTTGCTGGAGCAGGACCTGGGTCACGGTGTCTCCGCCTCAAAGGAGTTGTGTGCTTCCAGCAGACAATTGCCAGATATTCCTGAAAGTGTTTGCGGTTTCCCCCAAGAACACTGGAGCAAATGGTTTTTCTACCTAGATGTTGGGCCAAGAACAGTTTTTTGACCATTGGTTACTCTTTTGCTAATATTTTAAAGATGTCAGTTGTCCAGTCAGGGAGCAAAAGGGGCACTGAGTGATCTGGGTACACACAGAGTTATTATTTCATAGAGAACTCATTTAAAAAAATTGATCATTTGATCTCTTAATATTTCTAACAAAAGTGTTTATATCACAGAATTTCACGAAGTATGGCAGATATCTACGTTCTGCATTACAGGAGGATTACATTAACTCTCAGTGTTGCTCCGATACAGAGGAGCACTCTGGAGAAAGATTTAAAAAAGCAATTCTGGGTATGGCACCAGCATACTGAACGTAGGACTCTAATTTCTGTACAGTTTTGCCTGAAAGTACTGTTACAGTTAAAGTTGTGTCAGCACTTTCATTAGAAACCCAGTTTTGATTTATAACACCGGCTGCAAAAAATTTGCTGCTGGCTGAAATTCAATGTAAAGTCTCTGGCCAGGGGAAACGTTTTAAACATTTTTTTGAAAGCTTGTTTGAAACAAGTTCTATTATACCGACGTTACAGAGAAGCTTTCCTTAGATTTTACTGGGTGAAATGGGAATTTTTTTTTTTAAATGAATAGAAAAATGGGGTTATTTTGAGAGATCACCTTATTTTTTAAGTTATATCTCTACATATCTTAAAATATTCCCTTAGAAATTTGTTTTTACCACCAGAAGCCCCAGGAGTTGTATTAAAAAGCACCTCCAAAACTAACTAACATTTAAAGAACATCGCCAGCGAAGACATGTTTTGGTGTAAGGGTTCCCAGCCCATTACACCACACTCTGTTAGGTTAATGTGCATTTAAAGCACTTTATGAAACTGTGCTCGGTGACTCTGCTATTCCTACTTTCTTAGCCAGGCATTAGCAAACCCTAGCAGCATCCACGGTACACACTGTTGTTTAGACTAATTTAGTGCTGGTGAGTGGTGTCAGGCTGACAGCGGCAGGGATGAGAGACTATTCATCACCTGGACGGTTACGACGCAGCAGCTCCCTCTTCCCGCAGCCGCTGCCTGGAGGCACCACACTGAGCAACAAGAGAGGAACTCAACCCCGTGTCCATCCAGACACCAGCCCCTCGGCAAGGGATACCGGCATGGACAGCAATTAAACTATTCCTGCTGCAGATGGTCACCAGAAAACCCACAAAAATAACCACTGGGAAGTCCTGCAGGCTTCCGACAGAGCAGTGGCAGGGCCAGAGTTGACACTGAAGTGGAAGTCACCATAACCTACCGCATCTTTGGAGTCCTCAGCACAAGAACGACATGGATCTGCTGGAGAGGGTCCAGAGGAGGGCCAAGAAGATGATCAGAGGGCTGGAGCCCCTCTGCTTTGAGGACAGGCGGAGAGGGTTGGGGTTGTTCAGCCTGGAGAAGAGAAGGCTCTGGGGAGACCTTCCAGCCCCTTCCAGTCCCTTAAGGGGCTCCAGGAAAGCTGGGGAGGGACTTTTCACAAGGGCATGTAGTGATAGGACAAGGGGCAATGGCTTCAAACTGGAAGAGGGGAGATTTAGATGAGTTCTGAGGAAGAAATTCTTGGCTGTGAGTGTGGTTGGCCCGTGGCCCAGGTTGCCCAGAGAAGCTGTGGCTGCCCCATCCCTGGAGGGGTTCAAGGCCAGGTTGGACGGGGCTTGGAGCAACCTGGGCTGGTGGGAGGTGTCCCTGCCCAGGGCAGGGGGTTGGAACTAGATGGTCTTGAAGGTTCTTTCCAACACAAACCATTCTATGATTCTATGATCTTCTGCTATCGATCCAGGCAATCCCTGTTGGTGGGGTCAGGTACTAGGAATGTCCTGCTGCCTATGGATTTATTTAAATTGTACTCTGGCATTATTTTCTTACCAAAAGAGGTCTGTCCATATTTCAGATGCCTGCTTCCTAAAACACCCTTCATCTAGGTGACCTAACAGTGGGTACAACAGAAGCTGTAGAGAACCTGTGAGATTTTGGGATGAAGTTGGTTTCTTCCCTCCTCATCCAGGCATTTCCCCCTCTGCTGACCCTCCAATGCAATGAAAGCATCATTGAGCACGAACAGAAATCTTGTGTTTGGTGCACACCCATATGATTGTATTTGGAAATTTAATGAGAAGTATTACACGGTAAATTAAAGAGGACAGACATCCCCAGGCATGAGAACTTGGTCACTACACTTCAGACTGTCAGAACGGACCTTGGCCCTGGTTTAGCCAAGCAACTAGTCCTCAGCCAATTTACAGGAATGTCTTGAGACTTAGGGTGGTCCAGAGATCCCTCCAAGCAAGTATTTTGGATGGGAAAACCCTGCTTTGGATGATGAGATCAAGATCATGGATGCAGGCCATACCGTGCCAGCCGGCTACAGTGACAGCAGGCAGCCCTGGAGATGTTTAACTTGTTATACGGTCATTTACTGAGCACTGGGGACTCTGGATTAAGAAATATGAGCATGCTGCCATGTCCACCAGATCCTGGCACCTGCTGTCCTGACACACTGCAGAGGAAGATGAACTGACCCTGGGGCCAATAGCTTCATGTTATTATCTAGATAGTGTGATTTTTGGGACAGGTACTGGATCTTAGAGGGAGTATATACTGCATCTGGCACGAAGGTTTGCTAATCTCAGCTGGAAACTAGAGATGTTATAATAGCAGAGAAGTAAATAAGCAGAATCTGTCAATTTTCTGCAAAAGCTACAGAATAAGTATAAAAACTCCTGAAGACGCAATGACAACTTTACTGTCCTCTCTACCAATGTTCCCCATTCAAGCCAAGGTGCAGAAAATGAATAAAAATTTGGAGGAGAAGACAAAGAGGTAAATTTGAGCCCACCACCCTCTGGGTGCCTGGGGGTCCCGTGGGGCAGGGAAGGTGCCGGGAGCCCTGGGGAGCTCTGGGTGCCCCACAGATGGGTCCTGCTGAGGCTGAGGGCTTTGGGACCAATGCTCAGGGTAAGGATGATAGAGCAGCAGCTCCATAAGACGTGAGGAGGCAGCAACGCTCTCCTCTTCCCTGTACACACATCCCACTGCCCATCCCCACAGCCAGGCACAGCTGAGGGGTCCGGTGCTGCCCCGGACAAGCACGGGCAAACAGAACACATCCGACTTCCCCGGCACGGCTCTACTATCGGGGCCTTTTTAACGCCACAGCTCATGTAAATAAAATCCTTTTACTGTGAATCTTAATTAAGGGAATGATTGTTTCTGGCCATCACTTGAAAGGCAAATATTTTAATTGGTTCTGATGTTTTTTCCTGCGAAAGCTTTTTTCCCCAGAGGCCATATATCCCAGGGAGATAGCTTTCCTGCCTGTCCTGTAAGGGTGAGCAGCGGCGGGGAGAGGAGTCAGTTTAAGGGGCTATGGAGTGAAGCGCACACATGAGTTAAAGAGCAGGAGCTGTTTAAGATCCTGAAGTGTCATTAGCAGTAACATGTCACATAAAATGAGGTGCAGATTTCCATTTTCATTTGAACTTCAGGTGTTTAGTAATCCAGAAGCTTTATTTAAGGACTGACCTTTAACCTGGCCTGTCATTCCAATTGCAAGGGGTTGATGGCCACTGGGAATCAATGGGCAGCATGAAGGTCACTTCCTAGAAAAACTGTGGCTATCAATGTGTCAGTTCCAATGAAGTATTATAACAAAGCAGGCGAAGAGCCTATCTGGGTCTACGAGGCACCAGCTCGCTCTCAGGCTGCCTCTCTCTCTGTCTTCAGCTATTTTGTAAAGATAAACTGAAATAAACTGCTATTTAACGATACGTGTTTCTGAAGGCACGTGGCGTTTTCAGTTCCACGGCTGGCACGAGGAGGGGTGGTTAGAAATCCAACACTCACTGATCTGGACACCAGCAGAAATCCCTTTATTCCTCCACGCCAAGATTGGAGACACCAAGCACTGCAGCAGAGCCTGTCAAAGAGACACTGGTCTGGTGAGACCCGGGCAACCCCTTCTGGCATGGCTGTGCAATGCCGTGGCCACGCAACGGTCTCCTTCTTGGTGGCATCCAGGATGGAACTCAAATCCCCAGACAGGATCTGGCTGTTTGCAGCATCTCCAAGGTGGACTCGAAGACCACCCTTGTGGACGATGAGAGGAAGGAGCACGCCAAGGGATGCTGGGCAAGCACACGTGCGCATGGGGACAGGAGGATCAGTGTGTTGGGATGGTGTTCGGGTCCCATTGAGGTCATCATGCTTCCCTGGGCCTGAAGAGGAAAAAAAGCACATCAAAGTAGTGGTCAGCCTGCCCTGACAACACTAATGTGATTAAAATGCACATTTACTGAAACAAAGATTTGCTTTGGAAGTTGGCACAGAAGTTCACATTTGTGTCCTGGCCAAAATCTGTGGTGTTTGTGCAGTTAATCCTGTTTGTAATCACGTAAAAACTGGGTTATTTTGATTCCTATGGAAATCTAAGAACTTTAAGCTCTTAGGAGCAGATTCCCGAGGTAAGTCAGACCCCAAGTCCTGCTATGTGCAACAGTCATTGGATGGCCACTACCTTTAGGGTCTGACCTGGGGAAGAGTGGGGATGAAAGTTACATGTGAATATTGTGAAGCTCAAGTGAGGTCCCACCATGAGAGCTGGTAAACCAAATCCCAGACAAGGGACAAGAGAGCAGCCAGGAGCTTGTGGGATGGACACTGCAGATTGCCCCAGGCACATCATCCACCATCCTGCGCCATCCCAGTGCAGCATGGAGGGGAGATGTAGCCCCTCTCCACCTGCTGACTGCTCCTGGACCGGTGGAGGCCTTGACTTGTAGGGTCAAGGATGAGCATCAGCATTAGTCAAAAGCTCTCAAAACTCTGCAACGTCTTTGTGCTGGGTTTTCAGCTCGCACCTCTCTTCAGAGGCAGCAATCTGTCTCCGGGGGCTGGGAAACTCCCCTATAGGAAAATTCCTTGAAAAGTCTTTTGAAAGACCTTTATAATCATTAATAATTACAGTAATTTATTATCAGCCTTTTTGTACTCTTACAAAGCTCTGAAGATCTTCCCCGTCAATTTGTAAAGGTTCTGAGGGATAAACCCACTCCCTGGAAATCCTGTAGAATATAATTTTAATTTGAATCTCTTTTCCAGGCGTAGGAGCTGGAAAGAAAACATCTTTTTTATTGTTGTGCTTAGCGTCTGCGTATTAAATATCTGTTTAGATCACTGAGCGTGCAGACCCTCTGTGCAAAACGAATGTGAAGTCTCTGCCTGTCTGCCACATGGATACGAAACCCTCTCTAAAAGGTCAACTTGACAGAAATTAATGAATCACTGAACAAATTCAAAGTTTCAGTTTTGAATTAAAAACCGAGCAACGTGGCACAAAAAGGGCAACCAAAGGCTTGGATTTCATGTAACAGCATATAGATATAAATTGGAACGGGATCAGAGGAAGACACTCAGAGCGTTTCCTCCCTGAAGAGAATAAACCCTGTGCAAAAGTGGAAAACATAAAATACACTAATGTCATAAAGAGGCAGCGCAGTCTGCTAAAAATGTGGTTGAGATAAGGCATTGGTGTCCAGTTTAAAGACACAGATAAAGTGGAGTTCAAATACACATGGAGTCCATTTACCTGTGATTTTGGGCCCAATCCTGCACTCCATCAGCCTCTAAGTGTTTCGGTCTCTGAAGAAAGGAACAAAGTCTCTTTGGGAATTTAAATAGATGGGTCGGATCATGTATGGAAATAATCTGCCAGGATCTTATTTATAATTCACAACGCTTTCTTTTTAACTCCTTTATTTCCTCATATTTCCATTCTTTGTATTCTGTCATTAAAGAAAAGTATTTGTCATGCAAAGGGGCTGTTTTAAAGCTTTCAACACGTATCTATCTGACTGCTAGTTATAAATGATCATGTTTAATTTTAAGTGTATTTTAAAATGTATTTATTCCCATGCCCTGCCCCTCATAGATTGAAATACTGGATATTAAACACAAAGGGGAACATATCCTTTTTGCAAACAAACAAACAAAAATGCACAATTCCTACCCCTGGTACCAAATTCAAGCTAAATTCAGATTTTGGCGATCGCAAAATAGATTGAGATTAGCATCTCAGTTTCAGTGGAATTGCATGGAGTGGGGCATATTCCATGCGAGGTCCCGTGCATTTATTTAATTTGCCTTTTTTTCCAAGCTCCCATCATACTAGAGGGTCTTCACCTGAGACGTACTTTGCCTAATTCACCCGGTGGCAGTTTCCTCTGTGCACACAACAATAAGAAAACCACTAACTATAGAGCAAATAAACCATATGGGAGGGGAAAGTCCTGCGCGCTGAGGATGCTGTTACACCAAGGAATCAAGATGATCCGGGCTGGCTATTGTTACGTTTTGGTTTGGTTTTTTTTTGCTTTCGGAGCTGGAGATCCCCTAGCAAAGACCTGGAAGCAGCCTGAGTTTCCATGCAATAAAGCAGCAGTGAGAAAAGCTCAGAGTAATTAAGTGGCTGACGCACAGAAGAAGCCGTTACAAAGATTTGACTAAATTGCCCATTCATTAGTAGCGCGGCATGGAAGGAGAATTACAAATAGACAATAGAGCCTGCAGTAATTCAATCTAACCTTGTACTTACAGAAAACAATGAGATAATGAACAGAAAAATTACCAGGCACATATTGCATTTTGTCGAAGGGAAGAC
>VYZM01022843.1:159826-182224 GCA_013398915.1 Dromas ardeola
GGGGTGCTGGCGAGAGCGGCCTGGCACATGTAACACTAATGGCATCGCTCAAGCTGAGCAAACGTTTCTCCAACACAATCATAGTTCTCAGTCTAAGGGCCTCTGGGGAGCTGAGATGAGGCTAGATCGTGAACAAAAAAATGTAATTTATAAGGCGTCTGTGGACTGGAATTTATCATCGGATCCGCTCGCCGCCGCTCAATTGATATGTAGTTGATTTCAAACAACACCCCCCAGGCGCCCACAGGGAACATTTTTTAGATTTTACGCTTGGATATATCTGTTTAACTCACCATTTACCAAAACAACGGCTGATGACAGCACAAACAAGTCACTCTGGAAAAAAAAAAAAAAAAACGCACACATACACACACACGCTCACGCTCCCCTAGACAGGACTGAACCGTGAGCGCCGGGGCTTTGCTGCGGCTATGGGGAGGGAAAAAGCAGAGACAGAGGCTGAGCTCGGCGTTTATTTTGCAGGGAAGACACAAATTAATTGTCCACTCAATTTTTAAGCCCACGTTGGAGTTCCCCGCTGGTCTTTTTTGCATTTCCTAGGCAAGCATTTGCTTTCCCTGGAGCAGACATTGGGCTGGTGGCTCTGGGAGGGGGCTGTGGGGTGAGGTGACCGCAGGGCAGGGGTTCAATGTGATGGGAGGTTTGCAAAGCACAGAAAAGGGTGTACGTAGTGTCCCTTGCCTCTACGGACAAATGTCCCAGCGTCATGGTCCTGCTCATTCCTGAGGTGTTCCTGAAGTCCTCCTGGCACCAGGGAGGGGAACTGGGGTGCATAGATGGGGGCACGGAGAAGAAAAGTTACCATCCGTGTATTTCGGTGACACCAGAGATTCGAAACCAGCATCCTCATTGTATAAGGGATCTCATTGCCGGAGTTAATAAAGTGCTGCTGCTTCCCATCTTGCCAGAGAACTTGTGAAATTCCCACAGATGAATTTTACTATGAATAACAAGAAATCTCCCCTGACCGAGGCGGTTCATATAATAAGTTTCTGTTGCATTTACTCTCCAAGGGAGGAAAAACAATGCTGACCTTAAACTATTTCTTGCAATTCCCTCCGAGCATTGCTTAGAAGCCCCAGACTTGAGCCCTGTGTGGTGCCAGGAGCTGTACAGATAGACAGCCTGGAGGTGACCCTGTCCCACAGAGCTCACAGGGGAAGCAAAAAAAGGAATTTTAAAAAAAGCAGGTTTTTTGGAGGTGTCAGTGAAAGTTACGTTGTGCCACCCCACAAGAAGTTCACGACAATATGTCAGCTTCTTCAGGATGCTCATTAACCAATACTCATAATACTACCTCAATAAAGTGAGGAATTAGTATCAACTGGAGATGGCATTTGTCTCTTCTACTGGGATAATTACTGAGCAGGGAAGAACCTCTCCAGGGGCCACAGACCACATGAGAATTAAGCAGCTGAGGTGTTACTGCTGTTATGGGGCTGGTCTCCCCACTGATGTCCTGTTCTTGTGCACCGCCAACACAGGGCAAACCCATGTCACCTGTGGAGAGGTTTTGGGAGTGTCCCGTTGACAACCAGGAACTGCTGCCTGGTAAGGGATGGTGCAAGGGCTGGATGTCCATCAGGGGTGAGGAGCATTTGGGAGGAATTGGAGATGATGCAGGGTAGGAAGGAGCTGGGGTGGGAGGCTGTGGAACCTGGTGGGGACAGATCCACCAGCTGTCCAGCTGGACTCACCTATAGCACAGGAGCAGATCCACCAAGCAGTTCAGCAGTGCCTGGTCATCATCAGTCCATCTGTTAGGCATCTCCCATGTGCAGTAAAAACAGAGATCTTGAAACAAAAAAATTGTTTTTTGAAAGGCCACAGAATAAACACTAAAGCCCAAAGCCACAAAGTCGGTATCTTGTCTGTAGGCACTTATTTCCCATTTACTTCTGGTTTCCTTCATGACACCAGTTGGCTTCAAGAGGGCTCCGCCATTTTCACCAGGCAGTGAATTAGCCCCTCTTTCTAGGTGGAAAATGGGTCTTCCTGATCCGTGTAAAGGAATGGGCCATGTTGGATCAACTGCAAAAATTCTTTCAAATAATCAAACCCAAGAATTAACAATTCTTGCTAATGGCTCCTTACCATGTGTTGTAAATGGCAGCAATTTCACCTAAGTGCTTTCTCACCTAAGATGTTTCCTCTGCATTCCTCAAAATGTATTTTACAAAATATTTTCTGACTTATATGAAATCTTTCCCTCCATGCTGAAAAGCCCACGAAAGGGAAATGCCGACGTAGGCAGCGCAGGAGCCCGCTACAACCAATGGCTGTGGAGGCAATTAGTATTCTCTCTCTACACTAAGGATTTCTAATACTAAAGACAACAAATGATTGCACAGGATCCGAAGGATTGTGGCCAGAGCTGCATAAAATCGTTTGGAATAAACATTACCCATGGCAAATATTGTATAACTTAATGAGCCAGACATGAGCTTTCAGTAGGAGAAGCAAAAAACCCCGACATATCAAGCTTAGAAATGCTGCCTTGCGTTTGCTTTGGGTTTTGCCTCCTTTCAGAGTGCTACATTTGCAAATGATATGCGTTATAGGTTCTGTTGTGCTCTAAAAGAAAGTAGGTTCATGGCTGGATTTGTGGCAGCATGGTCTGTCCCGTGTCTTGAGCTGCAGGTTGCAGGATTTGGTCAAGTTTGTGTCATCTAACATCATGGGGTGTGAACATTGGGGAACTCTGTATTGCTGTCCCCAGATAAATGTACACAACGCACCCAGCCCGCACTCCCTCCTCAAAGGCATGATAGGGTACGGTGTCAAAGCTTTGGGTTTAGCTTTCAGAGCTCAAGACCAACGCTAGCTCTCAGTTTATGCAATAGAAAGTGCATGGTTTAGTGTAAAAATGGATGAATACCCAGTGAATTTACTGAGTAAGTAGAGTAACAGTAAATAGATTTGTGCTATACATAGTTTTCAGAGAAACTTTATAGAAGTATTACTTTTATGTTGTCACAGTCTAACCTGATTTCTTAAGGAAGCCTCTGTTACCTTACTATCCATGCCTGTGTGTCTCTGTCTGAGTGTTTCCCTGATACATTTCTTATTGTATTTCTTTGTTTAATCCAAAATTGTTAATAAGATAGAAATCTCCAAGAATGACCAGTCTTTAAAAATTACGTGAGTACAAGCAGGCTGAGGGCAGAGACATTCTGGATATGGGAAGGCTGAAATTCGTACCTTAGAGGACCTCAAGACAGCCAGCATGAGAGACCTTCCAAACTCCTCCAAATACAGAAAACCTTTCAGCTGAGTTCATTCCTCCTTAGCTACCAAAGACTGTCAATCACAGGACACAAATACACGAACCACCACATTTCTGGTGCCAACGAGATAGCTGCTGTTAATTGCCTTCAGAGGACACAGAAGAACAACTTAACTCTAACCACAGAGACTTCAGATCTAAAGATGAGATCACCCAAACTCACTGGTGATGAAGAAGCAGTTGTTATAATTTCAAATGTTCACTTTTAATGTGCCAAAAGCTTTGCACTAAAACTGTGGTCCC
Organism: Dromas ardeola; assembly: GCA_013398915.1. Lineage (NCBI taxonomy): Eukaryota > Metazoa > Chordata > Aves > Charadriiformes > Dromadidae > Dromas > Dromas ardeola. Next base: position 163,377 of record VYZM01022843.1, read on the forward strand.
CAAACCCTCAAAAAAACCACTTTGCACAATGCAAGGCAACCATCTGCAGATACATGGTGCTAGAGCTTGCAAGCTGACGTAGGGCGTTGGGGTACCTCTGTTGCATCTCTTATGGATGATGGGACACAAGCAGATCTGGCAGGATGTAGATGTTCTTGCTTTTGTTCTCACTAATGAGCTGCATTGATTTTTTTGGCACCAGGCCCGAAAAGAAACATATCCCTTACCAAGGACAACCAAAATCAGATCTGAACGTGGGTCACCACATTGGCCCGAGTCTACTAACCTTTATCAGAGGATCGCTGGGATGTCCTGTACCGGTTCCTGCTGTGGTGCCCAGGCAGGACCAGACCTTTTCACCACCAGATTTCAACTGTGGGATCATCAGAGTGAACGTGTTTTAGTGGTGGGCTTGGCAGTGTCAGGTCTACAGTTAGACTCGATGATCTTAAGGGTCTTTTCCAACCTAAATGACTCTATGATTCTATGACTTCAGCAAATCTTTTAGTGGGCGGCATAATGCCTTTTCTACCAACATCACCTGAGTTGGAGTTCAGATCCCCTCTTTCCGCTGACCCTGATCTGGAGGTAGGAGATAAAATGGCTTTTGTTATGACTTTCCCCTCTAAGTGAAGTAAATGGAAGCACAGCGTTATGTCAACCATGGCATGCCAGCAGCGCAACTATTTTCACCATGGCAAAATGCCTTTTTTCTTTCCTCCTGGATTGCACAGTTCCTTTGACAAGGAAGGGTAAAGACCCTCAAGGGTTCTCAGAGAACATCAATATGTTTTGTATTTAATGTGCTGGCTCGGTTACAGCAAATTAAGGAGAGTGGGCCCGGTACAAGATAATGCAGCCTGCAGTTCCTCACTCCCTAGCCGAGTGGTATGCACTGAAAATGATACTCCAGTGTGGAGAAATACTGCACATTACATCCCCCTGCAGTAACAGAAGAGACATTAGGCAAAGCCCTGACTCTTAATGGTACACATCAGGAAAACATCTGAGCTTGGGCCTTCAATCACAAACGCTGCAGGATTTAAAAATGAATAAACTTCACATTGTGATTCTCTTATTTATCCTTTATGCAAATTGTCCCTGGGAGGACACATTATGTTCGCTGCATGGCACGGCGCAGACCCACATTAAAGCGTGGAGGGCCACTCTTATGCAATGCGCAATCCTCCCGGCCCCTTCGCGCCGTTTGCGGTGCACAGAGAAACGAACACACCAACAAAAATCCAGCCTCAACCCCCAAACTTAGAAAAACATTCCCTATTGACTGCTGAAAATATCCCAATGTTAAGCAAAGAAGTGGCGCAGAAAAATCCCGCTCTCTTTTCCTGGTAATCGGTCTGTGACAGAAGGAGACGGCAAGACTGGAAAAATCTCTTTGTAAATTAAAAAAATATATAAACAGGAGAAGCAAATATTCTAAACCCCTACATCTCTACAAGGTAGCTGAGAAGTTTGCTTAGACAAATATAATGCATTAATTCACACAGCCACAACCCCTTAAATCCAGCCCGTTAGCTAACCTTTCTGTTATTAGCTGCCTCTTCTTAATGGGACAGAGACACAATAGAGTTGATCGACATTATTTTTCCTGGGCAAAATCTCTTGCCCCCTTCAAGCTTTTCATTATTAGCACAAATCTTTCACGGTGTCCTTGAACAAGCATTCGCAATGATGACTGGATGGCAGAGAAGCAAACAGCCCTACACGTGAAAAAGGAACGGGAAGAGAGTTCAGGGACTTGGCCACAAAATTAACTGCTTCAAAAGACACAGGGAAGACCTGTTAAGTAGAGCTCCAAGGGCAGACTACCAGGTGGGTCAAAACACCATAATCACAAATCCATCCTCTTTAACATTATCCGAGCAATTTCCTAATATACCTCCTGCCTACCCAGGCTGCAACAGAGCAAGGGAGGGGTTCCGCATTTAAAGTCATCTCTGTGCTCTGTAATTATGGCTGGCAAATAATCCAGGCTGAACAAACCTGTCGTGTCAATGAGAATATATGTCGGCTATCATCCACGCCTCTGTAAGAGCTTCTTCTGAATGCAGGATCTAATTCAATCCTTTCTTCTCCATCCAAGTTGCACCCCAAGTAGGTGCTTGGAGGGGAAGGGTGTATGATGTAGATGGCAAGCAATGGGCATGGGTATTAACAGGTTGCCCTGGGAAGTTATGGATGCCCCATCTCTGGAAGGCCAGGCTGGATGGGGCTTTGAGCAACCTGGTCTAGTGGGAAGTGTCCCTGCCCACGGCCAGGGGGTGGGATGATCTTTAAGGTCGCTTCCAACCCAAACCATTCTATGATTCTATGGCTGTGTCCCACCTCAGTGCGTGGGGACTCCTGCTGCTGGTTGGACTGTAGGGAATGTGTGTCTCTTGGACACACTCTTCCTCTTGTCCTCAGCCTCTTTTGTCATGTCTCCAGTAGGAAAAACTGGTATCAAAGGCCAAATTGCTGCATCCTGTAAGATAAATGAGAGTGAATACTAGAGGTGGTGGGAAGGTCCTCCCCACCTATCCCTGTTACCCCCATTTTGATCTTCCTTCATTACTAACAGCAAGACCTGCCAACTGCGTGGACATGAAGCCAGTCCCCAGTTATGCATACGCTTCCCTGAAATTACTGCCCTCCATCATTTAATCAGCTTTACAGCATGAGTCTCAGAAGCGAGAGCCTTTTCTGCAACCCTTCACTGCAAATTTAGAAAGTTTGTCATTTATTTAGTGGAAAGTAGGATATTTATGTTTGGACAAACCTGGAAAGTGAAAAATCAGCCAAGAAAGGAGACGCGGTGGTTCAACATGTGGTTTATAGAAACAGCCTTCCAAAAAAACCCCTTCTGCTCTTTGATGAGACTGCCTGATGGGTTGATGAAGGTAATTGCAGAGATTAGCCGAGAGTTTAGCAAAATATTTGACTTTTCAATACAACACTGATTGAACGAGCTGTGCCATTAGCAGCCTGGAAACCCATTTGTGGGATTAGGATGTTTCTAATTTCACTCTTCAGCACAGATTCTTTGGAGCATTTTCAGCTCAACCAGAATATTTTAACAAATCTTGTAGGAATCAGTGGTTGAAGGTGAGCAACAGATTCAAAAGCTATTATAGAAGGATGAGTGGTTCATTTGCAAAAGTGTCTCATTTCCTTAAGAATTCAAGCTAAAATCATCACAGAACATGAGTAGATCCAATCCAATAAATAGAAAATTATTTCTGATGTGTCTCAGAACAACATCTGGCAGGGACTAAATCCTCAGCTAGACCCACCCTTGGTCTAAGCCAGTACAGTCACCCTTAGATTATGGAAAATAGTGTAAGAGTCTTAATTTTGCAGACAACAGCAAATTGGGAGGCACTGCAAGGACCAAGTGAAAAAAGCTACCAGATTCTGCTCTTGTCAGGTACGGCATTTGCTGTTGCCTGTTGTGAAAAGTGGTCAGAAATAAAGATGGCTGAAGAGAAAACAAAAGTAAGGATAAACTACCAGGGAAAATATAGAAGAACAGAGACTAGACTATATCTTTGCCAATCATTACCTGCCAACGGGTTAAAGAAAAAAATACACCATGGTTTCACTGTAATATTTTTAACTATGTTGCTTAAGGAAACAAGGCTGATTCTTCTGAAGCTGTTAAACAGTTTCAACCAAATAAGACAGAAGGCTACCAATCACAAATATATCAAATATATTAAGTTCTAATAAATTTTCTGGGGAAGAAAAAAAAGATAGCCAGTTAAAAATAAAGAAGGGCATCAAATTATGTTCTTGTTCTCCTGGAAGAAAGGCCCAAGATGAGCTCAACCATATTATTAGACACAGAAGGGAAACATTAGGAATGTAAGTTTTGGGAAAACAGGTTTCAGAAGTCCTGCTGCTCAAGAACCAGGGTAAGTGTAACCCAAGAAATCACAAATTAAATGGGAATATTTCATCAACCATTTTTTTCTACCAACATGGAACTTACATAGCTCGAGAGATGTAAACACCAGCAATACTTCATAGAAGAGGAGAGGCTGGTTTTCAAAATTCCCTAAATGGAGACAGATCTCAAAAAAATGCTTCATGGCATTTTTAATTTTTGGATGCTACTCATATGTCTGAAGTGACTTAAATCAAAGAGGTGGGTAGCAGTGCAGCAAATTCCCCAGCAAAGGCTGGATTCCCTGCACTTGGGCCTGTACCGCATACCTGCCCAGCGTGATGTAAATTTTGGAAGTGCAAAGGACCTGAGTGGTTCCTCAGGCATGACAAATTTTGCGCTCTTCTTGCCGCTTACCAAGCGTTCCTAGGTTACAGGTTTCTCCAGTGTATTTGTGAATCAGAATTAGTTGCCAATGTGTTTTGCACTTTATAATTTAAAAAAAAAATAATAATCCAACTTGTCCTTATTTGTCACGCCTGGCTTCCTTAAATCACACTGGATGCTCCAAGTCTGCTTGGGCTCAAGGGGAGACAGATGAGCTCATGGAAGGGAGGTAATTTGCACAGAGCAACCGCATTTAGCTCAGGTTGCACAAAAAATGGAAATCTGGGGGAGCTGGGAGAGAGTTCAGAGGAAACATCACATATGCTGAAATAACCTTAATACGGGTTGATGTTTTAAAGGGGCAAGGTGGACTCAAACCGATTCACCTGTGGGTTTCCATAGCGCTCTGCTGTGGTGGGAAGCAATGCAGGAGAAGGCCATGGCAGACATCAGTGCCACCCGTCTGGATCTGGCAGACTTGCCCTCCCTCCACTGGTGGACACTTTTGCTTCACCCAGCTCTCTTGTGCAAATATAACAGCTGCCTTTCCTTCATGGGACTCTTTATAATTTCTTTAGTCATTTTAATCCCGTTTTGGATGCTTTTTATGCCATCCTTTGTTATAGCCTCTTCCCTAGAAAAAAATCAAGCATTTTCCATGCTATGGGAGATTTGGTTTTGTCTTAAAAGAGGCAGAAGGAAAAACAAGGCGTCACAACTGAATCCCCGAACCATTTCCAATTCCCATGAGACCTCTGACATACACTAGCAAGAAACAATAACTAGGAAATACTGTAGATGCTCACTTTTCTGCTGAACAGACTCCGAACAGCCCAGTTCCATAGTGTAGCTCCAGGACAGAACCTTCTCCTCCAAAGCTGCTCTTCTGCTGTTGCTACCATCCCACCTGGGGTCAAGAAGATCATCCAAGGTGCTGGGAGGGTCCCATGAGATGGTTCAGCACCTGAAGATCTGGTGGCTTTTCTTCCCCGACCCACAGGCAGGGTCTTGCCCTGTAAGGCATGGAAGAGATATCTTGCTGCACAAGTATAAATTCCTTCTCCAAGGTTCAGGTGACTTTGCAGCCCAGTTTTCATTGTATAATCCAGGGTAATTGTCTCCCACAGCTGAATGGCCAAAGCAAAGGCTCTTTTACCATTGTACACCCCATCAACACATGCCTTCCCAAAGGTCAAGCCTCTCACTTGGCACCCACAGGTGGCAAATCCCTCCTTTAGGGTCTTCTCCAGTCAACACAACACAGCACCATCCCTCAACCCCCTTTCCTTCAGACAGCCTGCTGCAAACATGCCCTTTCTAGCTTTTCGCCCATTTCCCTGCAATCTTTCCAGTAATAGGCAGGATGAGACTAACAAAGAAAACCCACTAGTATTTTCTTTCCCCAATAGGAAGTTTGAAAAGGTATTTCTTTTCCAAGATTATGGGGGGAAAAAATGAGTCTGGTCAAACACAGCAATAAGAATATAGCCAGAAAGCAAAAATACTGTGAAAATTTTAAACAGTAATTGTTCTGCAACAATATAATCTTCCTTTTAAAAAAAAAGTCTTTTGGACAGATTTCCAGAAGTTCTGTAATTTAGGACAAAAGTATGACACTTTAGTCAGCACCTCCTAAAGAAATAGACACTAATCACCCTGCAGATAGCCTTCCCCCATGGCCAGAAAGCTCTCGAGAGCCTCCAGACAGAAGGAGATGCAGAAGCAGCCTTGATAGCAGCCTGAAGCCGAGCTGCGCCCATAAGAACTTTTATCTTATTCCTGAACGACTTCATGGGCGATACAGTTGCTTGCTCCTGAGTAGATAATGGGAGTAATTTAGCTTGCAGTTAATACAGTAAAAATTTCCTTAAAAACATCTGGGGAGAAAAGAATACCTCATTCATTTTTAAGTGAAACTTAAAATAACCATTTTGCCCCTTTTTATTTTTAATTGCACAAAACGATGTCTTCACTTGGTTTTGCATCTACAGAGTGGCACTTCCTGCAGCGTCCTCACAAGGATGAGCAAGACAATCTTCTGTCTGTGCCTGAAGGCTTTGTATACTTGGATGGCTCTTGAGTTATCTGTAATTTAATTATCTCTATGAGTGAAGTCTTGAGTGCTGGGGAGAAGGTCCAAACGTCATCCAGGTAATGCTGGACCTGAGCCCTGCTTTTTGCAGAAGGGATGATTGGACCTGTAGCGGGATATACCTGTTCTACCCATTTCTATGAGTAGTAAATGTGATTTTGGAGGAATATTGTGCACATCCTCATTGATCCCTTTCTGAGCACCATCAGGTTCCTACTAAGCCAACAGGACCTCATCCCCTTTGCCCTGCTCATGGCCAGGAGTTTGTGTAGTCAGTAATGAAGAGGAAATCCTGGCCTGGTGACGCCAATGAGACAGGCTGTTTGCTGGTCTCTTGGAGCCGATGTGGTGCTGCATTTTTGCGAGCAATGCTTTTAGTAGTCAAACATTACGGAGCCCTCTCTGGTCGGCTTTTGATTCCCATTTAAGAACAAGACACTCTGGCAAAAGGTCCTATTGACCCATCCAAATGTTTCACTTACTCCATCCTGCTTAGACAAAGTCCTAGAAATGTTCTATGAAATAATACTTGCATGGTAAATATTTAACAAAAGGAATGCCTCTGGCCTTCCATGCGCTCTCCATATATTCAAGATGACTGCGATGCTTTATTTTGGGAATGGAAAGCCTGTTCTTCTGCCTATCTCCTTTCCCCATTTCAAACTCCCGTTATGAACTAGCTTGCCCTTCTTATGGGACCATTAATGATTTACTATTGCAGACTGCTGAGTCAAAGCTGGTATGTAGAGGGCTGTAAACGTGAAGGCCAGTCATGCCACTTAGCTATAGCCTTTTAGCTAAATGGAGCCTTGTTCTCTTTAACAAACTGATTCACAAATGGAGAAGCTGATGCTGCTCCAGTAAAACCATTTCCCATCCTTCTTGGTTTTGCTTGTTTTATTTTAGTGGAGTAAGAGCAAGCCAGTGGTGCTGGATTCAAGTTTTCTTCAGACTTGATTCTGAAATGCGGTTCTCACTCACAGCTGAGGTGCAATTATTGTGGGATATAACCAGAAACTCTGAACCCGATTGAAGCACAGTGTGTGGACAAGACGCTGAACGGGAGATGCTTTAGCAAAGTTATCCTGGAGTAGATACAGGCTGAGAGTAACCAGCTGAGCTGCAATAAGTCAGGGTACAAATATAAATCCCACGCTGGTGAGATGTGCAAAGTAGGCAAGCAGTGATTCTCTGTGCCTTAATGCAAAGGATGACAAGAAGTCCCCAGGCGCCAGAGCTGACCTAAGGACAGCTTATGGCCTCCTAACTTATCATTATTATGCAAGTGTTTATTTTTTCTAGGTTTCAGCTGATAAGGCAATCGGTCAGTAAAAAGACTTCAATGGGACCTCAAGGAATGAATAAAACAGGAATTGGGAGGATGTTATTTTGTTCCATTACCCATAGGCTGTCTCCAAGCATCCTGAATTATGAGCTAGGTCCCGAGCAAGTGCCGAGCGACATCTCTTACCCTGGAAAATGGTCCACTTCTGCTTTGGGTAAGTAATTTCTCTGCTTGTGGCTGTGCTGCTAAGGACATAAAGCAGCAGAAAGCAAGCAGAAAGATGGACAGTTGAGAAGCATTTGGGAATCAGTCTTCTCTGGTCAAATGCCCACTCTGACACTCGGACTAGTACTTTAACTTGGAGAGAGCATCTGGACTGCCGGCAGAGACCCCAACAGCCAGGAAGCAGCGCTACACAGAATGCCTCATTCTCCAAAACCATTTATCCCTCTCCCTCCACCCACCATTAGCCAGAGGAGATAGGTTCCATCTACGTGGTTGACTTGCTAAAGAACCCATTGTGCCTAAACCTGCCAGTATCCGTGATGTACGACTCACGGACAAGTATGCAAACAGAGAGAGACCTGCTCCTCATAGCAAACAGCTGCTAGGACAAGGTGGATGCTCAGCGGAGCGTAGGATGCTCCAACCATGGCAGCACCAACGAAACGGGGTTATTGCCTAATCCCTCCCAGCTCCAACCAAAGTTGTCTGGCCGCAGCCTGAGCCCTCGTTTGTTTCAAGTTGTTTCAGGCGGGTTGTTGTGTTGGAAAGCTTTCGATTCGATTTCTCCAGCCAGCCCGGCGCTCTTATGGGAAACAGTGGGAGATCATTCCATGCATGGGAAAGTGTCTTTGCTCAGGGCAAAATGTGCTGGTTGGTGAACCGAGCTGCATTGCCTTTGTGTCAGGATGATTTGAGGGCAATGTTGAAGCTTTAACAATGCAGAAAATAAATTCATATCTCTCTCTGCGTCCTCCCGTGCACACACTTGTGAAAGGGGGAACTGCCAAACTTGGAACACAGAGGAGCAGGGGAGGTTTTTTATACAAAACTCCTGTTTGGGTGGAGAAGCGCAATTGCTCTAACCCTCAGAGAGGAGGCAGAGAGAATAGGGGATCCTGGTACCGGAGGCCACCATGCACCAGCAGTTTTAACTAAAATGGAAAAAAAATAATAATAATCGCTTCTTTGTTGGCAGGAAGCAAAAATGCACAGCCCGAACCCTTGCTTAGCAGGGGCAGGGGAGGGAGGAGGGCAGCCCTCTGCAAACGGCGCAGGGATGACAACAGGACTAGCCCTCCCCATCCACCGCAGGAGCATCACCAGGCACTGTGGTCCCTCAGCTTGGTGCCGTGGTGAGGACCAGCCTTGAGGGGGTCAGCCAGGACCCTGCAAGATCTCCCAGCGACTGCTTTTAGGAAACTGCTGCGACTCCTTCATCCACATCCTCAGCATCATCAGGATGCCGCTGAGGACCACGATGCAGCCTGCAGCCATTTTTTGGGGTGACAGGAATGGCATTAAACCCTTGTTGATGGCTTTTAGTGACCAAAACAGGGCCGGGAAGCAGGGTACAGAGCTCAATCTCCTGTTAGAAGACTGGGGAAGGAAGAGGGCACTGGTATGGATGCAAGCCATATCACATCACTTGCCCTTCCTGTTGGGGAGTGGGTCTGGCCCACTTTACTTACTGGTAAAGACACAGCCATAAACCTCAGTGATGCTAAAATGATTTACATCCTCTGTCTACATAACCTCTGTCTCTGAGCTATAAGAAGAATATCCTGAGGATCACGGTCAAGTTTTCCTTCCTTCTTTTTTTTTTTTAAAATTTTTTTTTAAACCCAAAGTGAATATCCTCTGTAATGATTTTTATTATTTTTTTTTAATATCCTAGTTGAGTGGTACAGGGAGAAACAGGGGGAGGGGTGCCTGTGTTTTTCCTTCAGCGTGAGCTCCTAATTCCCATCCATGCTAATGGGACTGGCACGCATGCATCAAGGGGGGAAAAGACCCCTGAGGGTTCACAAAATATGCAGATGACTGGTTTTTAATGAATGCAAAATGTAAAACAAAAGAAGTATCACAGTCAAGCTGCTCATGCATAATAAAGTCACAGTGAAAAGGGAGCAAATAAATAGAAGTCTTCTTGGCTATAACCATCCTTAATATGCAATGGACAATTGGGAACAGCAGGCCTTCCGAAGACCACATCATCAAATAGCAAATACATTTTGGCAACATGAAACCATCTAAGGTAGTATTTCTCAAGCTCCGGTCCCACCAAGTTATGGGAAAAATATTCAGGCCTCTCCTGATGGATATTTTTTAAGGGAAGCAGGGAGGTTTCCCCGAGGAGGCTGGAGAGCTCTGAGAGGATATTAGAGCAGGGTGGTGGAGCTGAAGCCTGGGGAGAGGGGTGGATGCTCATTTCTCCTTGTTTCAGGAGGGCTTTCCTGGGAGTTCGGTGAGGCAGAGCCACAGACAGAGCAGTCACGCTGCGGGGCAGGATGAAGTGAGGGAGTCATCCCACCAAAGTCAATGCAATTTTTTTGCTTTCTAATTTGATGACATTCTGGGCAGCAGACTTAATTCGAGATAATTTGAGAAGTCCAGCATGGGAAGCTGCTCAGAAGGATGTTTCTCCCTCCTCCTCCTCCCTCAAACAAGCAGATCCCCTCTTTACCATCTCTTTGCACTGCACAAAGCCCCTTCTGAAGTGGGACTTCATGTCACTGTGGCATCTAAACACACATCTCCATGCTAGCAGCGTTATTCAGACAGGTCCAGAAATCCAGGTCATGCCTCTCCCTCTTTTTGTGCCAGCCTCCCATCATTGGATCCTTATTTCCCAATTTGACCAGCTTTCTGTATTGGTACAACCCCAAATACAAAGTCCTGCTCAACCTGAACTCAGCTGGGACAAATCAGTCTTCAGTCTGCTTATAGCACATATATCCAAACACGGGAACATCCTAGTCTTTGGGCTTAGCTTTGGCTTTTTAGATGAATGTGAATTTTTTTAAATCTAGGTCCTGACTCAGATCTCAGTTCAGATGAGCTGAGAATCTCAACATGAGCTGGCAACATGCTCTGGCAGCCCCGGAAGCCCCCCGCACCCTGGGCTGCATCCCCAGCAGCGTGGGCAGCAGGGCCAGGGAGGGGATTCTGCCCCTCTGCTCCGCTCGGGGGAGACCCCCCTGCAGGGCTGCCTCCAGCACTGGGGCACCAACAGCAGAAGGACACGGAGCTGTTGGAGCGGGGCCAGAGGAGGCCCCGGAGATGCTGGGAGGGCTGGAGCCCCTCGGCTGTGAGGACAGGCTGAGAGAGCGGGGGGGGTTCAGCCTGGAGAAGAGAAGGCTCCGGGGAGACCTTCCAGCCCCTGCCAGTCCCTCAAGGGGCTCCAGGAAAGCTGGGGAGGGACTCTGGATCAGGGAGGGGAGCCACAGGACGAGGGGGAAGGGGTTTAAATGGGGAGAGGGGAGACTGAGATGAGATCTGAGGAAGAAATTCTTGGCTGTGAGGGTGGTGAGCCCCTGGCCCAGGTTGCCCAGAGAAGCTGTGGCTGCCCCATCCCTGGAGGGGTTCAAGGCCAGGTTGGACGGGGCTTGGAGCAACCTGGGCTGGTGGGAGGTGTCCCTGCCCAGGGCAGGGGCTTAGAAAGAGATCATCTTTAAGGTCCCCACCAACCCAAACCATTCTATGATTCTATGTGACTGGTATAGGTTCAATATGTGTTCAGGTCTGCTCTGCGCCTTGCCCCTGAGGGAATGAGTGGCTGCCTAAAAGACCCTTTTCTCAAGAGCTTCCTAGGGAGCATCAAATGCTCAGATAGAGGGTAACATGACAAAACCCCTGTACAGTAACAGCACTTACCACATAATGAAAGTATTGGCAAAAACACAAGGAAGGCGTACCACACCAAAATATGGTCCTGCAGAGCTGTACTTAGTAAACCTCAAAATAAAAATGAAACCTTAAAATAAAAACCCTAATAAAACAGTTTTCAGCACTTCAAAAAATCAGAGAAATGATAATATCTGTGCTCTATACCAGGCAACTAGGGGAGAGATTAAAGAGAACACATGTATAAATGTCATTAACATGCTAGCAGTGATATAAAAAAACCTCCAACTTTTAAAATAAATGAGCTGCTACAAAATAAACTACCTTACGACAAAATGTACGTAGGGGATATACAAAGTAAATTAAAAAACAGATTAAAGCAACATCTGTATATTAACATCGTCATAAAACAGCATAGTAGTAATAGCAGTGGCATGCAAAGGTATTATAAAATTATAATCTATCCAAGATGTTATGTCATCTTAATGAAACTGTACAGCCAATACATCTCAAGTATTATTCCTTTATGGTTCAAAAACATCCTTTCCTGCAGCTATGCAGAATCAGGCCAACCTCAGTCCTGGGGCAAGCGGTATGCCTGCTCACGGGCTTGAACAAGGGATACCCGACGGTCAGCCACAGCCCACTACTGCAGTGATTTGCCTTCAGCGCACTTTTTTTGCCTTCACAAATCCCATTTTGCCCTTTTCTTTTGCTCCTCATGTGGGAAACGGAGCATGAAAACATCTATTTGTCTCTGAGTTTGCATCAGGACTTGCCCCTTGCTCATGCAGGAGTCCCAGCAAAGTCCCACTCGCCTGCAGGTGAATTGGACACAGTTTCTATCTCCGGGGAGAAATGTTTTTTTTCACCATTTCATGTTCTGACATACCCTCCCACTGATGTCAGTGAGCTGAAGACTCGCGTCCATTGGTAAAAACTCACGACTGGGGGTCATTTTACCCGCTCTCTCTGTAAAGACCTGCAGAGTCATGGATTTTTGCTCTACAAAATTTTCATGACCACTTGTTGGTAAAGTCTGTTTCTCAGCATTTCCATGACGTCCAAATGGATCCTTAGTGATCTTACGAAATGTTTTTTCCCCACAAAACGGCATAGATTTTGAAAGAATTGTGACGCTTTCTCAGTGGGATTTGCTATCCCAGGTTTCCTACCATTTCACTGAAAAACTAAGCAGACGCCGGCAGCACTGAGATGAGGGTTGCCCAGGGCAAGGGGGCTGAAAGTTGTGCCATTCACCTCGTTCTCCTCAAACCTTGGTCCCTACACAAGGTCCATGTCAGACTGAGGAGGCCTTCACCTTTGCTTGCTTCCCTACTTAGAGTCTGGTACACTAAAAATCTTGGATTTCCCATTTTGAGGGGAGGTCCCCATAGGAAGAAGAGGTGGAAAACATCGCATGGCATAAATGGGAATCCCTGAGTGCCAAGGAGAAACCATGGGGAGACTGAGCCCATCTGCGTATGACTGATTTGGTCCCTGTATAGGAAACATCCTTCCTAAAGGATTCATCCCACCTAAAAGGAGGTGCTTATGGGAGACAGTTCGCTTTGGAGCATGGCTGCCCCATCTCCATCTCTCCTTCATAGAGGCAGATCTGCAGAGAGTGACCCAGTCCCCCCAAGCTCAGTGTTGCCCTGAAATGTTCTACCAAGTGCCTTGAGTCTTTCACCAGGTGCCTAACAATGATGGGATTTATTGGCACAGATTTATGAATACACCTACAGACCTCAGCATTCCCATTTGCTCAACACTTATCACCAGCTTAAAGCCACCTACAAGTTGATACGGGAGAGTTATGGGCACTTACGACCTGTTTTATGTTATTTACCAGCTGAGGCATTGAAATAGAATTTTGTGTGAGTTCAAAAGAGCCCAGAAAAATTTACAGAAGAAAAATACACCGAGACCTATTGAATACACAGGCTGGACCTTCGGTAAGGGAGGTCCCAGAGCCAAAGGTTTTGGGAGGCTGGAAGAGTATCCTGGGGAGGAAGCTCTGCCTGCTCGCCCTGTTCCTATATCCTCCCCAAGGCACTGAGTGTTGGTCACTGTTGGATTAATCTTTAGTCTGTGCTCATTTGGTCTTGTGCTACACCCTTACAAGCAGCACGTTGAGCCAACAAGACAGCAAAACATCCTCATTCTGCACTTGCAACTTCCCATTAGTTTTCCATTACTCAACGCTATGGCAGTAGAGGGCTAAAAATGTCTCTCTGGATTAGGACGAAAATCTCGTAGACGTTATTAGCATCACATAGCACAAGAGTCTACATTTGCTGCTATGACTAACTTAGCACATTAATGACTTATGTAGCAAGGCTAATGCTATAGGAATTATGCAATATATATCATAATTGCTGAAGCAACTGTGCAAGGCTAATGAGAAAGTGGAGAGCCTGCTTATGTGATACGAGGATGGAAAATCCTGATACCGCGTGCCTACTAGTCTTTACATGCCTTGTTTCCTTTCCAGGTGCTGCCTTCTCTTGCTCCCAGAAAAAGGGCTGGAGGAAGGGGAGTGAGCAAAAAAGACAGCACAGCAGTAGGTGGGAGAAAGGGGTTGTATATCTACTGGAGATGTCCTTCTGCATGGATCTTGCTTGCAGCTAGTTCTCCCTAAAATGACTCTGCAAAAGTATGCAGAGGTGGGAGAAATGAGCCATCTTTAAGGAAATGACTCCATCTTTGAGGTTGCCCAGAGAGGCTGTGGAGTCTCCTTCTCTGGAGGTATTCAAAGCCCACCTGGATGCGATCCTGTGCAGCCTGCTGTAGGTGACCCTGCTTTGGCAGGGAGGTTGGACTAGATGATCTCCAGAAGTCCCTTCCAACCCTCACCATTCTGTGATTCTGTGAAATGCGGTTTGGTTTCATCTGTTGGCTTTGGGAAACTCCTTCTGAGCTGCATTTGGCTCAGCAACCAGCTGGAGCATCTACGGTGGACACAGGAGAGCTGGGGAGGGACAACAGTCCCATGAGGCTCTCCAAAAGCCATGAGTTGTGGGGCAGGGCTTAGGTCTAGCTCATGCATGGGGTTTAGCTGCTAAAGCTGCTTCTGCTTGTGTTGAACTCACCCGGATGTCGTGGCTGAAGGTATTGATGAGGAGCGGAGCCGTGGCAATCCATACCAACAATGGGAAGACCCTCACCGCAGCAGGTTGCTCAGGCCTGGGCAGACGTTTGTCTTTGGCAGACAGCTGAGCAGACAGTCTCAGGCAGGCTGCTATTTGCACTAGGTATGGAAAGTTGGAAAAGCAAAGAGCTACTTACTTACCATGAGGATTTGAATCCGGGATGTCTCCTGTTCACTCTAGTGAACCTTGCCGATGGCTGCAATTTGGCTCACCTCCGTTCAGCCTTTGGTGGCACCTGCTAAAAAAGTACATTTCCAAAGCCTCAACAGTGTGACCAGACAAGAGAAACTCAGAGAAACCACCTCTCACAAAAGCAAACCCAAGCTCACACCACCAGCCCAGTGGAGGGCTCACCCCCTCCGGTGCCTCCTGCCACCAAAAAGATGTGCATGGCCATGGGGTATGTGCCACCTCATCCCAATATTTCCCCCTGCAGCCCAGAGAGGTATGTCCACCTCCATTATACGACCTGCTGCGTGTGAGAGCCACAGGTATATTTTTGCGTAGCTCCCTGCTGATCAAAGGACATATTGAGAGCTCACCTAGCCCAGCTCTGGCTTTAAATGCTGAGCCACGTCCTGCTCGTACTCCATCCACCGTGGGCTTTGTGACAGTCTCTGAAGCAGATCTCTCCACTGGTCTCTCTGTTTTGTTGGTGCTTTGGTTGTTCTTTTTTTTATTTTGATGCAACACCTCAAGTGAAATGCAGAAGTTTTAATGAGAGAGGAACGATCATTCAATGGATTTCACTGCAGTGGGAAGAAACCAAAAAGGAGGGGTAAAAAATGGGAACATTCGTGGCTTATGGCAAGGGAAATGAAATATTTAATAAGCAAAATGCTGTATGTGCAAGGAGGGCTCCCCCAGCCCCCCGCTTTCTTCCTTGGCAGAAATTAAACAACTTTTACACACCACGTAGTCTTCAGTACAGTATGCTAATGATGTCCCTGATGCCCTCTTCATCTGATCAAACTTAATTGTCTGTGTCAGGCTGCCAATTAACAAAAGGATCTCCTAGAGTACCAACTTCCAGAGCTACCTTAAAGGTTAATTGAATCATGTAAGCCCAATGCTCTGGCGGACTCAACTTCAGGATCCTATTCTAACCAGGGGTCTGTAGGGGTAACAAATAAAGGAAAAGTTTAATTGCTAAAGCAGCCAAATCTAACAGTTGCATTAGGAAAGAAATGATCTTTCACAGCTCTCCCTCTCCCTTTTTTTTTTTCCAAAGCTTTGAAATAATCTTGGGCTTTTATATACATGAGGCAGTTTCTAGATTTCACTAGCAGGGGGTAAATAGGAAGAACCAAATTTTGCTCTTCGATACATATGCAAACTGGGTCAAAGAACATACCCAGGTAAATCCAAAGGTATTATTTATTCTTTTATTCACCCTCTATTTTCTGAAATGTTCCCCTACCACATGCAAAGCAGCAGGGGGTAGGGGGGAGCCGTGGGGATACGGAAGCAACAGGCATTGATGTCACTCAAGGCATCGAAAGGCAGCTGAAGGTTATCCATGTTTCCTCTCCATCTGTCTCGTTTTCCAAGATAGTCATTATTACCCATTTCTGATGGTTTCCTGCTTTTTTTATAAACTCATTTTTTAAATGCTTGTCTTGCCACAGAAGACTTTCTGGCTGTTTCAAAGAGGATGAACCGGAAAACAGTGCCCATAGGAAGTGCTCAATAAAAATATAAATACTTTGACTAGGACATAGCCTGGGTTGACTGTAGGGACCCTGAAGTTACTGGATGGAGCCAGAGACCCCCATTCTTTTGGGAACATTTACTTTTGGGAGCAATCCTGATGTGTTCGTACCAAGTGTGGCATCACCCCTGTTTGCCTTGGTACCCCAGAGGTGATGTTTGAGCTGGGCATCTTGTCTTATGTGGAGCCCTTTTGGGCCTGAAAGTGTACAAACTGAAGGAAGTGGTGAGAAATAAGGGAAATCCTAATATTTTGAAGGGTTTGAAGGGGGTCAGTTACAAGGAAATACAAAAAAAACCTTAAAACAGGCTGGTGAAGCAGTGGCCAAACTGCAGTACTACAGATGAGACAACCAGGAAGTTGGCCAAGGGGATTCCTGGGCTGAATGTAATTTCAAATTAATTCCACGAGTATGTGAAGAGTCTGAGAACCAAGCAGAAAAAGGCATGGCTAAAGGGGTAAGAAATGATATGATAAAAAAAAGTCAAATAACAAACAAAAATACCTCGCCAGCAGGATTTTGTGAAGGCATCCAATGACCGTGCTTGGCAGAGTTGGCTTTTCTGGCGTCCTGCTAACCCACTGGGTCTCCGCATGCTTCTCCCATCTTCACCCCAGAAATGCAGAAAAGTGGCTGGTACCCTTTTCCCATGGCCAAAAAAATGAAGTGCAGAAGACGGCAGTGCCAGGGGCAGCAGAGGTGTGATGGGACAGGGAGCCATGGCCTCGCCCACCATCCCTCCACCCACCTCACACATGTGGCTGGTTTCACCACTCCCCACGTTGAGGGGTGACCTGGGAAGGGATGCAAGGATGCTCATGGACCACGCTTCCCAACAGCTCAGCGAGGAGGGGCTTCCTACAACTGCTCTGGGGCAATTCCCACATTTCCCCAAAAACAGCTCAGCAGGTCGACACGTCTTGGCCATCCCCTAGATGTGCTGAGTGCCCCTTCACGTCCTGAACCATGGGTGGGTCAAGCCAAGTAAAACCCACTGCATCCACCAGTGAAAAAATGTGCCGCTCAGGAGGAGCAGACAAAATACCACAGCTGAGATCTTAGGAATGCATTTTAAACTGCAAAGTCTAAGGAAAAAAAGGGCTGTAAAGCTAACAGAGCTAGGCCATGTTATACCCATGGATGATATGATCCCAAAGGTATTTAACCAGAATTTATGCCCAAACTTCTTTTATTCGCAATTTGACCTCTCCGTACATTTTTCATTTAAATATATGTCGCTTTAATAGTCTAGGCTTGGTGGAAGTTTCCCTTGCTTAAATATCACGCTCTTCTCAGGGTAACACTGCATTTCTGCTCAAAAAAAAAACAACAAAACAAAAAAAATTAAAAATCACTGCATCCCGCCTCTCATTTTCCTGTTTTGTCTTTGCCGAGGGTACTCCGGCAGCTCTTGCGCTCTCTTGCAAGAGCTCACTCCCCTCCTGTGGATCGCGATGATGTTGGTGGTTTGCACTTAACTGACATTGTCTGCGTGTGAGCAAACAGCAGCCGACGCGACCGCCCCTCTAACAAACTCCTACAAACTGATCTATTATCAACGGCAGGGGCCTGCTGTATCGCTGGCGGGCACAGTAATTAATTTCCATGCATATCATTGCCAGGATCGCTTACTGATCCGGGGAGCAAGATCAGAGATGTCACACCATAAATTGAGTCAGAGCCTTCACCTCTGTGTTCAGCGTGCAATTTTACACGCGCTTGACAAAGTAACAAACAGGGGGTAAAAAAGGCAGCAGTTCCCCAGGGTGATGGACGGGGGGAATTGGCCCAATAAATTGTTCCCTGTAAAAAGCAATGTTTTCCTCATTAAAAGGCAGTGAATTCTCTATTGCTTTTCATTAGTTGTGGCCTTGCTAGACGTGAGGTTTAATTGGCAGTGTGTTTACAGGACGCCGGCCCCAGAGGTGAAGGAGACAAAGAGGCTGAAAAGAGATTCTTATTTATTAAGGAGAGGTGACAGGCAGCCGCTTAATAAGTTTTTGTGTGGGTCCTGGAAGAAGTTGCACCGTGAAGAATGGCTGTGCAGGTGTAACCCCTTCTGTGCCACTGCTTCGTCTGTTTTTACCATCAGAATTTAAAGTTTCCATCCTTCCCCTTCTTGCAAGGATATAAAATACATAGTAAAATTAAAAATAATAATAATAATAATAATAATAATATAATAATAATAAAAAAATTGGTTTCAAAGGCCCCGGATGACGACTCTGTTCTCAGATTCATTTGAAATATTGAAGCATCCTTCCAACTGCTTGGTGTTTGTATTGGGATTATCCCACTGCTTCTTATTCGGGTATAGGTGCAGGGTCAGTCCCTCCGAACTCCAGTAAAGTGGGAAAAGCCCAGGGAAGATGACAAATACCTATGTGCAGAAGGAAAGGCCTTTTGCTGCTGTCCTCTCCGGGCAGCAGCACCTGCAGAAAGACCCTCAGCACCCAGCAGTGGCACAAAACCAGCAATATTT
>VYZM01022843.1:182261-214438 GCA_013398915.1 Dromas ardeola
AAAAAAAAATCATGTATGGGAGTGCAAGGATTAAATCAACTCAAAGAGAAAATGGAAAAAGCGAGGTGCTCTCTAAGAGGAGAAGAGAGGCGCAAATAGGAGAGAAGAGGATCTCCTTGTTGATGTCTGGCAGAACTGGTTTTAGCTACAAATCATAGAACGTGTTGGGTTGGAAGGGACCTTTAAAGGTCATCTAGTTCAACCACCTAGATCAGATTGCTAGTCTGAGCTGAATGGAAAAAAAAAAGCTATGACTCAACAAGCAAATTAATTTGTGATGCTTTTCCCACCAAAAAGATACATCCATTCTTGAAAATTATACATAAAGTGAAAAAAATCCACCTTTATGGCAAATTCTGACTGTGTGCCTACCTATAAAAATACAATACTGGAATGTCGTAGTGATTAAACACATGACAAAGGAAAAAAAAATATAAGTGCCACAAGTTCTTGGTAAAAACAGAAGATTAGGGCGTCTTTCTGTTTAAAGGACCTTGAATGTTATAGTTCATCCTAATTTAGCAGAGAAACTCCTAAGTTTATCATAAAGTGTGTTTTGAATCCCGTCACCTGTCACCCACGATGTTTTTGTCTTACCTCCTAACATGGATATGTAGAAGTGCGTCTCTTCAGCACATCCTCTTCCATGTTTTGAACTATCTCCCCCAAAGAAAAGGATTTATCAAGGTCTGCCTGAAAGCTTGTAGATGAAGAGCATCACGTAAATCGTTTCACTCTGTTAACATGGGTATTTCCTTCTGATTGTTGGATGGGACGTGAAATGAGGTGGACGGGACGTGAAACAAGGTTTGATGGGCTGGAGCAGCGGTACAGACTCTGCTGTGCAGGCAAATCCAGCTTGTAGAGCAATTCGGGGTCCCCCCTTCCTGGGGTAACAAATGGAGGAGCTCCATTTCTGGGTGCTAGAACCCAGAGGTTGCTACAACCTAGGGGTTGTAGATCTTTATGTAACTTAGGGAAAGAGACTGCAAATAACTGCTCCAAACAATATTGCAAATCAATGCTCCAACACTTAACTCCATTTTATATTTGTCTCTAATCAACATATTTAAGAGCAATACGGCCATCCCGGCACTCCACAGCTTGTTGTGCTTACAAGAAATACTGCTGGAATGGGAGCCTTAAAATTAAGTAGCATGGAGTGTCCAGTAATTAATTTGATTTTTACATCCATTCTTTATTTAATGCAACTTTAAAACTCCGTTAGAAGCTGGAAATGAGCAGCGTAGCATGAAAATGAACTGGCCAGGTTCCAAGGGAGGCAGGGATTAGCATAATGTTAAACGTTGAGGAGTGTCCTCATCACCAAGCTTGGGAGGGGGATCTGATGGAGGGAGAGACCACCCATGTGTCTATCACCGTAGAGAGATAAAAGCACAGGGCTGTGTTGTGCAAAAAGACCATCTCTGCTCCAATCCCAACAGAAGAGAGGAGAGAGGAGGAAGCAAAGACCAGGGCTTTGACCGGAGCTTGGGAGGAGCTTGATGTCTGGATGGGAAGGTTGGACCACCAAGTTTGGGTTCTGCTCTGGGGACCATCATGCCTGCACTTTGCTCTTCATGATTCATGTTGCATTTGTGCCTCCACGAGATGCTGGAATGGTCCCATTCCCCAGGATCAAATTGTTTAAACTATATTCGAGGGGGATACCTATAGGAGCTGCAATGAATCATTTCCTCCTCTAATCCCCGTATTCATAATCTTTCCCATCTCTCCATCTGCTGCATTCAGATGAGCTGACCAGATAGCAACATCGCGTCAGTGATCCCCATCATCTTGCAGTTGTTTTGGCAGTACAGCCTTTTCACGCTGAAGTCTGGGAGTTGAGGGCCTGGTTTTCTATGGAGCAATGCCAAAAAAATCCAGAAAATCTGGACCCTCAGAATAATTTTGAATCCACAGAATTTCAGGCTAAGTAGCAACCAAATATTTCTTACCCTTCATCCTTTTCTATATCA
The DNA here is from genome assembly GCA_013398915.1 of Dromas ardeola. Classification (NCBI taxonomy): domain Eukaryota; kingdom Metazoa; phylum Chordata; class Aves; order Charadriiformes; family Dromadidae; genus Dromas; species Dromas ardeola. The sequence continues at coordinate 184,241 of VYZM01022843.1, forward strand.
GCCTACCTACCAGTTCCTTAAACAATCTGTGGAAATTCATCACCATCCAAGACTGTCTGGATGAAGTTCTGTAATGGTCAAGAAAATGTATTTTTTCCACTCAATTCAGTGGGGTGGCCGCCATCTCGCCAAGCTCAAATGATGTCTGGCACAACCTGTTTCTCCAGTCTTCTCCATTTCTCTTTCAGGGAAGTGCAGTGAGAGGAGACTAAGTAATGGGAAAACTCAGTCTGAGCCTCAGGAGAAAATGTATAAAAATTGGAATTTTTTACTTGGGTAAAGCAGCTAAGGAAAGCTGACAAAATCATGTAACTTCAGTGGTGATTGGCAGATTGGTCAAAGCAAATCCAAACATTTTTTGAGGAATACATTTCTGCTGTCTCTAGGAAAAAAAATTAAGTCAGGATACACTTCAGTCCCTAAACAGAGCTTTGGGTCCTGAAGGAAATTAAAAAACTGCTATGCACTACAGTAACGGAGCGAGGAATCACCCAAATTCAAACCCAAGGAAGTTTTGCTAAATTATGCCATCAGGTTATCCTGATTTGGTGGCAATGAAAGGAATAGCTGGGAACCAGGGCTGGATCCGTGCAAAACTGGCCTTAGGTATTATCACCCGCAGCCTTTCAAACCATCGGTGCTAGCCTTGGTTCAATGATTGGAAAGGGATGCAACTCCCCAGCTCCAGCAGCAAAAATGTTTATTGTTCACAGACGTTATCCAAGAAGGATGTGATGGCTCATACTCACGTGTAGGCTCAGGAGCTGGAAAGTTTATGGATGCCCATGCTCAAGCCTCAATCCCAACAGTGTAGAAAACTAATATTTCTGCAAGAAAATCAGGAGTTACAACAGTAATATGAAGTTTTAGTGATTTCCCCTAGAGTTTGTGTTGGTTCTTTAAGGTAATTCTACGTGATCAGTCCCAGTTCTCTGTTAAGTTGTGTCCCTGCTCTGCGTCTTCTTGGGGTATCATCTTCTCCGTTTCTTACCAGATGTGAATGTCTTTTGGGCAGGATTTGGTCTGGTCATTGCTGCTGCTGCTTGCTGGTAAAGCACCTGGTCCTGAGGAGGTGGGTGCTGTCAGATTTGGAGCCAAGGAGGTACTGGTGCTAATGCACCACTCTTGGATACTCTCTGGTTTGTCAGTTCATGGCCAACCCCAGTTTCAAGCTCTGGTCCCTCTGCCTTGGGGTTACCCACGCGCAGCAGACAGTCACCAGCCCATCAGTGGGCTACCCCCTGCCTGCCTGGGCTAGCTGGCACTTGGGACTGTGCCTGTCCAACACTGATGCCTCTGCCTAAGCCAAACCCAAGGCTCAAGGATGAAGGAACATCATTTAAAAAGCGTCAGCCCCAAAGAGCAAGGTGGTGGCACTGTGATTGCACCTGAGGTGAGGTTGCCTTGTCTGGCTCATTTGCCCCATGCTTCGTGGCTGACCTGGCAGGTCTGGTGCCTGTGTTTCCCTCTGTCCTTGCTGAGCATGAATTCCAGAGACACCCAGGGCTGCTCCCCAGCACAGGTATCCTGCCTTGCTCACTTGCCCTTGAGGAAACCTTGCTTCTGTATTTCTTGTGATCAATCATGGGGACTACACAGCCCTGCAGTAACATACTCCTCCTCTTGTCCCACCTTCTGTCGCTAACATTGCTTCTTCACTTCTTGAATTACATTAAATTCCTGGCCTTAAATTTCAGACTTTCATCTGCTTTTGCCCTTTTAAAGCACAGCAGCGTAACATGAGCAGACCTAATGGCACAAACTCCTGTGAAGGCCTTCCTGTGTATGGCTTCGCAAGGAGACCGCGCATTGAGGCCTAGCCCAGCAAGACGTGACCTGTGGACGAGAAAGCCAGGGAATTGAATGGGACCTAACCGTGTGCAGCCCAGTTGTGTGCCAGCAAGCCCTAGCCCAAATATGGATGTACAGGCCACATGTCTACGATGGTCCACCACAAGCCCAGCCTAACCCCCACGATTACAGTCCCATTGCCAACCCTGCTCACACTGAAGCCAGCAGCAGCTCATCTCTGCTCTTTGGTTACAGCCGTTGGGTTTCCTACTCCCATTTGTAAGAATAAAACCTTAAGGTACTGAGTACATAAAATGGGCCTCACAACCCATTACTGCCACATGCCCAACTTTTATGTAGGCTTTTTCCGTAGCTTGTATGCGTACTGAACGGCCATTAATGTTAATGGGTGTTAGACTCCAAGAGCAAAGGCCCCGAGGAACGGCAACCTTTATAGAACCACTGCTTTCTTTACAGAGCATAAGGTTACTGAAAGCTCCTCAGGACTTTCTAATTGCAGTGAGTGGGTTTCAAAGCCAACAGGAAAAATATCCGTTGCCAGATGGACAACGTTCATATTATTGCACTGCCTCAAAGTCTGATGCGCATTGCAGTATGTAACAGGCAGTGACGCGGAAACCTGGCATGTGAAAAATCCATCAGTTGTTGGGCAGAGACTTTCTTGTGGACATCTGGATGGAACCCTTGATGGACATCTTGTGGACTTTTCTTCCAGACACCTGGGTGGACCCCTGGTAGATATCTTGTGGACCTTTCTTCTGGACACTTGGATGGATGTCTTGTGGACCTTTCTTCTGGGTGCCTGGGTGGACCGCTGATAGATGTCTTGTGGACCTTTCCTCTGGACACCTTGATGCCTACTTAAAAAGAGACCTTCGTGAGCTTCTTGAATAACTAGGGTGTTTTCTCCCAGCAGCAGCACTGTTGCTAGCTGTTGGCTGAAGCCCAGGCGCCAAATTAAATACGCGACAGCCCCAGTGCTGGATGCATGTGGCAGAGGTGACAGAATATAAAATGCTTTTCTAGGTTGTTTCTCCCAACACAAGGGGCTGGTTATTTTCACTCCATTCTTGCCCACTGCCCAGTGTTTGTTGCTGCTTTTGGGCGATCTGTTCTCCAGATCTTCACACTGATTTTAGGTTTGACCTAAAGGAGTGATAGAGGAGAGCAGGACTGGTCCTGGACCTGCATTTGAGCCCCTTCACTGGTGCTTTTGCAAAAATTTGACCCTGTGATAGAGCCTTGGAGCAGCTTTCCAGCAAAATGCGGCTCCACAGCACACCAAGGCACCACCTCACAAAACATCCCAAGGCTGCACCCAGCCTGAATGAATGAAAGGAAGGCCCACCAGCATCACTGAGATCCTCCACTGCCCTTTTTATTCCCGTTTATTTGTGGGATGATCATTAATTGAATTAGGAATAAAGCAAAGGCGCTGCTGCCTGTGCATAGCCCTAGCTGCCTAGTGGTGTACATTGGTGTTTTCCTTGGGAAAGCTTAATAATCCAAAGGGAAATATGTATTTACAGCTGGGAAAGAAGGGGTCACTGTTGTTCCCCGTGACCACCCAGCACAGCCAGGACTAATCTGATGAGAAATTACTGCTGCCTCCAAGATTGGCTGTGCCCATGGGTCCCAGAGGAGCACAGAAAGTCCCACCATGGGACCAAGAGGGAAATATACATGTCCTTTTTATAGCATTTACCAAAACATCCTAAGTGTCAGACAGAAAGGGGTCCAGCAAGGATGGCCTGGCCCTGGTGCAGTGGGATGGGACAAGGGAGGTCGGGGTTCACCACAGGCTCCATCCTGGGGCTTCGCCAAGGACATCTCCTTTGCGGATAAGCCTGGATGAGTGGAGCTAAAACTTTTCCACATCAAAAGGAGAATATCCTGTGCCTAATACTAAGATGCTGAAGGATTCCTTGGCATCCAGAAAAAAGCCTATTTTTTTTATATAATTTTTTTTTTTAAACCAGGAGAGAGAAATCTCTCTCTTTTTTTTTTTTTTTAAATTATTTTTTTTCTCTGCGTACATCCATTAAAATTTAAGGACTTTTTTTTTTAAATAAAAAAAAACAACCCAAAAGTTTTAACACAACAAGCAGTAGGATGGCTCTACACTGCCACCAGTAATGAAAGTCAGGCTTGCCAGCCGAGGAAGCGGTTTAACCCCTTGGTCACACCTTGCCTTTTAATTCCCTTTGAATAGGCCTGATACAGTTTTGATGGAAAACGCACCCGGTGCATGGTTCAGAAGGCTACAGAATTGAGAGCTATTAAATACTAAAAAGACAAGGTGAGAAACAATTTGCAAAATCTCCTCTTTTTATAGACTGCAGCTATTGAGAAAAATTGAGTAAATTCCCCAGCTACCAAGACTGCAGTCTGTTTCAAGATTCCATCAATTTTTTACGGTACAATCAATATTTATGAATCCCCAAAGAAATGTTGCAAAGAGAAACATGGTGAAACATTTTCCATGCAGTTGCAAAGATGTAACACGGGGACCTAAATAACTTTTAAAATAATCTCAATGACAATCAAAGTGCCTTACATAGCCAATATGGTTTAATGTCAGTGTTTATATTAGCTCTGTTCTAAAGAATAGATGGAAAAGGGAAAAAAAAAGTAAGAAAAATGTTTGCAGTTTAATCTCTCCTAAAGAAGGCATTTTGCTATAATAAGTATTCTGTAATTTGGTGCTTAAAAATTCAAAGGAAGTATTATATTGGAAGTTCTTTGATTTTTTTTATGCATTAAAAATATTCACCATCATGCAAGAAATGGATTTTTCAGTCAGCTGAAAAAAACCCCAGATTTCTATAAAAACTAGGCAAACAAATCCACATTCCTTTAATGGCTACTTTAGGTTTAATATCTAAACTTATTTAAATAACTCTGAACCCTCCTGCTGAGAAATATTGAAAGTAATGGATTCCTCTGTGTCTAATCTCCATTTACATGTAGAGTTTAATTTCCCTCTGGGCTGAACCTGTGTAAAACTTGCCTTGAAATGTCCCTCTGTAAAAACACAATGTTTAGGGGGATGCCTTTTATTTTATTTAAAATTTATTTTGCGCATTAAAAAAGCAGACAGCCAACTCACCTACGAGCTGCCAAAACGTGGTGATTGCGGTATGAAGTTGAAAAATCAGCTATCATGGGAAAGGTCACTCCGCACCCCAGATGCCCCCAAGTCCACCCAAAAGCAAGCTGAGCCCTGCTGGGCTCATCACACCAGTGAGACAGGTCTCTCCGGTGACGCTGGTACTCCCCCAAACCCCTCTGTAGTGGGAGCAAGAGGGACAGTTTTGCTATGACTTTTCTCCAAGGAAGTCAGACGGAGTTTGCTTTTTTGTGTGGAAAGATTATAAATTTTAAGCTTCTCCCTTGATATTTGGATATCCTTTGGCTCCTTCCCTCATCTCAGTCCTGTCCCACCCGGCGCCATGCAAATTTTAGCTGCAAATGGTTTATCATGCACATTTTTATTTCATCACCATCATCATTTTTTTTTTTTTTTTCTTCTTTTTTTTTTTTTTTTTTTTAAACTCAGAGGAGAAAACGCTAGGAGACATCCCGGTTAATGAACTCAAAGCATTTAATTACCTAAAACAAAGCCTTAGCTTTGATGCTAATATTTTATTTTTAAATGTCAGTGAGGGCTAGAGAAGTAAGGGAATCTGATGAATTTGCAAAACGTTTTCAGTGAGCCTTATTTCCCCAAATTGATCAGGCAAGTTGCAGCCCCAGCTATTTATAAGTCTAGCTAAGTGTTGCTCCCTTGCGAGGTGTCTTTTTTTTTTTTCCCCCCTCCCCTCTCATACTTATTGAAGTATCTCAGTAATTCAGACTCTTACCTAGATACCTCATCAAGGGGAATCTCGGTGGGAAGGTCTGCTATCTGATCTGTTTCTATATTTAACGGCAAATTTCAACATAGGGGAACGTTTTATTGAACCACCTCCCCTGAAATTGTGATTTTTTTTTTTTTTTATTACAATGAGCTATATTCAAAATAGCAATATTTTAAAACATTATTTTTTGTTGGAAAGGAAGAAAAAAAACTTCTCCTCCTCTTCTAGGAGGATTAAGCAGGATCTGCCCTAGGGAGAGGATGGGGCAGCAGGAAAAAGGGCCTGTCCTCAGGAAACTTCGGAACGTTATTCAATTCTTTAAAAAAAAAAACACAACCCCAACTTATGAAATTAAGGTACCTGAGGATGGGGTTGATGATGGGAAGCATCCACAGCAGGGCGACCCCTGGGGTGCTGCACCATGGTGGAGATGGGGACACCCTGTCTGTGCGCGCCCTCTTCTGATAAACCCCAGAAAGAGTTAAAAGATCAAACGTGCTTCAACCCCACGCAGCTCTCCGGTTTATAAAATATATATTTTTTAAAACGCCGCCCCTGCTGGGACAAAAAAAACCCCCAACAATAACGCTGCAGAATGGTTTTGTGACAGAAGCCCCCTCTCTACCCAGGCAGGCAGGGATGACTTGGCCAATGTTTAATGAGTTTACAATGTTACATATCTCTTTATCTTTTAATCCATTTAATCAACGAAATTTAAAAAAAAAAAAAAAGAAAGAATGAAACAAAAAAACCAATGCCCCCAATTTGTGTTTTGTTTGACTGCGAGTAATATTCATGTCTGCATGAGGATGGCATGTAATTAACATGTCATAATCAAAATGACTAAGTTTGACACATTATAATCACTGCATGGAGATTATAGCATAGCCACAGGCGATCTGCACAGCCTATCTTAATATCATTTGCATAATGAAAGCATGGTGGCAGTAATAGCTTTTTTCTCTTGTTATCATAATTTCACCCAGGGCTGCAAAGGGCTTTGGTACTGTCAGATGTTGCCTGTTAAAAGTCATTGCGAGTTGAAGACTCCAGTCCAAGTGACCTAAGTATTTCCATGTGAGCAATCACCGCGTGGCTGCATGAAAACGCAACGAGATGGTATTTTTCCTTTGTTTTCCCGGAAAAATGTGTGTGCGCCCTCATTTTGGGCTCCCAATGGAGGACGTCTTTCTTACCTGGGAGGTTCCTGCACAACCGGACTGAATTTTCTGAGCAACCCCCAAATGTCCCATGCGTTGGGAATAACAGGGCACGCTGATGCATCACTTTTCCTGAAACACCCCTTGAGGGTGCCTGGATGGTGATGCTCCGGCCTGGTCCCCGTACGTCCATGGAGGATGCTGGTGATGGTGCTCCACTCTTATCCGCCTGCCTGGAGTAGAAGGACCACGTCCGAGTAGCTTGGCTGGCTCAGGCCACCGACTGCAGCTCTCCAAAGAGATCCCGGGTTGGAAGGCGGTCGTTCACCTTGAACGGAGAATGGCACATACTCTGGTGACCTGGTGGTCACTGCTGCGGTCTCCTTAGCCGGTTCCTATCCGGTAATAAGAGATGGGCACTGCTTGTTAAATCAAAGGAATGTCTGCAAACCCCGGGGAGTGGGGGCGGGGGGAATAAAAGAGGGAGGCTGAGAATTGACACCAGGTCTTGCAGAGCAGCTCAGGTTGATGCCCCATGTCCCCTGTGGTGAAAACAGAGACACATGGTGCGAAGAGGTGGTGAGGAGCAACCCGCTGTCCTTCCACATGCAAAATGGGTGGCACAGTGCAGGGGGCTGTTCTTTAAAGTGCAGTCCCACTTTTGACTCAAGAAGGCTGAAGACCACATCTTGGCACCTCAAAGGGTCCCACCATGGGAAGGAAATATCCCAGCAGCTCCCAAACTTTGTCTGTGCCCCATAATCACAGAATAGTTTTGGTTGGAAGGGACCTTTAAAGGCCATCTAGTCCAACCCCACCGCCATGGGCAGGGACATCTTCAACTAGATCAGGTTGCTCAGAGCCACGTCCAGCCTGGCCTGGAATGTTTTCAGGGATGGATCATCTACCACCTCTCTGGGCAACTAGAACCAGCTGATGGTCACAATGCCTCTTCTGCTCAGCCAAACCAAACTCCTAAGGACAAATACCCAATACAGGGAAGCATTTGAGCTGGACTTTGGTCTGGATACGAACCTTGTACTTCCAGTTTTACCTTTGCTCTAAGTAACGCTTGGAGAGTTTGGTAATTTTTCAGAAGTTCACTTGTACCAGTAATTCCGTATTTTGTAACTCACAGTATCAGGCTTTTCTATCATATCTATATTGTTCCAGCCAGTATACAGTCCAATCACATTAACACACAATAATCTTCCTGCAGACATTCGAGCATTAGGAATTACAAATATATCTTATAGTAAACAGCGTTGCAGTAGCTTGTGTAACATAAACATATATAATCCTCCCAGATACACTTAGGAAAGTTCCTGCAGAATTTGGGAAAGACCAGAATCGATGAACTAAGTTATTTGCGCAGTGTCCTAGCAGCTGGGTAAAATAGTGTCATGTATACAGAATTATCTAAAATTATTTTAGCGTGGTGGCCTAAAACGATTACATTAAATTAGGTTTTTGGTAATAGGCTCAAGTTGTTTGCTGGGATCCCAGCAGAGATATTGCGTTGGTTCTTTTTAGTTAAGTAGAATTTTTATCATATCCACATACAAAGAAAGAATGTGCTTTGTGAGGTAATTTTTAAATTGCAATAATATCAGCTAAAAGATCAGCAGTTTTCCCTAATCTGAAATTACCTAACCAGATGTACAGGTCTGTACCTACTAAACCCATTTGTCCTTTAAAATAGCAGCCTTGAGTATTCACCTAGCTAAACAGACAGGACATGCAACATTTCCTAAATACTGGGAGAAATGATGTAATTTCAGAGCCAAAGTGAATTACAAAATAAAATATCCTTCATGGAAAAATCTGCCAGCAGCTCCTTTTCCGGTATCTGCCCTGTGTGATCAGTTCAGGCTGGCCAGCACCTTCCGTTTCTCATATCGGAGGCTGCAATGTTGCGCCACGCTTTCTGATGCCCGTTCAGGTGTCTGAGGACTCTGCACGTTCATGTCGAAGCAGTAGGACCCAGGATAAAGCCCCATTTTTCTGTGCAAGTCATACAACTGCCTGCAGTGACTGCCATGGGACTATAGTGAGAAGCACTGAGGGATGCACAAGAACTGCTCCCTGTCCCCAAACTTGCAGCTCCTTGATGCCTGCAAGGAATACATATCTCCTTGTGGTTGAGTGTCCACATGGCATCATCCCAGATCATTAGGTGGGGACCACGAACTTTTCCTAGCTAACAGACTAGGAACATAATGGCCTTCAAGAGACATGGCCTTCTAATGCAACTGTGGGTCCTTCCACGATAGGCACCATGGGAAGCTTGGTGATATACCTGTGGGACTTCAGGCTACTGTAACCCAAAACTGCTCCTGCTCCAGTTGTGGACACCTCATGGGGTCTTCACAACCAGTTGTTAGAGAGTGAAGACCCTCGAGTGTCCCTGGCCACGGCAGGGGGGTTGGAACTGGATGATCTTTAAGGTCCTTTCCAACTCAAACCATACTATGATTCTATGAAGCGGTCAGCCATCTCATGGGCCCCATGTCAAACCTGCAGTGTCCCACCAAGACCCATCCATCTCTATCTAGCCACTGTCTTTTCCAAATAAAACATCTTTTGAATGACAGAAATACAAATTCTCACGTCAATCACATGTTTGTCAGTGACATCTAACACAGAGAAATGCCAGCCTGTGTCTAGCGTCCTGGTAATTTCTGTGCTACTTACAGCATATTTCTGTCCTGCTGATGTCTGGGACCTTTACACAAAGATTATAAAATACTCAACTTCTCCCATAAACGGACCAAGGAGCCGTTTCCAGCCTAATTCAGAATCTCTTCTTGTGACTCAGTGACTGCCCCAACAGACATTATTTATATGAAAAAAGCACCCAGAGGTCCTGACTGAATTTCATTCAGCTCTGAAATCCTGAATCATAAGAGGGAATTCATGCTGTAGAAAACTGGTATTTTAAACCGACAAAGCCCTGAGATGGAAAGCAGCTGAGCCAAGCTCATAGGCTGGCATTAGAGCGAGTACTAGGACCTGGATGGGGCAGGATGCTACCAGATACCCTGGGCCATACCCTACCCTTGTCAGCCAGACACCGTCTTGTAGAAAGGGTCACTGAAAAGTGCCACGTTGCCCCTGCAATTAGAATCAGAATTGTCTAGTTTGGAAGGACCTTTCAGATCAATGAGTCCAACCATTGATCTGCTGCTGCCAAGTCCACCACTAAACCATGTCCCTCAACACCACGTCTGCCCGTCTTTTAGATACCTCCAGGGATAACGATTCCACCACTTCCCTGGGCAGCCTGTTCCAACGTTTAATAACACTTCAGTGAAGAAATTTTTCCTAATATCCAATCTAAACCTCCCCTGGCACAACTTGAGGCCGTTTCCTTTTGTCTTATCGCCTGTTCCTTGGGAGAAGAGACCGACCCCCCCCGGCTACCCCCTCCTTTCAGGGAGCTGCAGAGAGCGAGAAGGTCTCCCCTCAGCCTCCTTTTCTCCAGGCTGGACACCCCCAGCTCCCTCAGCCGCTCCTCACCAGACTCCTGCTCCAGACCCCTCACCAGCTCCGTTGCCCTTCTCTGGACCCGCTCCAGCACCTCAATGTCTTTCTTGTCGTGAGAGGCCCAAAACTGAACACAGGGATCATCCCAGTCCTCTGCTGAAAATATCGTGCTGTTTTCCCATCTGGGTTGTGCCATTCCCGTACCACAGTAACAGCAGTAGGCTACCAGGGACCAGTGCCTTGCAAAGCACATCCCACGCTGAAAGCACCAGCGTTTCACCGAGGAGGATGCTTTGACTCTGAAAACCCCTCGTAGGGCTGAGACATGGTGAGTGGGGGTGGGTCTCGTCACCAGTTTGGCTTCTCACTACAGAAACAGTGATGTGCTCTGCCCCTCCCGGGGTGGCCGCCTACCGCTACAACAGCTTCTTAAATTCCCGTTAAGTCAGACTAAAGTCAAAGCCCATCTCACTGTCATAATTCCAGTTGTTCATGTGTCTTCTAATCACATGTTTTATGGTTAGCAAAAATGCCCCATGGGAGCTGATTAAAGGTTTATGAGAACCAAGAAAATCTGATAGGATTTGGTTTGAATCCGACCAGTTTTTTAAGTTTCCTATCCATAAGCTTTTAAGTACTTACAAGCCATTATTTCTGTCTTTGATGCAGTAGGGTGGTTGTTTTTCTTTTTTTTTTTTCTCCTTTTTTTTTTCAGGGAGAGAGGGAAAAAAAAGCAACATAAATCTCAGAGCAGAGATTTTTAAAAATGATTATCAGATTTGGGTAAGATTTATCTTCCTCTTTAAAAAAAGCTTTTCACAATCACAATATAAATGCATTAGCACAACAGCAGTCTAAACTCACATTCAGAAAGATACAGCCCTCCGATCTGGGGCTTCTTTAGCGGAAAGTACCTGGAACATGAAAGCAGCTTAACTCTTTGCCTCCTGGGTCTTCACCCAGACCTTGGCTTGGTTATAGCCAGAGATATCACAGAAATGTGATATTTCAAGCCCTATGAAGTTGCCTCAGTGGAAGGTCTTTGCTTGGCTACACTGAGGGTTTGCAATGCACCGGTTACACCAGTTGCTGCTGCATGTGAAGTTTGGGATGTCTTCCAAACCAGTTTCTTCTTTCCAGTAATATGGCACAAGGCTTTTCTTGGCTTTTGGTGAGAAATGTGGAAACATCGCCGTTTCAGCCTATCACTCTAGTTGGGCAGTGCAACTAGCTCCCAACCAAAGATGGTTGGAAAATATTAATTCAGAGACATTGTCCCTCCACGAAACCCTTTTTCTTTTTCCCTTTTTTTTTTGCTTTCTTCTTTCTTTCCCTCTCTCAGTAGATCTTCATATAGTCTATGGGTCTTGCTCTACATGACGGTACTTATTTTCCTTGACTCCCTTGGTGGCTTCCCTTCTCATAGCAATGAAACATATTTGGTTCCTTCCAACAAAAATTATTCTGTAATTTTAAGGCGGTCCATAGGAGACAGACTGCACGATCCAGGAGGCGCCGAGTTGGACAGCTGATCAGTTCACAGCAGTAATGGGGGGGTCTGCATGTCTTGGTTCTGCATCCAACCTCTTCTCTGAGCAGTTTGGGGTGAGCCTCATTTTATTTCACCTCATTTTCTCACCTACAGAGAAAGGGGAAAGAGTGCTTGATTAGGAATACTGGTGTATTAAAAGATTACAGCTGCTGAAGTGGCAGAATCCAAATCCACCTGTATTATACCTATTATTTTATGTGTTTCAGTGCACGGTAGGTATAAAGGCTTGCTGGCTAGTTCTGATTTCACTGACTTCGTTTGCAATCAAGAGCACCTTCATGCTTCTCAGCATTGGAAGAAGACACGTAAAACAACAGGCACCAAAATTGTCAACTGAAAAGTGTTTTGACAAAAAATAGGTGGAGGCCGGAGCAACATCCAATGCCAAGAACATGAAGAAGAGACAAACTTCTGCATAAATATTCAAAAGCCTTTCTCAGGCTCTGCAATGCTCCCCCTCCATCAGGAGCTGTTAATTTGATGAGATTTATTAACCGCCAGATTTCTAGTGGGCATCGAGCAGGTCTTCATGAAGAACAGCAATCCCTGGTTCCATAAATTTTGGGGTTTTTCCCCATAAAAATCAAGACTCCCATCCTGATAATGCTGCAGCACAGTCTGTAAACTTCCACTTGTGCTGCAGCAGAGGAGGACCACAACACTGCCTAGATGTTCTCCTTCCCTCTCCATCAGTGGTGGCGGGAAGGTTTAAAACATATGTTGAAAAACAGAGAGCAAAAAAATATTTCCTCTCTTGACTGGTGCACTTATTTGCCAAAAACCTCCTTAATCCAACATCAAAAAAAAGTGCTTAAGAAAAAACATAAGGCAATGGTCTCACAGGCGTACCCAGAAACATGTGTTTCTGCAAAACATGGCCTCACCACCGCTGCTGCCAGGTTCCTGTCGGCGTCTTCAGACGTTTTGGGAATGGCAGCACCAAAAGAAAAGCCTGGGTTCAACCCACGTTGTTCCCAGCATCGAAGATACAGAAATATTTAAGCTGACGCGTGCTCTATCCTGGCGTTCAACAGAGAGCAATGCTAACTTCTGGAAAAGAGAGGAGCCCCAGGGCAGGCTAATAACAGCACTACTTAAGAACGTAAGACAATTATTACCTCCAACTGTGAAGGAGTCTGAGTAATTAAAAAGGGTTCTTTATTTTGATTAAAAAAGATTCCTTTCAGTCTGTTTGAATCTTTAGTAAAAGCCCTGAACGATATTTTTAGATGCCAGAGAAGAGACACTGCAATTGATGCAAGATGCGTAACAAACTCATTTGAAAAATTCTCCTACAATCATCATATTGTCCAAAATCAATTAATTTCTCATTCTTTCACCCACATCACTTCCTGGAGACAATGCAGGTCTAACCCAAAGCTTCCGAAACCTTCTTTGGATTAACAGAAATCCAAAATTAATTGGGTTTAATTACTATAAATTTCCTTCCCAATAAAATCTCAAGAATTTCCAATCATGCTGATTTATTTGAGTAATTAGAAAGCCATTCACAGATGTCACACTGTTAGGTAGTGTGGATAATGCGGGGTTTGCTTAACTGGATCCTGAGACCACAGCGCTGTGAAGAATGATGACTAAAAAAACTCCAATAAAAAGCGGGAGATTAAGGGAAGGCGAACGGCACAACCTCAGGCTGTGCAGGCAATGCCAGCGGCTTCCCGTGGGGAAACTCCCTTCCCTCCGCCGTGCCTCCCTGTGTCTGCTGCTCCAAAATAACTTGCTCTGGTCCTTCTGTTTTGCATGAGTAGGTCTTGAGGGGCCTTGCAACCATCCCCCTTTTACAAAGGAGGAACTCAAGACTCCTACGGATGAGGCACCTAAACTAGGGTTGCCCCAAAGGATGGTGGCGATGTTAAAAGAAGAGATGCCTTGACGTCTGCAAAATTCTCAGGGGTCGGGAAAGTCCTACTTCTCCACAGGAGAAGGTGGTGCAAACCCAGCAGACCCCATGCACCCATGGGCTCATTATCTCATGAACCCGTAGGACAAATGGGATTGTGTTTTCTTGCAAAGGTATTTTGCAAAGCAGCTGATCTGTGTGGGCTAAGGTGGGAATCATCCCACCTGCCTTCAGACACGGATGACTGAGCTGCTGAGAGCTGGGCCGATCGCATTGCCCATTTGCTGGACTAAAAACAGATTCATAGGGGTGACACTTCTGACCTCATGCCAGTCCTCACTCATCCTGTGGAAAGGCTGAAGGATCAGGGTGAGTCTGGAAGAGAACCTTCATTTGTTTTTTCTTCCCACCTCTTCTCAGCAAAGCGAACCCTCTGGTCCTCGGGAGACAGAAGTCTTGGCGTTTTCTTGACTGGCCTTTGTAAGAGTCCTGGGAGTTTCAGGAACTTAAAAACCTGGGGAGAATAACACAGATTTCAGGTTTTCCTTCCCTCCAAGTGAAGAGGCAGGTTTAACACACCCTCCGACAAATGGAACACACTTGATTTAATTAGAAAGGTCGTTTGCTGATTAGTAAATTAAAAGAAAGCATGTCAGGGTCACCAAACCTGAAAGATTTAATTTGGTGCCGTAAATATAAATGGCAGTTTATAAGAGGGGAAGAGCATATTTTTAAGGACTCAGCTGTGAGCCGAATCCAACAGCTTAAATCTGAGCCTTGACAGTGAATTCCCCCCTTCCCAATCCCCCTCCAAATTATCTTGGGTTTATACATGCCAGTATTCGACTAATAACATAATATTTAAATACCACAATAATCTTAGCATCATAATCCTGACACTCACAGGTTATCTTAAATAAGGGTCAGCTGAAGAACATAACCCCCGTGGCTGTCAGACATCCTCAGACATAAGAAATCATCTTTACTTTTGGCCTGAGCTTTTAATGGTTCTGAAAGCTGCTGCTTTTGTCTAAATACATACATCGCACAGCAGTTTAGGAAATAGGTGAAAAAGCTTTAATGGAGAGATTAGCGCTAGACATTGTGAAGCTGCAACTAGGTCATAAGAGATTTCAGAGGTCAGGAAATTTTACAGGGCTTAAGTGTTTTGTAATGTAGTTTAGTCTGCCCCTGGACCAGGACATGCTTCAAAACTTGATTTGCATTGATTAAAAATAACTAGGCTGCTACTCTGGGCTACAAGTCACTTGACAAACTCCAGCATGTGCCAGCAACTGCTCTGGTTTCTGCAATCATTTTAATGGGCTGGGGTCAGGTGGGGCAGAAAAGGCATTTCTTGCCTAATAAAGGCCACCAGTGTCAATGAATCAGAAGATCAGACAGTTAACAAAACCAGAAGCTTTTTGTCCCTCTTGTATAGTCGTAGCCTTCCTAGTCTTTGGTCGGATGGATTAGGGAACATCTCATTAAAAAATTATATACCAACCATTTAAATAAGGTATTCATGGGGAAAGGAGGGGTTTCAGTGCAGAATGAGCCTTCCGTGCAAAATCAATGCTGTTAAACTCCATTACACTAACTTTCCTCCATGCCTAAGTAACCACCTTTCCGATACCCACCAGAGCATAAACAGTGACCCCAACGGGCTCCAGCAGCAGCCAGGAAAAGAGAAAAGTCATCTTCCAGATGAAGCATTCTTGGAGGTTTATTTAAAAATGAAAACCTCAAAGACATAAGGTCTTTGTCCCCTCCACTGAGAGGTGCTCTTTAACCTCCTCAGCCCAATTTGCCTATTTTCTACTCTCCCACGTTTGTATAATTCAGCAGAGACTTGAGGGAAGGCAACAGAGATGCACCAATATATGGGGGAACATGAAATCATTGAACGTTGGGTCAGTGAGAAGCCACCGAAGTCAATCAACACCACAATATGCTGACAGCTCTGTGCGTCCCTACTTACATGTCTAAGAATGACACCTTGGTACAAATTCATTTGGTTGTATGGAGCATGTGGATCATCAATGATCCATGCTCATTGCCTGAGAAAAGTTATTCTGAAATTTGGGGGGAAACATAAGTTGTGCTCATAGACAATAATAATAGCACCTCTCTGAGTCCCATTCATGACCAAAGTTGGGTGTCACTTCAGAGAGGTTTCTCAAAAATTTATCTATGAAAAACTACAGATTTGATCCCAAAAAAAAAAAAAAAAAAATCATCCTTTGCAACCAACACTTGTAATGATTCATGGTCACTCTGGAGGAAGGCTCAATACTTAAAAAGCAGCCTTGAGCCCCTCGGAGAAATGTATTTTGTGCACCAAGGAGAGACTGGTCTGGAGTACTGAGTACATCCCCCATCTCTAAGGTAGATGAGATGCAAAAATTGAGTGAGATACAAAAAAGTGCCACATGGACAATTTGTGACTGGAGAAAGCTTCAGACGGAGAGCAAGAGCTCCATGCATTTAGCACATCAAAAGAAAGAGATGAATTATTACCCTCCATCACGAGACCACGAACCTGCCCTTCCTAGGGAGAAAGTACAAAGTATGAGGCAAAATCTGCAAATCTACTAGGACAGGCACAACAAAACCCCACGGCTGGAAGTGAAAGCCAGGAAACTCGTAGCATGGCATTAGAAATCCTTGGTAATTCTAAAATTAATTAACCATGCATCAAGTAATAGCAGGGGGATATGGTGGATTCTCCATTGATTGATGTCTTCCAGCCAAAAGCATGGTTGCTTCCCTCAGGCAGACACGAGTTCTCGGCTCAATTGAGGGGGTCACTGGACCGAGATACAGAGCAAGCCAGACTGGCTGTTCCATTCTGGCCTTCATAAGTCTCTGAAATCCTTCCAGAGGGACTTGTCCTGGGATGCAAAAGATACATAGACTAAGGGCAAAGCGTTGGGTCAGCCATGTACATCTTTGTCCAAGATTTGTCTCCCTCCTCCCAGCTGAGTGAAAGCAATGGAAGCTGTAGCCATCAAGCTGAGGGGCAGTTTGGTTAAAAACACTGGTAATGCACTTCCAGTTCTTTCCTCGGAAGATCATGCGGTTTCTGAAAGTGTGAGGCCAAAAAAGATGTGTGGCCCAGTGCACTCTTGACAAAAGCATAGATTGACTGAAGCTTACAATTAATATTTAATACCAACAAGTCTTCTGTGATGCTGCGCGGATGTAAATAAGTGGAGAGAACGTGATATTTACCCCACTATAAAACATTCATGAGAGCTAAGCTATTTACAAAGGCTAAATACGACACTGTATTTACTGTAGGTCACCTCCTAGGGTTAGAGATGAGAAGTTTTTGGTCTAATGGAAAGTAACATAATACACCATAATAACACAACCACTGTCTTGTCTGCAAAGAAATATCTCCCGGCTCCTTCTTTCTACTGCAATTACAGGTGGGTAAAGCCACTACAGGGGAAAAAATAATAATAAAAAAAAATAAAAAGGAAAGGGTGCCTTAAGGAGACTTGATACCTTGGGCTTGTTTTACGGTCTGCTCTCCGTGCTCATTGTCGAACATTGTCATGTTCATGCAGGAACTCAGGTTGGTAGACAGGTACGGGGGATGACTTCACTTTAATTGAAGTTACACTATCCCAGGATTGCCAATTAAATATCAAAGCGCGTTGAAGTGATCTGGGGCTTTCCTTCTACTCCAACGGAATTCAAATTCCCCCTGAAAAGGTTCCTTTGTATGTACCCAAATCTGCAATCAATATAGATGGCTAAATGGGATTGTCAAAACTTAAAACGCCGATACGCTGGGAGTGAACTCACTGATGCAAGTCTCATGGCATTAGGCTCAGGATTTATAGACCAGAATAGTTAGGAATTTGTTTCCACAAACTAACACCCACAGCGGACCCCCTACCAGGCAGCTGCATTATTCGCTATAAGTCTCAGAAATCACCAAGGAATTGTCAAAGCCGAAGCAGAGTCCTGATTTAGGAAGTATTTGGGTGAAGTTGTATTATAAAGACTAACAAAAGAATTGCTTAAAAAGACACATTTATCTTAGAAGTCTGGCTTTTTGTTTGGTTTGACATGCAAAAGCAAGCTAAAAAATTATGTGAGTAATTTCTAAGGTGGTAGGCACTTTTGGTGGAGCAGCAATAAACGGAAAAAGGCAAGAAAGCTTCAGTCTTTGGTACCTATGGAAAAAGAATACATGTTACTGTGAGCAAATTAGAAATGGGTCAGTGCCACCTACCTCAGTTTTCCCCTTACTCACCTGAGTATTTTCCAGTTGGTGACTTACAGCCAGTACTTTGAATTTTGTTCAGGGAAAGAAAAATTAGGATGGCTGGATGGGTTGTTTGTTTACCCAGAATTTAACAGACACAAAACCAATAGATAGGGTCAAGTCTAAAAATAATAAAATAGTTCCGTTGGAAGGGACCTACAATGATCATCTAGTCCAACTGCATACCAAATCAAGTTAGGACAGCAAAGATGACTGCTTTGCGCATTAGAGAGGATTTTGAGAAAGCATTCATTAAAAATGGAAGTAGTAGCTAACACCTCCCCTCTTCTTCACCTGCAGGAAAGCTCCAAGTAAAATTGGGCCCCAGCACATATTTCCCAACCTCCTTTTCCTGCAAGTCCCTTCCCAACAGCTGCCCCAAGGCATGGTGCTCCAATGGACAGCAGAATTCTAATGTTGCTCGAGATACCACCGAGTGACGCCTTCTCTTACCACTTCTGTAGCCTTTCCACCTTCTCCATCTCCAGTGGACTGAACCTTAGGAGACGAAAGGGAAGTGCACATTGACTCTAATGCGACACAAGCAAAGGGTCCACATCCTCAAAAAAAACCCCCACAATCTCCATCCACAGCAACAAGTTTGAAGTGCTAATGTATTTTTGGTGATCTAGGAGTGAGTGACTTGCCCAAGGTCGCTCCACCTATTCAGTGACAGAGCCTCAGAGCACTGTCCTTCTCCGGTTATTAAGCTCCGCTCTCTATACAACCATCTATAGATCAAACCAATGCTGGAACCAGTGACAAGGTAATGAATAGAGACAGTGGTCTTTAACTAAGGCCTGAGATCTATCTCTGGGGGCTGCTCTTGGGATTAAATCTTACTAGTGATATGCTCAGTGTGCATACTTCAGGGTAGATGATCTATCACCGTGCCATGCAAACCCTTTGTGATATCTACTTACTGAATTCCCACAGAGACTGATGAAGTTTCAGTGTGATTGATGAAAGAGAATCAGTTAAAATAGGGAGGCTTGTGCCGTTTCAGAATTATTTAAGAAAAGGTAGGTCACCCCATCCCCTCAAAATTTTCCACAAAGACTGGAAGATTACCCTTCATACCTGGCATTTGGTGCTTCTCAAACCATGGGCAGAGGGAGACGCTATGCTGAGAGGCCAACAGGAGAGCCTCCACTACTAACCTCCCTTGCAGCCCGAAGGTGGTGTGATTTTGGACTCACCTTCAAGTTTGGTGACATTTGGTCCCATTGGCAACATGGTGCAGGAGCTCTCACTAGCCTTGATGCTCAGACATCTTACCCACCCCACAATGATGTAGGTCAGCTGGATGGAGTCTCAATGGGCCTCAATGCAGCCTCTAGCCAAGAGAGACAACCTCTCTTGGCCAAACTGCAGAGGAGGTGGGAGTGAAGTTCCCAAACACAGATATCCAGTGCCAGATTCCTTAAGACTATCCAAAACATCTCTAAGGGAATAGCAGGTTGAAGTCATAACCTCCAGGTCACGTCTTGCACAGCAGCTGGGAGATCATGTTGGGTGCACTGAGGCATCTCAGATGTGAGCGAACCCCTGTGGTTTCACCTGAATTCAATTCCAGGCCCTGCAGATTGTAGTCCAGTCATTGCCCACACGAGTGTGGTGACTGGGACAAACTGGGCAGATTCTTGGGCCTCAGAATGGGTGGGGTTTACCTTTGAGAAGCCTGCACCAGAAGAAATAACTCCCAGGGGGCAGCAGGGTCTATGGTGCCTACCAAAAAGCAGAGCGATCTGTAAGTTTATCATTAAAAGACATTTCCCAGAAGCAATGCACTTCTGGCAATACCGAAGAGTTTCTCATGTCCATACCAATTGCAACAAGATTTTTTTATAAAGAAATGGAAAAACTTTTTAGAATACTGAAGTGTCTCATTTCAATTATTCCCCAAATATTTTCACTTCATCTTGAGACATACTTGATTTCATCTCAACTTTTCAGTAGGGGGAAAAAACCCCTAATTTAAATTTAGGGTTTTTTCAGTGATATAGTTGTCAGATTGACTTTCCCCCAAAATCTAATTTCAAAAAGGTACCAAAATTCTGGGTTTTCATCCAAATTTGGTAAAAAGGGAATTTTGAAACCTTGAAGCTTTTAACAAAATGAAAAAAACATATCTTTTCTCCAACCTGCTTTACACGCAAAGTGGCTCCCCAAAACTGAGATGTTCAAGAACATTGTCATTAGAAATTCTTGTCCCAGGATCCTGCTTTTGGAACTTGTTCCTCCCTGTTTATTGTTGCTCTCTCAAAAGCTGCTCTGAAGCACATTCCTCTTGCATCACTTTTCCCTATGTTTCCAGTAGTTTAGGGGAATTCAACTACAGACAAATGCTGGTGCTCTCGTCACTTACACACTTTATTTGGGAACATTCAGAGTGCAAGTTATTCACAAGAAAGGAGAAGTGACCCCCAAATGGAGTCAAGATGATGTCTGGCCTAAGTGTTTTGAAATGCTCCTTCTAATGCCAACCCAGGGAGTTTCTCTAATTACAAATTTCGCTGTGAGCCACAGAAAAGCGATACTTTTCATTTATGAGAGGTGAATTTAATGGGATGCTGGTGAGGGGTTGCTCAGCATCTGCTCCAGTGGTGGACAACCTTCTCCTGGGAGCAGCCCCTAAGCTGGCATTTCTGCAAGCAAACCCTGGTCAAGCTATGGAGACACATGAACAGGCTGATGCGGCACCTTGTGCTTACACATAATTTGTGAGGAGATGATGATAAATGCACAAAAATTGGACACAGAGTGCAAAGGTGGATGAAGTGCTCCACAGCCCAGAAGACAGGCCCAAGAGCTGGGGCTCTCCTGCCATGTGCAGCCTGCAGAGATGACGTACAGGATTTACTCTCACTGCTTTTCTCTCCTGCATCTTAACACCGCTCTGCAACATGCACTGATGCTCTGTCACATCCCATGGGAGGGAAGATTCCTCCATTTACCTTGTCCGTCATCACCGCTAGGTTCACGACTATCAAGTTTCTCACGCAATGAAACGTCATCAGAGGAGACCAGATGGAAGAAAGGACGCCCGAAATTCTAGTTCCACCTCCAAGATACAGAGAAACCTTATTTTTATCTTTCCATTCCCATCTTCCTTGGTTTACTACCCTGTACAATGACAAAAAGGAAAGCCACCGCCTGACAACTAGAGCTATGACATTATGAAATTGATAATGCAAAAAATGTTTAAATATCCTCCCTGCAGAGCTGTGCTGAGTAAGTCAGGTAATCACTAAGGGGTGCACAACCATTTTATGGGTCATCAAGTGATAAAGCTAATATGCTGCTTAAACTCCCCGGGAGAGAGGTCTCATTTGGTTGCATCAGGCCATTACACAGGGCTGTAAAAAATGCAATTGTTTGATTTGCCTAAATACAGGTGAGGTGTAATAAACCCCCTTATTTTCCATCCCTTGCTGTGTTATGGCAATCTCAAAGCAGGGACTGACCTTTTTATTTGTCTATGAAGCGCTATTCTTACCTATAGTACCGTAGAAATAAAACTTAAGTATGTGTATGCATACACATAATCTATTAACCGTATGGCGGGGGCAGGGGAATAAAAAGCAAGAGGTCTTTTCAAGATGAGGCCACGCAGATCAGGAAACATGTTCAAGTTCACACCAGTATCTTCAGGCTTGGGGGAAGGGAGAGAAGAGGACAGGGGAGGGCAACGCGCTCTTGGTTAAAAGGGGAATGGATCCGAGCATCCCCAATGCCGGAGCAAAAAGGTCAAAGAGTGAGAAATAAAAGTGTTCACCAGTGCGGTGGGGGAGAAAGAAAAAAAAGAGAAGGACACCAAGAGCATTACATCTTGATCAAGGAATGACTGATAATATTCCAGCGCACCATCTTTCAGGCCCCTCGTTTGATGACAAAGCACGGCCAACCTCCCACATCCATTATCCGCTTCCCTCCCCGAGGCGAGCGCATCAATAACGCTCCCTCTGCCTCTCGGTGCCGCGTCCCCCCGTCTGCGCCGCGGCCGCTGCCGAGAGCTGGTGGGCATTTCCATACAGCCCGCGCGCATCATTACAGCCCACCAATCTTTCACCGCTCGCGCAGCGGATCCTGCTGCTACATAGGAGCTGTGGTTTTAACCAGTTCCTCTCCTTCGGGGATGCTCCATCCATCCCAGGAGGGTTGCAGGAAGAGAGGAGGGGCTGCTCTTTTATCACGTCCATCTCTCCTCCCTTTACACCTGATTACAGGTGGTGAAAAAAAACTCTTGGCATTTTGGCACAACCACCTTTTTGTTTGGTTCTATTTTGTTTTTCCTTCTCCCCACCTTTTAATTAACAAACACCCTCATCCCACCTAGTTCATCCAAGAGGGCAAACAGTTTGAATTTGAAAGTGAACGTCTTCGAACATCTGTTGCCATAATTTGGCTGGATTAACGGTCTAGTTTGTTTGACCATCTGCTGCTCTCCAAGAGCAGAGTTGGCCCCTGGCACACATGGTCCCATCAGCTTGCCAGCCTGCAGCCAGGTGGGGATGGCCTCGTCCATGCTTCAGTTTCCTCCCAAAAGCCAGCAATGGGCTCCAAGACTCTCAGAAGTCAGGGGCAGGTCTGAACTCCTCACTTACCAACTCCATGTGAAGTCACAATGGTTTGTCTTGGGAAGGAGATGAGTTGGACACAGCACTTGGAGCCTGGTGTGGATCTTCTTGACAGCATTTCTGGAGGGCTGTTTGAACCTACAAGCACCAACAGTGGGAATTATTTCAATTAATTAACTATAGACCTTCCCCAAAGCTGCAGACGGAGAGAGCTGCAACTGAGGTGTTGTCGGTATGATGGAGATGAGGAAAGAACCATGCAAGGGGAACAGATTTGGAAGATGCGTTGGTCAAACCTCTGACTAGCATGAGGTTAAAAAGATCTGAAGCAGACTCGGTTACCTGCCTGGCTTCCCAGCAGCCTTAGTGACTCCTGCCAATTGCTTCTGCATCTGTATTTTGCATTTATTCAGTCCAAAAAGGTGCAGCTTCAGGTGTGGTGAACATCAACGTGGAGACAGGAGCCACCCGGCTGGAGCTGTAACAGAAGCAGCTCTTCCACCTCCACCATGCCCAGTCCAAAACCAATTTCCCCCTACAAACCAGAGCTGGGAGAAGTTCTCTTTCTCCCTCTGCTGAAGTCAACCACCCCCTGACCGCTCCTCCTGTTCATCATGGGTGACCCAACAAGATGGCCAGTGGTGGAAAGCTCCTAAGAAAAGCAGCAGAGAGCTTTTCTTCAAATTACTGGTTCAAATCCCAGCAGGATCAGTGGTGGGTTTGAAACTAGATCAGGTAAGTTCCAGGCAGCTTTGTGAGCTGCAGGAAAAGATGACTTAGTTCAAGTCCTTTGAAAATGAAATCTCAGAAAATCAGGAAAACTTCTGTCTCTTAACAGAGTCCCCTGTTTACTCCTAGGATAAATGGGAGCAATTCCAGGAAAATCAGCTGGTAACATCTGTAATGAAGCTTTGACAGCGTCAGAAAATAAATAGGGATTTTTAGAGATGAAGCATCCATTTTAATGAGAGAAAGAAAAAAAAGTTCCCAAAAAACATCCCAGACCCACCAGGGTATTTTTGCTCTTGCAGGAGCAAAGGGGACCCCAGTCCATTCCTTCTGCCTTCCCAATCACAGGTTTGCACTGCCTACGTGACACCAGTAGAGCCAGGACTCAGCCGTTACATCATCAGCTCTACAGACACCAAATCTCTCCCTCCTGGCAGGAAAAAAAGATATGTGGGACCGAAACCTGGGCTTAACACAGAGGGGTGAGGGCCAGGCAGTCTCCAACCTGTCGCCTGCTCTGGGAGAGGCTGGGAGGGAAAGGTCAGCTCCATCAAAGCAGCCAGCAAAGTAAGCCAGTTAATAGAAAACCTGTTTCTAATTGCTTGCTGCATTATAGCTACACCTTCAACCACCTGAGACCACCAGGAACCCATTCAAAGCCTCGCTTCCTAGCTTACACATAAGCCTTTCATGTTTTATTATAACCCTGCTGATTTTTGCTTTCATTTATGTGCGGGGGGGGGGAAAATGGCTGCTTTGCTAGCCTCAACACACAAGGGGACCTTTTTCAGCCTTATTTCCACGTACATTGGTTCCAGAAACCCCCAGCAGATCCCCTCCGTATTCCTGCAGTCTGATGCTCGGTGCACCAACGGCTGCGTGCGACGCAACAGCAGCATCCTCGGGAGCAGGTTTTTCGTCTTTTCTTGGTCCGTATTCACGCAGGCAACGAAACCACATCAGCGCTCTTCACATTTTGGTTGTGCTATTTTTAAATGTGGTCTATTAAAGTCCCCTACCTTTGTGACTGCAGCAGCTACCAAGGCATGGAGAAGGTCCTCCAAGGAGCTCCACAACAGTTCCCTGCACTGGCAGCTCTTACCGTGGCATCTCACTCCTGCCCAAATCCACATAACTCTGTATGATGCCATATCTGTCTCCCTCCACCTCATCCCACCCTCATCCAGCTCCCTCAAGATATGAGTCAAACAATGGGTCAGGAAGGGCTTGGGATGCAAAGCATGGGGAGCAACCAAAGCCAACCCCAGTCTTCCTCTCTTCGCTCAACCCCAAGACATTTCAGCCCTTGTCCATCAGAGTACGACCCTGGGGTTTTAACTCCTGCGGGCAGCACCATGAGCTGGCCGTGCTCTCCTCCACTCCCGGAGGAACCCAACGTCTGGGCTACTCAAAAGCCCCATATTTCTTTGATGGGATGGCATGTCCTGACAGGCCGTGGGAGGGAAATGCATCCCCTCCCTGAGCCAGATCCTTGGTGCTGAGCGCCTCTCCCCTGCCTGATTCACCTTCCCCTTGACAGCCTACACCTTTGACAGTTAATTCCTCATCACCGACTATTAATATTTCATAGCAGCAGCCAGCACTGGGACACCACCGCGACGGCTGCTTCAGAAACGCGGGCGGACCATCCAGATAACTGCATCACTAAATGGGCTAGGGTCACTCCGGCATCGCGGGGCATTTTTTTCGGCACCCACGCACAGCAGCACCTTGCCCTGAGTTTTCAGGCAGACGTGGTGGGAACACACCGAATTACAGCCAAACCCAGCGCTTAATCCTGGCTCAGCAGAGCCCCAGCCACCTTGTCTCTGCTTCCCCCACACACACTTTTTTTTTTCTTTTCCCTGTTATTTAAATGATTTTGAGCAAGAAAGTAGGCCATGAAAAAGGGGGTAGCATTGTTTTAATAATTAGCAATTATGATCGCTGCAATATTAATTGCATATTTCCATAGCAAACACCCCCCTGGAGGGGAGAAGTGAGCGGTGGTTAGAGACCGCCGAAGCCTAAAACTGGAATTCCTGGGAACAGGGAGGGGAAAAAAAGGGAGCGAGAGAATGAACTTCTTACATTCAAGTAAATTACTACAGGGATTCCTTAGAAACCTTTAATTAGCCCTGCTCTGCTGTCGCATTGATTGGTCTGAAACTCATCAATTATTCAATGGCAGCAGCTCTTTCTCTATTTTTTTTTTTTTCCCTTCTTTTCATCCTTTAGGTGGAAGAGCCTGTTCTTAACCTGCTGGGGCGTTTCTGTTTCCATGCCATCGAGCCACGGGCCAGGAAACTCAGCTCGATTTCCAACCTCAAGCCCAAACCCTAGGGGAAACCGGTCTGATCTTCACGCTGGAGGATCGAGACCTTGTGCCCTTGCCTTGCTGGGATTGTCTCATCCTGGTGCGGCTGGTATGGTTCAGAGGTGGCCCATGCTGCTTTTTAGGGATCCCTCACCGACCCTGGCTGCTTTCCAGCTTGGGTAATTGCACGCCAGCCTCCAAAAGTGGAGTTTTCCAGGGGCCAAGGTGCTCCTCCCGCCTGGTATTCCTGTGGAGTGGCTGTCACCAGACAGGAAAAAAGGTGTCACGGCTCCTCCCGAATAAGGGATGCATTTCCATGTCAAGGAAAGCCATTTTGGGAAAAGCAAGAAAAGGTGATCCAGCAGACAGATGAGGCTGACCTGGATTTGCAGTTAATTGCTCCCCAGCCAAATATGGCCCAGGAAGTTGAGAGTCCTGTGTGCAGGGCGCTATTTGCAAGTTATTATTTCACCACCATGAACTGGCTTGTGACTGGATAACCAGTGATATCCATCCCAAATTGGCTGCTTTTTTTGCCTTTTCATTTTCCAAACGAGGCACAGCCCTCATTAGCTGTCCCAGCACCGCCTGGCTGGGCTGATGTATCCCACCAACCCAGTAGCAATTCCCTCCTCAGTACCTGTTTGGCCACCGAACGCACCCTGGACCTGGTCCTCCTGGCAGCAGTGGTGGCTTGGCCACGGCGGTGGAGCGCCATGGATGAAGATGAAATGCAACGATCAAAACTCATCTCCGACTGCCTTGCGCTATTTAAACCATTAGGAGAACAGCTTTGCTCCCCATGTGTGTGCACACATTAGCCCGTGTATTTTTCGATCCCACTTATCCCCAGGAATTTACTCTAAAGCTGGCTTTTGGAGTCCCCCACATATGATGCAGCTGCATGGCCACACTTTGCCGTTCAGCAACGCCGGCTCCCGCACTGCACAGCCTAACAAGAGGCAGCGAGCGCCTGCTTACCTTAGTGCTTAGGAAAGAGATGAACTCACTGGGAATACAGGGCACAGACCTAGGTGGGCTTCAGTCTAAACCAAAGCCTTTCCTTGAATTTGTAACTTCAAAAAATTTTCGTTAGATATGAAAAATTTAGTTGATTCCAAATTTCCTTCAGTAGACAATATTTCAATTTTTTTTTTCCTTCAGTAGACAATATTTCAATTTTTTTTTTCCTTCAGTAGACGATATTTCAATTTTTTTTTCCTTCAGTAGACGATATTTCAATTTTTTTTCAGGTTTAAACCCCCTCCACTTTTTAATGGATGACACGGAGCTGTGGGGTTTGGTTTTGCTTTTCCCAGGCTGAACATCATTTTTCTGTCCCTTCCTCTCCCCACACAACCATCTTTAGACTCACCAGAAGATAAGATGTGAGAAAAAGGACTTTGGGGGAATGAAAATCAATGGGGAAAACATAAAATTCAAAACCTTGACTCTTTGGGCGGCTCTGAAAGGTGCTGGGGGCGAAGCGGGCTGGGCAGCACCGCGGGCTGGCACAAAGGTAGGTCTTTTGGGCCGAGCAGACCCTGGTCCCCATATTTGCAACAGCAGTGGAAAAACTGAAGCCATTTTTCACGATGAAGTGTCCAGAATTACTTTTCAAGTGGTTACTCACCTAATTGAACGCAAACCATTATCACAAATGGCCACGACCGGCTTTTCAGAGCGATGCACTTGTCCGCAAATTGGGTTTGTGTTTTCCCCTGTCCCGAACAAAACTCCGGAGACACCTACATAATACTGAAAAAAGGTGAAGAATTGGCAGCTGGCTTTTCCACGCTCAAAAAAAGACAGTTTTCCATGAAAACCCCTTTTTTTCAGGGATATCCCAGCCATCTCATGTGCTTTTTTGTAGTGCTACGGTCCAATTTGTCTCACCTTCTGGAGGAAAACCCGTCAAGGCTGCACAAATTGCCCTGGAAAACAGCTTGGCCAGCCAAGACCTCTCACCTTTTAATGGAAAGAGGCTTGGAAGGGTGAGGATGACTTTAGGATAATTTACCAAGAATTAAGCTAAAAGTGGAATGCACACGATAGAAGAGAAAAATGTAAATGCCAAACCTGTAAATGCCGAACCTTCCAAGCTTAGTGCACCTGTGCTCATATCCCAGAAAAAAAAAACATATTTAAACCATCAGGGAGAGAAAATCAGGGCAGCAAAACCCCTTTTCCATGGATGCTGGCACAGAGCAGAGCCATCCCAGTGCCCGTCCTGCCCAGGGCACCCCGCATCCTCCTCACCAACCATCCACCGTCCCGTGGATCAAACTGAACTGTTCTCCCATATTTTCTAACCCCTGCAAAATTTTGGAGAAAACCAGTTTGTACAAGCCATAAGCGAAGTTCTTTCATTTTTTCCTCTTTATTTTTTTCCAACACAGCAGCAGGGGCAAGGGCTTCACATTTTCAAATCAATTTTGGGTAGTTTCAGAATACCATTTAAAAATGTAAATATCCCATTTAGATTCACTTATAATGGTGCTTTACCTCTGCATTTTTGGGCCACTTCCCCCCTCCTCCCCGCCACCTCCCGACAAAATGTGTTTCATTTGATGCCATTTTGTGAATTGTTTTGTTCACCCCAAAAGTCCACCTTTTGACGTGGTGACGTTTGTCTTCTGCCCTCGCCTTCAGCTTTCATTCACCTCTAATACATTCCATAGTTTCTTTTCAGTTAAGCTTGTTTTAAAATTTGCTGTTTGAACCAAAGAGAGGAAAGTGACATTTGCGTCGGCAAGAAAAAAAAGAAAAAAATACAAACAGAAAAACTGAAATTTATGACATTATCCAAAAATAGGAATTTTGGTCAGAGGAGGAGCCCATCTCCAAGAGGTGTGGACATGCCCAGAGACCCCAGGAAGGTTGGGATCGTCCCACTGGGTACCCCAAAGTCCTCCCAGTCCTACTCCCACATTCAGGGAGAGCTGCAGAGAAGTCACCGTTGCATACAGGCAAAAAAAAAAAAAAAAACAAACCACAAAATAAAAAAAAAATCCAAACCAAACAAAACCTGAACCCCTTGCCCCAAGAGGGGGATAAGAAATGATCTATTGACTATGAATTTCATTTATCTTACCACCTTCCTCGGTTTCAGCAGTTGCAACAGCGTCACTCGCGATGCGCCTACACATATTAGCCTGTGTATTCCCCATCCTACTTATCCCCGGGAATTTATTCTAAAGCTCGCTTTTGGAAACCCGTAAGTAGGACATAATTCGGAGGATTTGATGTTC
The DNA here is from genome assembly GCA_013398915.1 of Dromas ardeola. Lineage (NCBI taxonomy): Eukaryota > Metazoa > Chordata > Aves > Charadriiformes > Dromadidae > Dromas > Dromas ardeola. The sequence continues at coordinate 213,131 of VYZM01022843.1, forward strand.
CGGTCAATGTTTTGTCAAGTAGTTATTCCGCAAGCCCTGATATTGTGGAGAAAAATGTCTTTTTTAAAAAAATTATTTTTAGCTTAGAAAAAACGGAATTTATAAATAAAATTTTACTTACATATATGTAAAAACAGAACCATACAAAACACAAACATCCAGAAAGACACGGGACACTCAGTTTGTCTATTTATGCTGGACAAGCACTTTGAACCTATTTTACCCTAAAATAGGCACAAACGTTGGTCCCTTGTTCAAGGCACCTCTTCGAGCTCCTGCTGGGCAGCCAGGCATGACTGCGCCACCCAGAATTGGCAGAAATGCTGCCAGTTAGAAACTTTTTTTTATTATGGATAATAATTTCTATCCCTCTATCGGAGAGCTGGAGCCCACAGGCTCATCCCATCACCTGCTGCAGCTGGTGGGACACGGGAATTCTTCTGTATCCTATGGTAAAACCCAATATACTACTACTAAAAGTCCTCAGAAATATTCTTACTATAAGCTTTTTGAAAACAACTGCATTATTTTCTGTAGTTTTGAGGGGAGGAGGAGGAAAAACGTGACAGCCCCTTCCTGGCTCTTCATGTCCCACCACCTCCATTTGCCCTCTGAAAGTAAGGGATGGGGAAGAAAAATTGAAAATAATACTTTTCCCTCACCTTTCAAATTTTGTTTACCTTTTTAATTTCAAATGCAGGTGGAAAGTGTGGCTGTTTTCTGTGAATAAAGAGGAGGGTGCTCAATTTCTATCAAAGTCATGACATCACACGCGAATTGACCAAAGAGAGTTGGTCAAAAAACTAAGCAAAACAATATTTTCCCCTTGACAAAAAACCAAACCAAAACAAACCCAAACCTCTAAGGTGTCTTAAGAACAAGTTGTATTTTCTGGGGAAGTATTTAATTGGATTTTTGTAGGATATATTGAAAATCATTTGTTTCAAATGCAGTTTTGTCTTTGCTGTTAGAATTTGAATTTCCTCGCTTAAAAAATAAAAAAAAAAAAAAGTCACCATTTTGCACTTTCTCTTCCTTTTTGCTTTGGAGTGCAATGGAATTTTTAGAAACTTGGACTTTCAGTATAAACTCTTTTTGCTATTCCTCCATGAAATATATTCTGGGGGTCGCCAGGACTGAGCTGGGGGGTGGGGAAAAATGGGGTATATCTCGAGCCTTTCTGGCGGCTGCCTGCTGGGATGCCGGGAAACCCCAGGGAGACACAACCTCTTGCTTTGCTGGATCTTCTCCTTGATACAAACACGAAGCCGTGCTCTCGCTGCAGGTCAAAAAACCCTGGGTAAAAAA
>VYZM01022843.1:214479-291776 GCA_013398915.1 Dromas ardeola
CCAAATTTATACGTTGGGACGGCAGCAGGCGAGCCAGCCCTACAGCTACGGGGTAGAAGTCGACCATTGGTAAATTAAAGTTTCATGCACCGGGGAAGGTAAATGCAAGCTCTTTAAATCCTTACCCCACACCAGAGAGGAGGATAAGGATTTAGTTGTTGCTAATTTTGTTCCTAGGGTGTTTTTTTTTTTTAATTTATTTATTGCTTTTTTTTTTTTTTAATCTTCTGACCATTGATCCCAACACTTTCCATCAGCACCACTAAAAGGTAAAGCCTTCCCAGGAATACAAGTTTACACCCCGAGAGTTCCGAGGAAGGATTGCACGGGCTATGGGCACACAAAACTTAGAAAGGCACTTAGAAAGGTGGAAAAAGGGCTGAGAGTGAAAAATCAATCATCTCGGCCCCAAAGGAAACCTGTTTTCCTCGGGATCAGCCTTGATGCCACAGCCTTGCGCTGCAAGGCAAGAGGGCAGGGACCGAAACTCCACCTGCCTCGCAATTTTTTTCCCCTCTGCTGGTGGGTTTAAGGCTGGATCTCTACAGTATATGAGAAAAAGGCTTTTTTTGTTGATTTTTTTTTTATTATTATTATTTTTCCCATTCCCTCCTTATCACTAAAGCAAACCCACGTGGGCGCACCCCTGCCTTTAAGAGAGTGCTGGTTTCTTCGCCCCTCTCCTCTCCCCCCCNTCTTCGCCCCGCTCCTCTCCCCCCCCCCGCCCCCAAATTTCAAGAACACGCGGCTCATGAAAATTTAATGCCATATGTAACAAAGCAAAATGAATATTTAATTGGGGCTTTTATGTGAAACCAGACAACAAAACCAGTTACACACAAGGAAAAAAAAATAATAAATAAAATGTAGTCCCTCTAATGTTTGGTAAAAACTGGTACTGAAGCAGTTAAGCTATTGGCAACAAGCGGCTCCTAATAAACACTCAGCTAATTCTGTAGGAAAAGCACTAATTAGAAAAGCAATAATAATCGGTGTAATTGCTCTAAATTACCCTCCTCACAGAGAAGTGTGTTTGGATACTGAAGCGCAGCTGCTCCTGCTCCATCCAGGCGCTCACAGCCAGGGATGCTCCGCTTTTTCTCTGCTGCCCTCTCCAGGTGCAGGAAGGTGGAAGAGCTGTCACCTCCCACATGCCAGGGAAAGGCAGGGGGAAATCCCCCACCCTGGGCACCCTTGGGTGTCCCAACCTGCCTGGGCTCAGCCTGGGATCCCTGGTAGCATCACCCGGTTGTCGCTGGCTCTGGAAAACACTGCATGGGGCTCCAGAGCTGGGAACGGGCTGGTTGAATCACAGAATGGTTTGGGTTGGAAGGGACCTTCAAGATCGTCTAGTTCCACTCCCCTGCCCTGAGCAGGGACACCTCCCACCAGCCCAGGTTGCTCCAAGCCCCGTCCAACCTGGCCTTGAACCCCTCCAGGGATGGGGCAGCCACAGCTGCTCTGGGCAACCGGTTCCAGTGCCTCACCACACTCACAATAAAGAATTTCTTCCTAATATCCCATCTAAATCTTCCCTCTTTCAGTTTGAAACTGTTACCCTTCGTCCTATCATTACACTCCCTGATCCAGAGTCCCTCCCCAGCTTTCCTGTAGGCCCCCTTTAGGTACTGGAAGGCTGCTATAAGGTCTCCCCAGACCCTTCTCTTCTCCAGGAAGCGGAAGGTTGAGGAGATGCGAGAAGGGTTGGTAGGTCCCTCTGGACATCCGGATGCTTATTTATCTGCCCGAATAGAAATAATAGAGCTTAGTGATTTGAACAATTAGACAGTTGCATAGACGTTGTTTATAGCGTTGTAAATCCACATGCCGAAACAGTCCGAGGCCTTGGAGCAAGAGCTGGAGTGCACCACTGCTCCTTGGGGCTTGCGACCCTCTCCCCACATCTCAACAAGGGACCCATGGACACTCAGAAGCACAGAAGGGATGAAACCCACAAGTTTCATACCAAAACACAGAGGAGAGCCCAGAGCTCAGCTCTTGATGTGAAAATGAGAATATTGAACCCTCTTCAATGCATTGGGGTGCCTGGAGCAGAGGTGCACGAAGACCTCATGTCCTCGCGGTGCACTCAGCTGGCTTGTGAGGACTGAACCGACCCTTCCTCTCCAAGGGATTCCCGGGGTTTTATTTTAAAACTCATGGTTAGGAAGATGAGGACGCTGAAGAGACTGTGTTTTCCACGGGTCAGATTACAGTTAGATTTTGGACATTAGGAGCCCCCAAATGCTCCCTTGTGCTGTACCCAGAGCACTGAAATTATTAGTGCAACGACGCTCTCTCGTGCGGTGTTTTTTATTATCGGCAAATTTACTTCTGCTAATTTGAGTAATAATCAACAGAATAACAAGCTTTCATCGACCGCGCGTCTGTACCAGCCAGCAAGGTTGCACTAGGGCTGATAACCAGCCTTTTCAGAGCAGTAAATTACCTCCCCATGAAGTAAGAAGTTAAAGGACAAACTCAGAATGACCAGAGAAGGGCAACGTACACCTGGGGCTTCAGCCCAACCCCACCCGTTTCCCCCCAGCTGCAAAGCTGAGCTCTTCCTTCACCAAAAAATGCTAAATTAGCTGCAGACCAAGCAGCCCTGCAAATAGTTATCAACATACACACCTGCACAAGTCAAAACCATCCCTACGTAGGTGCTTTGAAGACAATCCCATCAGCATCCTATGGTGTCTCCTCCCTGGTCTCACCTGCTTTAACAGCACGGACTAATTTAATCCTACAACAGCAATAATCGAACCGTAACCCAGCGACATGCAACTATTTGCTGATAAAATAGGAATATTCACCTCTTTGAGCGCTTGAGGTTCTTCACCTAGGAGCTTTGCCTTTCTTGGTGCCAACAGGTCAGTGACTGTAAAAACCAGGATACCCCGTCCCAGGGTGACCACGGTGCAGCTTCCAAGTAGGGTGAGGAAAAACCAGCCCAATGCCGAATCCATGCTCAGAGATGCCAGGCTGGGCAGCACCTGGGAAAACAGCCCTGACAATTTATTCTCTGCCAGTTGTGGTCTCAACATGCATTTTGCACTGCAAAGCCCACACATCGTGCTGTGCTTCCATGCATGCTTTGCTCATATTGCATCATAGAGTGATTTGGGTTGGAAAGGACCTTAAAGATCATCTCGTTCCAACCCCCTGCCCTGGGCAGGGACACCTCCCGCTAGACCAGGTTGCTCAAAGTCCCACCCAGCCCGGTCTTGGATATTTTCAGGGAAGGGGGATCCACAAGCCCTTCCTGGCAACAGAATTTGGTTTTTGTTGTATAAAGTTAATTTTTTTTTAACACTGCATTACTTTATGGTTGGAGCAGCTTTCCTAAAGAAATCTGCATCAGCTCTGCGTGATGCAAAGTTCTCAAGCAACAAAAAGGTGGGTGGATGTTCTTGGGGCTAGGGTTTTCCAGACTGGTGGCAGGGATCATAGAATCATAGAATGGTTCAGGTTGGAAGGGACCTTAAAGACCATCTTGTTCCAACCCCCTTCCATGGGCAGGGACACCTCCCACTGCAGCAAAGCCCTGGGCAGGTTGGCTAAAATGGTTATTGAGTTCCCCTTCAGAGCTTGAATCAACAGATTGCAGACACACAAGGACAACTCCAAAATATTCTTCAAAACTGGCCCCAAATGGTGTGATACCTTGATTCACTTCACTTCCAGCAGCTCCCATGGCTGTAGAAGAGATGGTTCAGTTGGGTTTTGGGGGTTTTTTTATTTATTTTCATTGGTCTTGATGGAATCATTGCAGAGAAAATTATTCCAGGAACAAAGATGGTTAGAGCCCATCTCCACATTTTCCCTCTAAGCGGAAAAGAAATGCAGAAACCTAAAGCAGTGCCATGGAGGGTCAAACCCCTCCTGAGCTTGGTTTAATCCCCTCACTCCAGTGATGCTACCCATGTACCGCAGCCTCGGAAAGCGGACAGTCACGCTCCAAGTCTCCCTGTGTAATTACGTTTAAATCCTCGTTGCTTCCATGCATGCTTCAGCGTTACTTATATTGGTTTAATGATCCATTAAACAAATACTGTACTTTGGGAAGTACTACTTTGCTTATGAACAATTACAGTTTCTCCAGCGTTCAGTGGTGCTAACCACAAGCAGGAAGACTACGGCGCAGAGCTGGCTTGGAGTAGAGACTTGGGTCTTTTGAGGGTGTGGGGAAGGGCTTCTATCAATATTAGGGTAACCCTTTCTAGTTTTGTGCGTTTAAAAAAATATTTCAAGGACGTTCAGAAGGGGGTTTTTTTGTTTGTTTTAGAAACAACTACTTTTTATAGGAACCCAAATGAATTACAACCTGAATGCGCTCAAGAGGGGATTCCAGCCCCGGCCTCTGTGGCAAGTAGCCCTGTTCTCAGCTGTCCTCAGCCCTGGGATGGCCATGGGGTGGAAAGGAGCCCACAGATGCCCTTCCAGAAAACTGGAGCTGCACCGGGACCTTGGGAATGGGGAGCAACAGGTTTACCCAAAGAGGGTCTTTGCAGGCAAGAGGCACAAGGAAGGAAATCCCAGTGAAAGGGAAGAGATGGGATTTGGGCCACTACCCTTCAAAGGCACATTTCGGGTAGATCAGAAACGAGATGTAAGGGGCATGGCGGTGCTTTGCAAGACCATCGCTTCTGCCCACTATTAACTGAAAATATATATATATATATGTATTTTTAATTTCAAACAGTCTTCAGTTGGACAGTTGAGCTTATTTTACCCTTCCAGTTAGCTGCATGTATTAGGTGAGCCCCAGCACAAGGGAGAAGGCTGAAAAGGAACCAGAAGGTAGAGGTGAGCAGGGAACATCCCACGGCAAGGAAGAGGAGAAGGAGGATTGGGGGACATCAGGGAGACCACAGGGTCTCCCTGGCAGCATTCGGGGCTGTAAGACCCCATGAGTGCTGGCAGCATCTGCAGGATGGTTTTGTGTTCCACCTAATTAGGGTGGCTGGATCCACCTGAAACGCGCGCCGGCTCTTTCATGTGCCCATTCACCCTTTACTCCTTTCCAAAGTGGTCTCTTGTGTCTTAAGACCTGCCTTATTGAACTTAGTCTGGCAGAGTGGAAAATTTAATTTTAAACTAATTAGTTTCTAAGTTGCCGAATATCCTCAGATTACCGGGCATCACCTTTCCCAGAGGGAGAGAACAACATAACTCACCTGTATCCAACATTTGACACTGCTGGAGTCAAGAGCACGGAAACAAAGGAACCCCAATTGCTTATTGTTTTGGCTCAAAGGTCGAGAGGCCTTTATGACAAAGCTCTAATTAATAGTTTATTACCCGTAACTGACCATAGTCTCTTTTGTTAGCATTTAATATTATTAGCTAAAGGTTTGCTTTGAATGCAGAATGAGGTTATCTTTGAAATCTACTTGTTTGGCTTTCCTTGGTCTTCAAACAAGGCTGCCCTCTGGCCCATCGCTGCCGCGTTCCCTGAGCTTAGGCCTATTGGTGTCAGCAGCTCTTCACCTGACACCAAATCATTGACCTGCTGTTGCTCTGATTACTTGGTCACTGAAAGGTCGTGCGGCTATAAATACCATTTTCCAATTATTCGGATAAATGGGCCAGTAATCATGCAAAGACCAGCCAGCTCTTAAACGTTAACAGCAGCAGCGATCACCGTCCAAATTTAGGTTTTCAAGTTCATACAACATCCCCGTTACTCTGCCAGTGCGCAATACTTTTCAAAATATTATGGTGGCTTTTTTCCTTCTATTTTTTTCCCCTCTTTGATCCTTTGAAAGGCAACGAAAGGAAAGCCCGGACATCGGGATGGGGACAGAGCACCTGCCTTTGGCATGACAACAAGCCACCACCCCATGGTTGGTTTTGGAAGGGGCTTTGGGTGGAAGTGGTACCTGTTTTTGTGGCACTATCCCAAAACATCCTCTCTCCTGGCTGGTGACCTGAGCTGGTAGCAACAGTGGGGACATCCGAAGGGGATTTGGGGAGGGAAGGGGCAGGAGGTGCTTCACGCTGAGCAGCATGGCGCCCAGTGGGTGATTTTACCTTCTTTATGTCTCTGCATAGTCATTTAAGAGGTTATTTAAGGCACTTACAGATGAGCATCATATATATAGCAGGTTGGTGGAGATGCTGCCGATTCCCATCCGAGACCTCCTGCCGTCATCGCAGGACATTGTGCGAGAAGTTGGGTGGGAAGGGGCCGGGCAGAGCAGGCTTGGGGGGCAGCCCCTGCTCCAGAGACCTTTCCCATGTTAGAAAAAGCTCCAACCTCCCCATGGCTGCCTTGACGCCATTCCTTCACGTGGAAGCTGCACAGGGTAAGAGGAGGGAAAAGTTAATCTAAGAAGAAAAAGGAAAAAAAAAAAAAAAAATCATTCTGTGGTCCCCTTGCCCTCCTTTTTCATGTAACTTCATCTCACTTCTTGCCACAATATCTATTTTCTTGGTGTCAAATATGTCACGAGATCCCAGCGACAACCCTGATCGCTGCAGATGCACAGCAGATTTTTCCATTTGCCGGCAACTAAAAAAGATTGGGGTATAACAGCAAAACATATTGATAAGTTTATGAGCTAAACTGGGGGTCAAATCCTTTTTTCAACTGAAGCATTTAAAGGTATATTTTCCTCCCAATAGAATTAAATTCAAAATAAAACATGTATTTGATTAGGAGGAGTTCTTTTGCTTTGAGAGTGTTCCTTTGAGATGATCCCTAAAGCTTTTCTTAAATCCCCCTCCTGTGACCCAAGCAGTTTGGCAGAACAGATGCTAAAAATCAAAGAATTGGGGTTATTCATCAACAAGAGTTTCAGTTCAGAAAGTTGCCCCAGGTTTCCTTTGATGAAGCGTGCCATGGATGGCCGTGACTCCATGGCACATGGGAAGACCCATGTCCTTGCCTGTTCCAGCAAGCCCCTGGGACGATGCTGGTGGTACGGGCAGAAAATGCCATTTGCACTCTGCAGAAAGATGCTTGCTCCAAAGTGTTGTCACTGGTGGGTCTCGCCCCCTTTCCCTGAGATGTGCTTGGGTACCAAGCCTTCTCCTGCTACCGAGTACTTCTGTCCCTTGTAAAACAGCTCCCTGGTTTTGCTTCAGGAGCTCTCCCACTTGAACACCCCACGGTGAGCTCCCAAATTCCCCCATTACATCCACCCACGTCCCATTCTCGCTCTCCTCCTGATACCTCCAGCCACCACCACCAGTAGCGCCTGTGGATGAAGGGACCACGGCCAGACCCAGCACCATTCACATGGGCAAGCATGGACACCGAGCCTGTAGCCGTACCATCACGGCCCTCACCGCCTGGTTTTCGGAGACGCTCATGGTTGGCAGAAGTTATCCTCCAAGTGCACTGGGCACTTCACGCTGCTCATCACATCATGGCCTCCCCAAAAGTGGTACCCAAACCCTGTGGGGCTTTTTCCTCTCCAGGAGGGCACAGAGATGCTGTTGGTGAGCTCTCCCCAGGACAGGGGACAATCAGCTTTCACCGTGGGAAGGCCAAATCACTGAACCACGCTCGGTATTTCAGAAAACCACGGTGCACATTTAGCACTGGATGGACAGCTGGGCTGGCCACCACTCAGCCATTCTCTGTTCTCTGCTGCCATCAGGTGGATGTTTGATTTTATTCAGGATAAAGCTGAAAAATCCCAGCGTGTTTTCCCATCTTTGCCACAGGCAGCAGATTTTACGGCCTTTGGTCATGCAGGCAAAGCCATGGGAGGCTGAAGGACATGGAAATATCCCTGATATTTTCCCCCTTCCCAGCTACAAGCTGATTTTGGGCACCACAAAGAGCTGGCAAGACCCAAAAAGCAGCATTGTGGGGTCTTGTCTCTAAGTCAGCGGTCTGGATCCAACCCCACCTGGTTGACTGGCGTCATTCGTTGCTCCCCTTAGCCATGCCATCAGCATTTCCCCTGCAAATCCCACCCCAGGAGAGGCAAGATTCTAAGGAGCAGCAGGATTTAGCACTAGCACCCACCTTGGAATGGCCCAGAAGCTTTCCTGCACCCACTTGTTCAGGGGTCAGCAGTCTCTGGCATGGGATGCCCAAGACTTTGCTTTTCAATGGTGCCCGGCAACAGGACAAGAGGTACTGGGTACAAACCTGAGTGTAGGAAGGTCCACCTAAACATGAGGAGGAACTTCTTTACTTTGAGGGTGGCAGAGCACTGGAACAGGCTGCCCAGAGAGGTGGTGGAGTCTCCACCTCTGGAGACATTCAAAACCCGCCTGAACGTGTTCCTGTGCAACCTGCTCTAAGGTGACCCTGCTCTGGCAGGGGGGTTGGACTAGATGATCTCCAGAGGTCCCTTCCAACCCTATGATTCTACGATTCTATGATTCTATGAAGACAACGCAGGGCAGGGTTCATGTCGAGCAGGGCACCACAGCCTTTTGGAGATCTTCTGAAAGAACTGGAAATGAAGCTGCTGGCAGAGAAAGAAAAGCAGCGCACGTCTTAATTTCCCAGCCAGCTTTGCTGAGATAACCATCCAGCAGCCAAAACCTGCCCCAGACAAGGTCCTCTCCTACCTAATACCACAACTGCATCTTCTTCACAACATGCCCCGCGACTTCTTGCTTCAAACTGCAGCATTTATAAAGGTTTGGGGTATTGTTTTGCACTTACTGTGGAAAGCAGTAGCTAATGTAAAAGGTGTAAATCACTATTTTCCGTGCCACAGCGGCAGCGCAGAAAGCCCAGGGTATTACCTCAGTACTGAAATTTGGACAGATAGCACGTTTGTGCAGAAAATCTTTGGTAGGTCAATGGAGAAGTCAACCAACCCGATCCTGCTGAGCCCCAGGATGCTGCCAAGATGTCCCGTGCTGATGCAGTGTGATGTGAAGTGTCACCTATAACCTTGGCCAAGGTCTCGTTTTTGTACAGTAATTAGTGACAACGATGCCTCACTAAACAAAACAAGCGCTAGATGTGCTGCTTCCCCACCACCACTGAGCGCCAACCTCAGGTGCTTTATTCCTGGATCTTCCGTTGCATTTCAACCCCTTCCACCGCAGAGGAAGTCCCCAAGGAGAGTTTTCCCACCGATCACATCTCCTCTTGCCAGGCTGCACGCCCACTCCACGGCTGGCCAGTAGATACTGGTTCACCAGCAGTGGACCAAACAGAAGAGATACATCAAGCTCACTTTGCAGCACGATAGCGGTGTGGATCTTCATAGAATCGTTTTGGTTGGAACAGACCTTTAGGATCATCAAGGCCAACCGTCCAATCAGTCTTAGCACTGCCAAGTTACCACTAAACCATGTGCCTCAGCACTGCATCTACACATCGTCCTTCTAGGTGGCCCTAGAAAATCCTACGAGGCTGAGCATCCTCTGTTAAACGTGACCTAAACTGGTGAGTAGGTTCAAAGGGGTTGGAACAAGATGATCTTTAAGGTCCCTTCCAACCCAAACCGTTCTATGATTCTATGGGAGGGGAGAGCCTGGACTGACAACAGCACATGTACAACTGTGCAAACTGGAAAAAAAAAATAATAAAAATATCGCAGGAGACATTTTCAAGTTAGGCAGAAAGAGCACAAAGCAGAGCATCAGGACATTAAGAAGGTATCTTAATTTTTCCCAGTAGATTTTAACCATCCATGAGTCTTGAAGCACTTCTCTTCCCATCTTGGTGGAAAGAGGAGCTAGGAGAGCAAAGTGCAGGAACCAGCACCACTTCTTGAAGCACCAGCATCTGCTGAACCACAAGCAGAGCTTGGCAAAGGCAACGGGAACGAGAAAGAAAGAAGCAGCCACAGAAACTGGCTCCTACTGCTGGTACACAAAGTGCTCGTGGCCTGAAAGTCCTCTGCCAGCTCCGATTTTTCCTCTGCCCCGAAAGTAAATCGGATGCTCAGGCGCCGACAAAAGACTATCAGCAGAAAGCAAGGTTAAAAAAGCAATAATTCAGCCAGCTAACTGCCATCGCTGTTCCTTCCTATCTCTGCATTCTTGATAAACAAATTCATAACAAGATTTTACTGCTCCGTTCCCCGGAGCACTCTATTAGTCTGTCGTTCAACATGCACTACCAGTCGAAGCCGAGCTCCCACAATACAATATCCCTTCAGATGATCTCCTTTGCATTCGCTATGATGTAATTATGCTAATTATCCAGCCGGCTTTAATACCCTCATATTTTTCAGGAGGTTTATGATCAAACCTGTTCCTTTAATTTACTTTCCCTGCCATCGGAGCCGGGGCGTTTCGACGCGCTCCGCCACACGTACGTCTCTCTGCGGGCTGTTACGGCTTTGTCAAGGCCACGGGGAGCTCAGACATAACTTTGTCCCAGCTGACAAGAATTTTAAAAATTACTTCGCCTAACTAGCATTTAGCCAATGTTTGATGGCTTCTCCCATCTATAACATCACGCCGATAATGCCTGCGCATTTCAAGGTTTCATCTTTCCCCCCCCCGGCCCGCCGTGTAGTAAATTTCCCGGGAAACCTTCACATATTTACCCTTCCACTTGCAATGAAGGCCCTGCCTGTTAGATTAACATTTATCTGTGGGGGGAAAAAAAAAAAAAAAAACACACACCAAAACAACCAACTAACCCCAAAACCTAGAAATTTTGGAGGCCAGATCCCCACAGCTGGTATAAAACCAACCAAGAAGCCAGCCTTTCCATGGCTGGAATGAATTGCTTTAAATAATACATATGAAAAATATCATTTGACATAAAAGTCTCATTAACTTCCCGACTGCCTGAAATCCAGCGTGGTTCAAACCCTACCGGAGCAGAGGAGATAAAATCCTTCTCGCTCGATGAGTATTAGCTTACTTCGGAATATTTTCTTGCATGTTTATAAAGTTTCAGTGCAAGGGCTCATTAGCTTTTTCGTTTCAAGTTTTGCTGTGTGCTTTTCTTTTTTTTTTTTTTTTTAATTGAAATAAAATCTGGATTGTCATGACTTGGGGCTACCACAAATTTTTCTCCCCATTAAATGGGATTTAAATATCAAGAACCATTGGCCGTAATCATAATAAAATAACCGAACGTGACCCAGATCCCTTTTGTAGAGGGTTTTTTTTTTTGATGTGCATCATTTCCATAAATTCCTGGTGTGTGTGGTGGCCTTTAGTACTTCGTAATTTGAAAGTGTTTTCACAAACTGTTTCCTGGGTTTTCCCCCTCTGTTATTGTTGAGCTGAATCACCTCGTGCCGTTATGCGAGAAAAATTATGCGCTTGGCAATATTTTATAGATTCATCCATGGGCTGTGCAGAGGGTTTGCATCACAAGCTCTGTGTCTCCTTACAACAGCCCCAGTGCAGCTCTGGAGACATGGAAATGGTGTGGTGACTTCTGCAGAACCTGGACCAGAACCAGAGCTACCCCCAGCTCAGTGCGTGGATGGATGAAGGTCCATCACACCTCTCATTTTCCTCTCTTGTACGGAAATATAACTCCAGGAGACTCATGCAAGCAGGTGGGAAGAGGCTAACCAGCATGCACGTTCCCTGCGTACACTTGTTTCACCCACACTGGATTTTATCTTCAAGTGACAATCCCCACCTAATCCCAGCCATTTCCCTGCACCGTTAGTTCAAAGGGCAGAGGGTCAGCCCTCCACGCAACCACGAAGCTGCTCAGCCCTACGTTGCATCTGCCCTCAAGGCTTCAGAGACGGGATGCTGCTTGGAGAAGTCATGGAAGATGACCCATGATCATAGAATTACAGAGTGGTTTGGGTTGGAAGGGACCTTAAAGCCCATCCAGTTCCAAGCCCCTGCCCTGGGCAGGGACACCTCCCGCCAGCCCAGGTTGCTCCAAGCCCCGTCCAACCTGGCCTTGAACCCCTCCAGGGATGGGGCAGCCACAGCTTCTCTGGGCAACCTGGGCCAGGGGCTCACCACCCTCACAGCCAAGGATTTCTTCCCAATATCTCATCTCAATCTCCCCTCTTCCAGTTTAAAACTGTTACCCCTCATCCTAAAAATGATGCATGAAGGAGCACCTCAGCTCCTTCAACTTGAACCAGGGGACCTGGCAGCTGAGCCTGGTGGTGAAGGCACCTTAGCAATATGGCAACAAGCCTCAACGTGCTCTCCATGCCTTTGCTTGGAATTGCCAAATTCTTACTTTGTAGCAACAGTTGCCAACGACCCACCAGAAAGACCTTCAAAAAGGTCTTCAAAAAGGTCCTTCAAAAAGGACCCACCAGAAAGACCTTCAAAGACCTTCAAGATCCATCTTAACAGAGCCAAGGGGGAAAACCCAGGCTGCTGGCTCCACCAAAAAAATACTGCCTCCATCCCAAAATAGTCAGAAATTGTAACAGAAAGAGGGGAAAGCTGCTCCTATGAGACCTCCCTTCCCTATCTCTGACCTCTGGTACTACAGGGGAAGAGGAGTTAGCAAGCAAGAAGACTTGCAGGACATCCTAGCTGTGAGGAACCGTGTTTCAGGTTCAGAATGAATCACGTGGGCAAACAGCTGACTCAGGAGGTCAGGGAACATCCCAGATGGATTTCAGGGACCTCAACAGTCTTTACCAGACTGTGATACGAAGACTGCTCCCAACCTGCTTCACTGACCATGATGATCAGAGCATCATCCTGGCTTCTTCAGAGCTTCACAGAGAAATAGGAGACCGACTCCAGGACAGTTCAGCCATGCAATCTGTAACATCTCAGAAAGACCCTGGGCATGAACCTACCCAAAAGCAGAAGCATCAGCGTTTCCCTGTCACATGGGAAATAAGCAAGGCTGGGTTTATTGACATTGGGCTAACCCCACATCACATGCCCTTGAAATAATTTCAAAATGGATCTCCTACCTGGGCGTGGAGGGAGAAAAAAAGCAAAACTCCATTCAATTCATCTCCTAGAGCGTTCAAGGACAAGCAGGAGGGGAGCTGCTGAGACAAGCAAATCCTGTTGTCTTTACACGAAACCCAGAGGGAAATCGGGACGGCTGACAGAGGAAAAGGTAATCTTTTTGATACGGCGAACGGCAGTTGACAGACCAGAAAGCTTTGCATGAACGCCTTTTCAAACAGCCCAGGGCTTTAGGGCATGAATGTGAAATTTCTGTGTCTACCAGCACTAAACCAAGACTATTGAAGTTGCCTGTATGAGCTACTCCAACCAGAAAAGATGGTGTTTGCCAACACTAACCTGGGGAGAGACGGGCTTTCGTTCCCAACCACTGAACGAGTCTTGCCAGCGCGAACGGTGACCAGGTTGTTGTGGGAAAGTCTGGCAGGAGAGTAAAGAGAGTGAAGCTCCATCTGGGAACACCTGAAGCGAAGCTTATATATGAAACCTCATGCGAAGAACAAAGACCGTGTGCCCAAGAGCGACAGACACCATCTGACCATGGTGGTTGGCTGGGACGTCAACTGCAGAATCAAGTTTAACATAGTGGAAGCCTTGCCCATAAGAAGTCAAGGTTGCCTTGCCAGGAAGTCACATGATGTTCTAACAAACTCCATGCTCACAATAATACGTGATTCTAACCAAGCTTGACACCTACCTGAGACCACAAGGTCTTACCTGCAACCACTGTAGGGTGTCTTTGAGACATGTTTTTTGTGGCCTTTTTCCAGATACTAGCTGTCCTAGCCTTTGTGAGATACGACGTTTTGCACAAACCATCTTGAGAGGGGAAAAGTGACACTTCTCAGTGACACAGCTCAAGAGATTGCTCCCCAGGTTGTAAGATAATGAGTCTGGAGAGTTAAATAACAACATAGCACAGACAATTTTTGGAAGACAAGGAAGCAAGTTCACCGATGACACCAAGCTGTGTGGCGGGGCCAACAAGCTGGAGGGGAGGGGTGCCATCCAGAGAGATCTGGACAAGCTGAGAGGCGGATCCATGTGAACCTCATTAAGTTCAATCAGGCCAAATGCAAGGTCCTGCACATGGGTCAGGGCAATCCCAGGCACAAATCCACGCTGGGTGGAGATTGGATGGAGAGCAGCCCTGAGGAGAACGACTTGGGGGTGTTGGTTGATGACAAGCTCAACTTGAGCCAGCAAAGTGTGCTGGCAGCCCAGAAAGCCAACTGCATCCTGGGCTGCATCCCCAGCAGTGTGGGCAGCAGGGCCGGGGGGGGATTCTGCCCCTCTGCTCCGCTCGGGGGAGACCCCCCTGCAGTGCTGCCTCCAGCGCTGGGGCACCAACAGCAGAAGGACACAGAGCTGTTGGAGCGGGGCCAGAGGAGGCCCCGGAGATGCCGGGAGGGCTGGAGCCCCTCTGCTGTGAGGACAGGCTGAGAGAGCTGGGGGGGTTCAGCCTGGAGAAGAGAAGGCTCCGGGGAGACCTTCCAGCCCCTGCCAGGCCCTCAAGGGGCTCCAGGAAAGCTGGGGAGGGACTCTGGATCAGGGAGGGGAGCCACGGGATGAGGGGGAACGGGTTTAAACTGGAAGAGGGGAGATTTAGATGAGATCTGAGGAAGAAATTCTTGGCTGTGAGGGTGGTGAGCCCCTGGCCCAGGTTGCCCAGAGAAGCTGTGGCTGCCCCATCCCTGGAGGGGTTCAAGGCCAGGTTGGACGGGGCTTGGAGCAACCTGGGCTGGTGGGAGGTGTCCCTGCCCAGGGCAGGGGGTTGGAACTGGATGGTCCCTTCCAACTCAAACTGTTCTATGATTCTGTGATTTTAAGACAGGAGTTCTGCTGTTAGGAGGTAGGGAGAAGAGTAAAAATCATAAAGGGGTTTAGAAGTGGCCTGAATTCACACAACAGCTTTAGGAAAGAGAAATGCTCACATCCCAACAGAAGTTATTGTGCTGTATATAACAACGGCTGGAGGAACTTTAGAACTGAATGCCTACCCCATGTGAAGGGAGTCAGATGATTTTCATATTATTCGGGAACAGAAAATTCAAAGTGAGATATATTCAGTAGAAGACTTGTCAGAAAAATTTAACTTTTAATTAGCTGGAGACACATGGGGTGAATAATATCAGGAAGGCTGCATGGATGGAAAGGTGACCAGGGGACCAACTTGTCTGCTTTTATTCAACAGTAATCGACATTTTTCCATGTAACCTTTCAAGTCTGTCAAAAGTGCCTGGCTCTTTCATTTTTTTCATTAAAGTCCAAAGCTAATAAAATTTGGTGACCTCTGCTGTACACGGGACAAAAACTACCACCTAACACCGTGCAACAAAGGCTGTCGTGATATTTTAAGTTCCCTAAAACATTGTAATCAACAAAGGTACCCCTCTTTTTTTAAAAAAAAAGAAAGCGTATCAAAGGATTGAGTTGTTCTCCATGCAACGCTAAAGCCAAGGTGCTAATTTGCTTTTGTTCTTTCAAACTTCTTCGCTCTCCCAAGCACCAGGTTATATTTAAACCCCTGGTAGCAGTGAAAGAGCATGTGTCACCGGTCATTCTCACCCACCTTCTCTGTGAGGTGAGAAGTGCACAGATGGTTTATCAGATTGCTTTGGAAACGTCCTCTGGGTTGATGGTTACGGTCAAGTGAGCTTGTCTTACATGAAGAATCAAGGTCAATGAGGATCCTCAGGCCTTGTCCAAAGCAGCTTTACCCTTACCATGAGCAAGGGCGGCTTGTAGTAGTGTCACATCTGCAGATTCCAAGACTACTAAGAACAAAAATAGTCGGTCAACTGATGTACAACTAGTTTCATAAATATCAGCACCTGTTTCTCATTATTTTGCCTCTTTGAAGAAGATACTTTCCTGTTTCAGCAGGTCAGAAGGCCAACCCCATCTTGAGTTACAGTCTGGAGACAGTACCTCCACCACTGCCTCATTAAATTAAGGACAAGAGAGCCACTCTGATGGGTCTCATTGGGCCGAAACCAGACCAATTCCACAAGCCAAAGGAAGGGGGACACAAAGTAAAACACATCTCTGTTATCAAAAACCAAAGCACTTCGAAGTTTCCATGACTCAGAGCTACGGGGCGCCAACAGTGGCGCCCTGTCAAAAAAATACTGTGGCTTCGCAAAATCAGCCGGAAGCTGGAAGGCAGGAAAACGCGGGGTTTAATGCTGGCTCTGCTGCTGCATCATCGGCAAACAAGAAGTTCCCCAGAAGTTTAAACTTATTTGAAAGCACATAGGGTTGACACGCACAAGGACTGCCCGAAACAAGGGGATGAAATGCTACCCACTGACCGTACCCATGGGCTTTTCATCTTTACATGCATACCCTTCATCATGCTCTACCTCTGCCGCCCTTGGCACTCCTCCGCACAAACTTTTAACGGATCATTTTCCCCCTACTCCTCCACAGTTGTGGAGGTTTGACGCCCACGTCGAGACAACCTGATGCCTCTGCTGCATAAAACAACCCATGCAAGGACCTTTTAAGGGAGCGTGGCTGAGAAAGAGGTCTACTACTATTTACTTTTTGACTTCTGAAATTATGGTCATGTTACTTCCATCATATTCAATATCAGTATTTCATCCCGTTTTAATCTTCGCGCTTAATTAGTTCTTTTCTGTCGGGAAGAGGCTCTGGCTGGTGAGAGAGCTGCCATTGCCTTGTCCATGTAGATAACAAGAACATAAAATACAAAAAAAAAAGATCCCCAACTGCTCAGTGAAAGGCTGGGTTTCATCAACAGCCAGCTAGAGCACGGGACATTTAAGAACATCAAAAGAGGAGGACCAGCTCCTGTACACCTCAAAAGGCACATCCTAGGAATCATTAATTTTGGAATTAGCTCAATCACGGTGGGGGAAGAGTCTCATAGTCAGAGCTCCATGGCTGCACACACACCGATATCGGCATCTGATCCAGGAATTTTGAGTTGAACTGGAACCACCACTTAAAGATCCCATGTCATGGGAAGAAGTCCACCAATTCCTCCCTGCTCCCCCAGACGTTTTAATCCATCTTAACTAGATATCTTCCAATGATTTGGTCTAATATTAAAGAAATATGAATGCATGTCAACACCTAGCTAGCTCATTAAGCTGGCTTTTGACAGGGTCCTAGACAATTTAGCCAGCAACCTCTGGAAGCAACCTGGAGCTCCTCAAGCCAGCATCTGAATCACAGTCAAAATAAGTCAGTTAATCCATTGCCATCTGTCTCATTTTTGTTAGCCAACCAGTTGGACATAACAGTCCCAATGTTAGCAATTAGTGTGGCCAGCGCTTCCTACTGCACATTAGTTCTTCTAAACTTCTCCAGATCTTTTGACAGCACCTGACATGGGGGACTGAGGGAAAGCAGGGTGAGAAGCATCTTTGCTAACCCTAGGTCAGAGATTCAGCTTCCCAAAATCCTGTTCATCCTCCCAATGTCATGATAAATCTTTCTTTCTGCTCATTTAAGTGCCTCAGCTCTCAGAGCACGTCCAGGGAAGCACTAGGTACAAACAGGTCCCCACAACTTTACAGTTGCCTTTTGGTTCCCTAACAAAGGCAACACCTCCACACAAATTATGGTCATTATCATGTTATTATGGTATTACTACAGCAGCAGCAGAGCCTCCTGTTAGTCCTCCTTCATTTCAACTGGATGACCAGAATCAGAATAGAATCATGGAATGGTTTGGGTTGGAAGGGACCTTAAAGATCGTCTAGTTCCACTCCCCTGCCCTGAGCAGGGACACCTCCCACCAGCCCAGGTTGCTCCAAGCCCCGTCCAACCTGGCCTTGAACCCCTCTAGGGATGGGGCAGCCACAGCTTCTCTGGGCAACCTGGGCCAGGGGCTCACCGCCCTCACAGCCAAGAATTTCTGCCTCAGATTCTCATCTAAATCTCCCCTCCTCCAGCTTTAAACCATCACCCCAGAAATAAGGTCCTGAGAAGGTACTTTATGAAAGGTATGAGAAATGGGACTACTGAGCTTTAGTTTGTGCCCTTGGGATGGCACCAAGTTCAGAATTGCCTGTCCCAGACGCACCATTTTCATTCTTACATCACACAAAGTTAAAAAATTCAACTGATGGTTGACCTGTTTCCAAGTGTCTTCACTGGGGACAGAACACCTTTGGCCACACTGTTTGTCAGCCAAACGAAACTACACAGAACAACGGCGTCCATCGACACAGCAAACCAAAAATATAATACGCATTTGTGATCAAGTGTCCTACACTTGACATTAAACCTCTTCAAGCTTAACTTCAACAAGGCTTCGCTCCATCATCCAGTTTCAACCCAGCACTCTCAATCCAAACACTATTAAAATATTCGGACTGTTATTTGCACACTAATTCCTTTCCAACCTCCACCCCTTTTTTACGTAGATAACTTTCAAGCTGGTTTTTTCCCCCTCTCTCCTTTTAATATGACTTCCTGCTGTTGGCAAATAAGCATTTTGGAAAAAAAGAAAAATATCCTCTTTGATACTCTTCCTCAGGGCCTCAGAAGAACACAGTGTTTCCTCCACATTTAACAAGCACGGCTGCTGTTTGTCACGCGAAAACCCACTAACTTTGGATTGAGAATGAAATCAGGAAACAAAGAAGTCTTGCAGAGCTTCATGAAGCCGGACGCTCTACTCAGTGCCTAAAAAAAACCCAAAAACACACTACAAAAAAAAAAAAAACAAACAAAACACCTTCACTCCACAGGATGGGATCTACTATTTGCTGAGGAGCACCTGAACACTCCCAAGGATTGTCCGAGCACCTTCATTAAAGAAAAAGCAAAACTCTCGCCTCCAAAAAATCAAAATTCATGTAGATATTACAGCAAACCTCTTCCCACAGAGGCTGTGAGCTTTTTATTACTATTTATTTGTCAAACTGCTTCTCCTTGTGGGTCAGGTAACAGTCTCTTCCATCCAGTGGCAGGCTGCAGGACAAGTTGGGTCAGTTCTTCAGTCTCGAGCTCAAGTTGCTTCTCAAGGGACAATGTCGAGCCTCAGCTTTGACAACTACAGAGATGCAAAACTAGCTCTGGGCTCCCCTCAGTCCAGTTTCCATTTTCTCCTGCGCTCCAACAACTCTCTCAGTGCTGCAACAAAAGGAAAACTGGTTTTCAAGATCTTTAACTAGCAGATACGTATCGAGAGGGTCCAGATAACTCGTAAGGGTGCTTTTGTGACTGCGTATCGCGGCTGAAGCTCAGCATCAGCCACTCGTTCCTTTTCTTTTTTTTCAGCCCCACCACTGTTGCTGTTCTACTAAACCTCAGTGTTTCTCAGCCCTGGCTCTTTGCCCATTTTAACTTCATACGCTGCGCAAACCTCAAAGTCTGAGTACATTATGCAGATATTTTCCCCTCGCATCACTACTAACATCAGCGTTGCTAATAGCTGTGGTTTTTCCTCCCATTGGGCTCTCAAGACTTCTGAAGCCGTAAAAGAAAAAGATAACCTGCTTGTCTAGAAGGGGATTATTGTTCCTAAATTAATGTTATCATTTCCAAGGCTTTAACTACAAAAAAAGAGGAGAGAAGATTTATGTTGGCGTATGAACGTGCACATCTTCTGCAAAGCAGGATCCTGTTAGTTATGTCCAGCCTGGAGGGTGGATGCTCTCCAGAGCAACCGCAGTCCTTCCCAACCCTCAGTGCTCAACAGTCCTCCCATACTCGTGAGACTGCTTAGCTCCTCAGAGGCATGACAGTCCTCGCCCAAAAGAGTTTCATTTGTTATTTCCAGATCCTCCTCTGCCAAAGTCAATGCTCTTTGCTGTTCAGCAGACGGCTTACATGGCAACTAATTCTGAAGTCCTTTCTCCACTATTAGACAATAGTCTGCGTAGTGACCATTCATTCAACCCTCAAGTGAACCCTGTTGTGGCCTTGACAACTACTTGTTGCCCTTGTGGCCAAGGCAGCCAATGGTCTCCTGGGGGGCATCAAGAAGAGTGTGGCCAGCAGTCGAGGGAGGTCATCCTCCCCCTCTGCTCTTCCCTGGGGAGGCCACAGCTGGAGCACTGGGTCCAGTTCTGGGCTCCCCAGTTCAGGAAGGACGGGGAACTGCTGGAGAGAGTCCAGCGGAGGCTACAAAGATGATCAAGGGCCTGGAGCATCTCTCTGCTGAGGAAAGGCTGAGAGCCCTGGGGCTGTTCAGCCTGGAGAAGACTGAGAGGGGATCTCATCAATGCTCATCAATCTCTAAAGGGCGGGTGGCAAGAGGACGGGGCCAGGCTCTTCTCAGTGGTGCCCGGTGACAGGACAAGGGGCAACGGGCACAAACTGGAACACGGGAAATTCCATCCGAACACGAGGAAAAACTTCCTTCCTTTGAGGGTGGCAGAGCCCTGGCACAGGCTGCCCAGAGAGGCTGTGGAGTCTCCGTCTCTGGAGATATTCCAAACCTGTCTTGATGCATTCCTGTCCAACCTGCTCTGGGTGACCCTGCTTTGGCAGGGGGGAAGGACTAGATGACCTCCTCCAAAGGTCCCTTCCAACCCCTGCCAGTCTGTAATTCTGTTGAGCTTTTACCCATCCACGCTGACAGTGGAGACAAGCCCAAGCTTCATCAGCCTTTGCTAGCTTCGGAACCAAGCACGTGAGGAAGCACAGTACAGACGCACAGCACAAATTGGCTGAGGTCCATAAGAAGTTTCACGAGGACTTGTACCCAAGCTAACATCCCCTCGGAGAGCACACAGTCTTCCACATGGCATTACTCAGTCTTCCACCAGCCCACAAATCTCAGCACTGCCTGCCGCTGTTTTGTGGCGAGATAAGTTTTGCTCTTCTCAGAGCTTCAGTAGGATCAAACCTTGCTCCTCTCCTGAGGATCCTGCCTGAGGCTCTTTTTTTTTTAACTACAGGCTCCATCAGCAATTCCACAGGAAAAAAAAAAATAATACACCAACACCCAGCTGCGAAAGCCCTGGGGAGTCCATGCTGAATAACCCCCACCCAAATCTCAACAGCTTATGCACATCTTTTTTTCTCAGCTTCACTTTGTGAATCCTACAGATCAACCCTTCAAGGACATGCAACGCAAACAGAAGCGACAGGGCTTCTAAAGTGTTTCTAAACTCATTATGCATTAGCTTTATTTCAAAGTAATTCAAGAATCTAGACAACCTAAGCTTATCTGTGTGCTATTCCCTGTCCAACTGTTTCATATCTCTGTAGAGTTTGGAGCATACGACAATTAACCCTTAGGAATCTGCAATTCCCTGGCCCAGAGTATGGCTCTACAGCTTGACCTGCTTCCACTCCAGCCTCCCAGTAACCTGGCTGCGTGCTTGAGGCTCCAGCCTCCCTCTCTTCTTACTCCTCCATCAAAGTTGACCAACCCCCTTGACAACTCCTTCCTAAGATTAATTTAAAAACTTACGGACAGTACCCACCCCTTCACCCAAAGATAAACTGCAACTGCTGGCAACCTCATTTTAATTGTCGTCTATGCTTGGTGCCACAACAGTTGTTCTTGGGATTTTCCTTCAAAACAAAAAGGCAAGTAAAGACGCCTTTAAAGCAAAGATAGGTTTTAAAAATCAATCAGAATTTGCAGCCTCAGGGACACGTTGCTCATAAGCTCAATTAATTCATAAGGCATACATAAGGTTTTTTTTTTTACAGTACCTTACTACAGCTTTAGATGAGCAAATAGCTAGATGCTGTCAACAGAAAAATCAAGAGTGACAGAAGCTTTGTTTCAACTTTTCAGTATTAGAAATTAAAAGAAAATTAAGACAGGAGCATGCATGACCATTGCCACTTTGGATCCTAGTCCAAAAGGAACAGGAGAAGCTTTACTGAATCCATTCTGACTCGATTTTCTACGTGGGAGGGGGGAAAGGATCGAGACATCTTTACATATCCATTAGTTGTCATCCATTTTTCCTCCTGCCAAGTAGATTTAATCCTGATTAATGAAACAACAGCTAATGCAAGATCAAAGACTGTTCTCGGCTTTGAAGCCTTGATTCTAGTTTTCATAGTTGTGACAATCTAGTACTAGAAACTTACTCCACGAACTGCGCTTTCCCCAGAGAAGAAACAGCAACCTTTTACAGAAAAGATAAGGAAAAGAGGACCTACATGACTGAAGGCTATTTTTAAATGCCCTCCTTTAATCCAGTTTATCATGGTTATTTACCAGTCAAGCTTAAGTGCTCAGGAAAAACACACATTTCATTAATATTTTCTTAATAGTAATAAACTTTCAGACCAGCTGCAGTTCAATTCCCCGAGCGGGTCCTTCTAGAAGCACTTTCTAATACAGCTGGCACATTACTTGCAATATATGCAATTCTCCTACCGAAGACAGCACCTCCCCGACTGTTCACAGCTAGTATTGAAGCTTCAGTGTCCCCAAAATCAGGTTACAGTCAAACTTGTTTCGGTAAAAGGAACACTGCTTCATACTCAAGTAAAACACTGTGTGGGTGGAGTCTAGTGAAATCCAGGATTTCACAATATTTTAACTCAAAACCCAGCTGCAGTAAAATTTCAGTTTGCAATGCTAAAAAAAGCCGTAACCACAACGAAGTATGACAAGTTTGAAGGTTTAAAACAAAACACTTACACTTCACCGTGCCAACAATTCAGAGCTGCAGATGATTATCAATCCCCCCCCGCCCCAAACGTCACACCCTCCCGCTTCAACGTGAAACGTCAAGTTGGACACATAAAACGCTCAGTGAAGTAGAGCGGTTGTGATTTCTAGTTTTTACCGTGTAAATGAGTTTAAAGCTATTATTCCTAAATATCTGACTACTTTGATAGCACCCAAGAACTTTAAGGCAGATATTCATATTTAATTTATGCATTTATATCAGGCAGCTCGGCCAACAATCTAGGATCTCTACCAGAGAGCAATTCAGAGCCCCGAATTCAGACTTTACCTCTTCCTGCTGATTGTATGGAGAGTCTGAAGCTAAACTATGTACGCTGTTTGCCTGCAATCACTCTCAAGGAGATTAAGTTCCGACTAAGCACAACTTCCTGAATAAGACCAAGAAAAAAACCCCACAGCTCTCACCACGTTCTAGATTCATGTAACAGTACCTGGAAGCCAAAGGACTCCGTGCAAGACGCCCAAGTAAACAGCAGAATTCCTGTTGCAGAGAGCTTACCCACCTAGATAGGAAACATGCACAAAAGGAAGGGGGAAATACACAGAGATGATGCTCGACTATCAATTCTCACAGTTTAAAGGTGCAAGACTCCAAGTATTTGACATCATTCTTGAACCCCAGCCTTGGAACTGGAAGAAGTTCTAAACGAAACTGGCTTTTTCTTTGGAGAGGGGAGGGTTTTGGAATCCAGCTCAGTGCATCCAAGCTGCTAAAAGGCAACTCAAACATAATTTTTAGGCTCGGGTGTTTACACCAGCTACCTGATTTTTGATTGATTACTTGGCTTTGGCAGTACTATGAAAATCACGCTCAGACAGGGCCAGTGACAAGAGAGAGATCATAACCCAGGCACACGGAATCCCAGTCCAAACTTAAGGCAACAGTTATACACAAGAGTTTTTCCAGCTTCCCGATACAGATAAGCAGCTGGCTGCCCATAATTAAAGTATCTCCAGTTGATTACTCCCTGCTTGGTAAGTATTTTATTTACCCGAACGGCCTCATGAAAAAAAAAAATTCACTTTTCAGTTGTACTTTGGAAATCAGTACTTTGACTGGCAGAAGAGGGATGAAGTCACATTCCTTACGTACCACAGGCATTCCGCATTAAGATGCTTGAGCAGGCACTGGTCAGGCTTTGAGGAAGAGCAGAACAGCAGTGGGATAAGTCAGAAAGGCACTGGATTAAGAAACACGAGTAGGTTAAAGTTACTCAAGAACTTCCAAAAGGGATTTAAATGAAATACAGGCAAGCAAACATTTTGAATGCAGATAAGTTCCCTCGTTCCACTAAAGCTGTGGCTGAAAACAGCAATGGCAGGAGAGAACATTTTAAGTGGTACTAACAGAAGCCCAAAAAAGCGACTTCTACAGAGACTGAGATGGCCTTGCACACAAGCAGCACCACAGGTCCACAGATAATGGCTGCAGTGTCCTTGTATGCAACTTGGAAGTGTGCATCAAAAAAAAAAAAAGGGTACAGTTCAAGGTTACTACAATGTTCAAGGCAAAGCGAGAAATATCGCCGTAACTGAAAGAACAGAAATCCACAGTAAGGAGACTACGGAATGAGGTCACCTACCCCATCCAAGTCGCAACCTGCTCATAAGTGCAATGGAGTCTTTCACCCAGACAAGTCGCTCTTATCTAACTGTTTTACAGGTGAAAATAAACATCTGAGCTAGCAGGATGTCATTTGATGGTGACGGAAAAAAAAAGCGACTGCTTTAATAAACTTGATCTGGAGTAGAGGTCTGTATCATTAAACACACACAGACGCAGAACCTCAACGATAGCGGTATAAGAAGCTATTTCAACATCTAAACGATACCTTTCCAGCCACAACACGCAGGACACTTGTGCCATTTATTTGGGC
Source organism: Dromas ardeola (assembly GCA_013398915.1). Classification (NCBI taxonomy): domain Eukaryota; kingdom Metazoa; phylum Chordata; class Aves; order Charadriiformes; family Dromadidae; genus Dromas; species Dromas ardeola. Next base: position 238,807 of record VYZM01022843.1, read on the forward strand.
GGGTTAGAACGATTCCTAGCCTTCAACAGAAAATATATACAGCAATTAATAAAGAAAAAAATAAAACCACCATCATGAGAATTAAAACTTTTATTAGTGTATTCACATATTAGGCAAATGCAACACGCATGAAGCTTATTTCTTAGGTTCACAAGTTCTACCAATACATTAGTCTACTGGTAAAACTAGCACAAACTGGTAACTGCTTTGCCAATTTTTTTTTTTTATTTTTTTATTTTTTTTTTTAAAAGGTGTCTGGCCCACTTTTTCAAGGCTTGATTTTTGGTATTGCTTCTATGCCCTAGTCATTATGGCATAAAAATATCCGTCACTACCATCAATTCAGTCAACTGATTAAAAGCTGTAACACTGGCCACATTTTTGTTCTCAAAGCTAAGTTCTCACTAGCTGTACTTACAAAGTACAGTACTAGTGTAAATGGATGAAACAACGGGGGGAAAAAAAAAAACAGACAAAAGGCAATCCTGCTACTGCCACAATAACAAAAGAATGACAGACAGCTAGATCACAAGATTGTTAGTAAGATGTATATTTTTCAAGTCAGAATAACCCTTCTATACAGTTTCCCAACCCTTCCCCAACCCAGACTTATTTGTAGAATATATTTCAGAATATTTTTTTTTTTTTTAATATGGTGCAGCTGTAGTGTCCAAGGGTTCACAATAACATGCACTGTCACGAAGAACCTAGAAGTCCTCCTTCGCTGGTCATACCTCAGCAACCACTATCCTAGAGGTTTTGCAGAAGCAACTACTTTTAATAACAAGGCCCGTTATGACATAATGAACGCGTATGATCTGGTATGTAAGTAAGCTATACAAAGCCACTCAGATCAGAAATTTAAATTCTGTTACTGAAATATGTTAAGAAGCTGCATCTATTTAAAACCTATACGAAAGAGTCTAGTTTACCCTGGGAAAGGGATTTTTCAAGGTATTTGGCTGCAAAAAACTAAAACCCATGATTTTTAGTGACATCTGTTCAATGAAAAAAAACCAGCCCACAGATGTAAGGGATAAGCCAATAACCTTGCGTACTTAATCCAGTATCCAATGCTACGGTAAATTCTCATTCCATGAGAAAAAACACTGATTTCAATGATTCGAGGTACAAAAAAAGTCCCAAATTACATCAGTGCCAGCAATACTGCTGGCAACAGATGCATCAACTCAGATGGATAGGGAAAAGTAGACTCCTAGTGTGATGGAGACTGGGAATTTATAATATGAATTCATTTTAGGCCCCATTAAGCATATAAAGTGCCTGAGATTTCACAGATGAATCTCAAGACATTTCTTTCCCTTCCAACGGAGGGATTTTCTTTTTCTTTAAGAAGGCAGCAAAAAGTTAAGCTTTTCTACAAGGAAAGTCTGCTTTTTATGTTTAGGACAACTCGAAAACCGGCTTATATAAAAAAATATAAAAGAATAAAGGAGTAGAGTCTTGGAATTTTATGAGAGATTTGCCCCAATCGAAAAAACAAACGACTATTTATGGGAACTAAAATGTAGAACAGCACAATACTGTGATATTTGAGATCATGATACATTACCTGTACATAGACTTAGCTATTCATGTTATTGATAAACCATTAGGACACTCAATTATATACCCAATAAAAACACCATTAAGAGTCTTTAGAACTGTCCCTTCTTCTTTCTGAAGAAGGTATTTCTATACACTAAATTTTCATCTAGTATCAGAGTATAGGAAACAGAATCCACAAGGTGCTTTAATTGATGAGACCTCAAGTGCTGTTTTTCTTTTTTTTTTTTTTAAAAACCTTTTTGGATAGTAAACAGTTCATGGGGACCACACACAAATACTACGACAGACGAGCTGTTATATTAAGTCCGTTGATTGGACTCGGTATTTAGCCCACTGGTAACGGAGGAAGGAGTTTTACGACATGCTGGAGCAGCGTACTGAAGGGGAGCCCATCTGAGTCAATACTTTGTCCAACCATTGTAGAGGTCCATTCAGATGAAGTTCGATCCAGCAAGGAGTGCTTGTTACTGTTTGCCGCCTAAAAAAAAATAAAGAATAATAAAGTCAGTAAGCAGCTTTGGCTGCCATAAACTCTCCATCATATGATCAGACATGTTTCCGTAGAAAAAATAAAAGTCTGTAACCATTACCATAACTTTTACTAAGGTTTTTTTAGACATTCTTTGAAGAAAAACCACCCAAGACACCTCACATCTATAAGATACATCAATAACAACACGCTTGCCCATAATACACTGAGAATATTCTGCTCCGGAGAGATAAGAACTGCAGCACTGGTTTTAAGTGCTGCACCAAGAGCCTTACTTCTAAAAAGAAATTCAAACCTGAAGATTGTCCAACCAAGGTGGTGTTCACCTCACAGACATTTGTGTGCAGCTCTATCTCAACCTTCAAAGGGTCTGCCTGCATAACTGCATTTGAATTTTGTAGACAACTACTGAGAAATACAGAATAGAAACGCTCAGCTCTGCACTCTCAGCATGGCCAAAAGCACAGCACCATGACGATCATAAAGTCTGGCTTTTTGGAGCAACTGAGAAGATAAGCGTATAAGGAAATTGCTAGATGTTGTCAGAAACACTACGTCAAAATACAGTGCGTGTTCGTACTGTACTAACTGATGCTATCTCAAAGGAACACCAAACTTTTATCTCCGATTTCCTGTAATCTTACACTTCTACATGTGTTTTGTACTTCTACATCCTCAGACAAACTATTTAAGCAAAAATTGTGTTTCCCTTGTCTTCTATATAAACTTCCACAATAGAAGCCCTCAATTAAGCACCATATAGAAAGCCTCAGTAAAGCTGAAGGGCTGACAACCATAAAAGCTTCATTTACTCTCCCATATATCCTTGTTTTAGAGACCTGTTACTCAAAAATCTTCCTTCTCATCTCCACAGTAAAGAAATCAGCGTTGGATGTACTCTGACTGAGAAATCCTGTTATTTCGCTGTACCCACTCCAGGCATGGGAGTTCTCCCGAACTAGACTGGCAAGACTACTGTTGCTGAGCCAGTTTTTCCTAGTAATTCCAGCTATTCCAAAGTCAAAGCAAGGAGGCATTAAGATTCAAAGGCAGCAGATTAGTCAGACACAAACCCAGCCCCTTCGTTTTCCACTGTCGGCCCTGCAACCCTTCGCTTTAAGGAAATCTGTTTATATAAACAGAGGAACTGAAAAGGCAGAAAGATTAAGGCAGGCAGAGGATGGATTTCAAAAGTTGTCTGTGGTTTCGCATTTTCTAGGAGAAGAAAGCAGCGGGGTCTGTGCTCTCTCAGCACTCTAAAAAACATTGTTATCTTAGCCCCGAATGCCTATGCCAAAATAAAGTGATCCAATAAAAGAACAATCTAAACCACAGGAAATATAATTCCATTTAGTCTCGAATCCTCTCCCAGAGAAGGAAGTTCATTATTCCACCGCTGTCAGCTCCCCTACAATGTGTTCCACAACACGCTTCCTCAAAATTTTGTAACTGGTTCTGTTCCACAGCCCTGGCTTTGCACTCCCCTGGCAAAACTTGATAAAATAGTGACAATCACTTAGCTGCCATCTCAAAGCAAAAACTCGGCTCCTTCTACCCACGGATTTCCAGTTCACGCATTACTAAGTCTCTGTGCTGTAATTACCTCTACTTAACTTTCTTCCGAAGATGATCCTAGGCCCGGGTAGTTCCTGTAGTAACACGAACACTTGACCGCCGATCTCAAATTCTACCACCATCCTCAATTCCAGCCAACGTGTATCGAGCAAAAAGCTATAAGCTGTTTTGTCTACCAAGGTTCTAAAATCTATCACCTTGCCATATTCGGCACCTTTTTGCACATATGCCTAAAATTAAGTAATGCTTTGGCTTTGCCAAAGCCTGTTCTATGATAAATGTTTTTGACATAATAACGAAGCAGAGAAGTTTTAACAAGAATGATGGATTTTCCAGTGCTTCCTGGTCTACTTTGACAATTCAGACTACACATTGAAATTCAAGATGGTGTTTGCAGGAGCAACCTCTTCTTGATCTAATCGCAACTGCAGCATAACTTACAAGTTTTGTGCATCAATAATTTATTAGCACCATCTTAAAGAGAGACGCAAAGAAACTAGTTCAGCATTATGTCAGCTATCAGTTTCTGTGATGTTCTGGCAGCGTTTCCACTGGAGCTTTTTCAGCCCTATGATCTCTGAAGGGTTTATAGACTACTAACAACCAACATTCTCCCTCCTTAAAAATAACTTTACCAAAAGCCTCCCCACTGCTTTAACCCAGCACTTCCACTCCATTCACTTCAAGTTCTCTCCATATAATCTGACTGATTAAGCCTTTCTTCTGTTCTGATTTGAATGTTGTATTTAATTATGCGTAAGTGTATACATATTCCTTTTGAGCCAAATCCAACAGTTCTTTAAACTTGAGCCAGATTCTTTCTTGTGTACCTCTTGCTAACAAAGAGGTACCAATTTATTCCATTACTCAAATTTCTCATTTCACCTAATTAGGCTTTTACAAAATTGGCTTCATTTAGCCAAGACGCCTCCCCCACGTACTGGCACTGCTATTTACATGTATTTATTTCAAGAGCAGATAAAAGAATCAGAAGCCCAGGATTCAAAGTGGAACCTACATGCGATTACTCAACTTCAGAAATGATACGGATTTAAAAAAATCATTATGTATTGCAACAGGGTACTGATATGTCAGACTTCAGTCTTTCAGTGGACCGTTTCTAGAGAGATTTAAGGGGTTTGTTTTAAACCACATCTCTAGCTCTCCAAAATAATGAAATCTTTAATACTGCTCAGTTAGAAGTCAATTCCTTTTATTCCCCATACTACATTAAAAACAGGCACTGTCCTCAGCCATAGCTCTTAGTTTCTGCTAATAGAGAATATAAAATACAATTGGCATCTATTCAAAAGCAGATAAAAGACTATTTTTTCCACTCAAAAAACTGTTTTCAGCAGTTTTACTACATAAACACAGTCATCTTACTCCTGCAGAGTTTTTTCCACTACAAGTTCCAAAGTATTTGCCATCCCTTAAATGCGTGTTCTCCAGCTGTTTTATTCTGTGGAATGCACTCCAAGTGACTCCAATTCTTTCCGTCGGGTCCTATCAACTGCGTCCCGCACCACAACCTAACAAATTCATTATATTCTGTACAGAACAGGACAGAGACCAAAACGACTAAGTCTAATAAACAGCAAATAGCCCCATAGCACAAACTGAGAAACTTCAAGATGTTGTCAGTGATTTCACCACTATAAGCATGCTGGACCGAGCGAGGAAACAGAACTTTGACGGCATTCCTTGCTCAATGGCTGACTTCAATGCAATACTAAAATCAGTTTACTGGCCTTTATGACAGGAGCTCCATAGCTGAGGAGGGAGAAAAAGGAAAAAATATGGGTTTAACTTGCAGACAGCACTATCTACTACAGCAGTAGGAAGCGTGTACATATGGCTTTCAAGCCAGACAGGAGTAGCGTATTAGTGAAAGAAGATAAATGTTTAAATTTAAAAGCAACGTTTTTCTTACCTGTATTCAGCTCCCCATCCTTTAACAAAACTCATTCTTATGGTACACATTCTAGTAAGCTGATAAACTGCTTCAAAACCCTGATTCACAGATTGAGCCAGAAGAGCAGCAAATTCTTGGTTATTAAAGATTTTTAGATTGCATCCTATAAAGAAAAAAAAAAGTCCAAAGGGTACAAACAATGAATAATTGTATTTGCTACACAAAAGCCCAAAACTATGAAGAAACTCTCAAAAGGAAAGCAAATGTCACCCAGTGCATACATTCACTGGATATTTTTGCACGAGACCTTTGGTCAGCTACTAACCTGGTGGAATTTTGCACACAGTTGCAGGATGCCAGCCATATCTTTGATTACAGTTGGGGCTCTGAACAAAAATCGCGCTATCGCTTAGGCACTCGGCAAAAACTTCTCCACCGATGTAATAGAGACGTACTCCCCTTCCTGTAGCAAAATTCAAAGGAACTCTAGTTATGACAGGATGCAAGCAGATTAATAAACAAGAGAGTATTTTGTTTTAGAAAAGGCCAAGGTTTTTCTTTACAACAAAACAGAAATCAATTATCTACAGGACCACACTGCTGGGCTGACAGCTGTAGCAGGAGCAGAACACAATTGATTTGCATTTTTCTCCCACAAACACACAATATTTGATGGAGAAGCAGAATAAATTTTGGTCAAGAGCGAGATAGAGTTTTCTAGCCACGTAGTGGCTTGTAACCAAATCCAAGGAAGGAAGCTGTGTTCATTACCAAATAATGTTTTCAATTAAAGAAACACCAAAATTGAAATTAAAAGATTAAATGCAACAGAATTAAAACTTGTGCTGATACTAAAGGGTTGTATGTTAAGTGGCACAGGTCACTACGGTAAAAAAAAGAGAACAAGAGTACACAACTTCAACACTATCTGCTTACGTGCACCCACACTATTTCACAACCCACAGCACACCCCTTCTCTGTACTATCTGGACAAACCCAACAAGACTTCATTTAGCCCTGTTAAAAAAAAATACCTGTAAGAAATCCTATTGTTCACTTTTAAATTGTGATTTTGTTCTCCGAGTGAGAAAAAAAAAATACCTGTTTGGGTTATTTCTAGCACAAGTGAGAGAAATAACGTACAATTGATCTCCCAAAGAAAACTGTTTATAATTAACAGGTCCTTTAAAGGCCATAGTTTCTCTTCCCCTTTTTCTTTAAAACTATTTTTCAAAGAAAATGCAAGCTGCTCTCTTAAAAAAAAAAAAGAGATCCTTACATTTTTGCTTTCCCTCATCATTGACCATTTTGATCAGTCAGCACAAGCATAGCCTGGGTTTCTACACATCTAAAACTTTATTAGACAAACATTTGGATTTAGAATAGAGGGAGTCAGAGGGTTTACTAAAGAGGTTGAAAGTAAAAACAAAAAAAAAAAGAGTCTTGTGAGTGTTGCTAAATAAAAGAATCCAGAAAAAAAGAAAAAAAGTAGTTTAATGAAGAACTTAAATCCAAGATGCTGCATTGTGGACAACAACATTCTTCACTAACCATTAAAAAAAATCTTGATCAGATTGAAACAGCGCGCTATCTCAATGGCAGCTTTTCCCATCTCAGAAAAGAATTCAAGAAGTACTACCAATGTCCATTCCGCATTTTACAAATTAGAATAAACTAAGCAACACATTAATATTTTGTAATTAAAGCTTAAATTTCAATCATAAGCAACTCGGAATATAAGAAGTTCAATGGTTGGCTGCACAAGTATGGAAGGATCCCAACACACAGATCTGCCCAGCCTATCTGGATCATTCCAGAGAGTTTAATGGCTAAAATGAAATTAAACATTTTAAAAAACAGGGATTTTTACCTATGTGTCGCCTTGTCATTTCCACTGTAGCATTTCTGTTTACATTGGAAAGCAGACCTAGACAAAATCGTTCTGAATTTGATGGATCTGTAAAGCCATCTACGGTCAGGGAAGGCTGTGATGCGTGGAAGGTTTCTCCCACTCTTTGATTCAATTCATAATATGCTATTGAACACCAAAACGCTGGCTCCGAGTAAGTAACTGGTTGCAAGTCTAAAAATAAAAGTCAAAAAATAAGCTTAAGACACAATTTGAGGCTGAAAAGAAATCTATCTGCCCTGCTATTTGTCTCTTCCAGAAACGACAGCGGTAGTCCCCTCAAACTACTCAAATTCTGTTTCGCTTACTGTCATTTTTACCTACCCCAGTAAACAGAACGGAATTCAATATTCCACACAAGGAAAGGAGGAATGGAAGAAGGGGTGACCTAATCTGACCACAGCCCATGTAGTTCGGTGCTTGCATTTTGCTCGGTAAAATGATTAAGCTAATGTTGCTGTGAGTGCCAGATGCTGAGACGTTTCTGTTGCCTTTCTCTAACTTGCAAACATTCTGGCAACGTCAAAGAAAAGATTAAACTATCAAACACTGAACCACACAAAGGAAAAAAAATATTAATAGGAAAATGATGTTCCCTCGTATTACACTATACCTTTTACTGTCTCTTTTATCCAAAAGCAGTTCTGAGCTCCTTTTAGTCTCCCCTACTACAGCTCAGTATCTTCCCTGGGCGTCTTCAGCTTTTCCTGCGCTGCTTCCCCTTTTTACCTACCCTAATTACTTACTCAGCGTTCTGAACAGCATTTTCCTATCACATCCTGCCACCATTGCTCAAACCAACCCAAGGGAATCTGATCTTCCTGAGGCATTTATACAGACACACGGCGACGGCACCTCATCAAAGCAGGTTGGCAACTCATGTGGCAGCAACAATTGTGGTCACAGGTGGCAGAATACATGAGAAGAGCAGCAGAACACACACATACAATGGAGACAGCAAGTCTGGGCAGCACTACGGACAGGCTAACGTCCTTTAAACTATTTATTTTATAAATGCTGTTCTTGCACACACCACCATATTGTTCTTTCTCTTTGCTGGAAGCTCAACAGTTACAGAAATAGAGTAGTTGTTAACAAGTTGTTAACCCAGCCCTATTATGTTTATCATCAGGAAGCCAACCCAACAGCCTCCTCCTAATACCAGCTCTTGTTTTCTTAAATTACATCTTCATTTTTAATGTAATTATATATATAAAGAAGAGTCATCACACACAGAGAAACAATTAAAAGTACTTCCAGCTTACCCAGGCTATGATTAACCGGGGAGAGAGTACTAGGAGACAGCTCTGCTGGAGATCCTGTTGAAGCAATACAGATTGTTTCATCGCAAATGATTCTCGTTATTTCAGATGTATCTATTATCTAGATACAGTTTCACATTAAAATCCTTTGGAATAAGAAACCTCAGAAATCCTACAACCAGTTTTCCAGCATGTCACATGCTTATTCCGAATTAAGATTGCATTTAATTTTCCAGACTCCTGGGAGCCTACCCCTCCTCATAAAGACTCGATTAACATCTTAGCATTGCGTTTGGCAGAGCTCTCACTTCATGCACCCTTTGTGAACGTAATTTTATTTATACACTTCTCCAGTGAGAAGGTAGTGACTTCTTCCCAAATTCCGTGGGAAAAAAAAAAAAATCTAAGAAAAAGTGGACGAGATACTCAAGATGTTACCTCTCTATTCTCAAAGGAGAGGGTTTATCTCTAGAAAAGAACAAGCTGGATTTCCTCATTTGAGGAAATTATTCTTTCCTGGAAGGAGGAAGGCAAAAACTGAGAAAACCATGAACTCTCCCAACACAATTTGTGCGCTAGCAGGGCAAAATACAGAGAGGCTTTGCACAGAAGCATTCCTACAATGACTACTGATGTCAGGCTTTCTTAGTTAGATACCTATTGTCACACAACAGGAAAATATTGCAGTTCTTACAGAAACTAGTGCAGTTGATTCCAATTAACTGAAAAAAGTTGCTGTCATTAGCTAACCAAACACACTCAAGTCTGCCAACACACAGCAGGAGGTTCTTATGCAGCACATTCATTGTGCTTTGTCCAAGTCTAAGGCCAACCAGATTATCTAGAAACCCTTTCCTACAAAGGCACAAATGCTACTCTCAGTAGAGCCTTCCATACAAGAATTAATTTGAAATGTGGCAGAAGTGATAAGGTTGTCGGAATTAAGAGACAGGTTCTCAAAAAAGCAGCGTTTCTATAACTTGTTTAGGCCAACACACATTTTGCTTCAATGAACTTGTTTCCAGAAGGTAAAGTAAGGGGTAAGTTGAAACCAGTCAACTGTTAAGATCTATTTTAAGGCTTTCTGATGAAGGCTTAATTAGACCTGTGTGCTTTTGTAACAAAACAAATGAAATGTACTCATCAAAACGTTTTAAAAGCATTCCTCTAGCAAAAAAAATTGTTTTCTTTGCAAAAGACTGCAAGTGATACTTTAAATAGAAAACACCAGGTTGTACAGAGGGTTCCTGCCATCATCGTTCAGGCTGAATTGATGCCACTATGCAGAGGGATCAACACTACTCATCCCAAGTCACAGAATCACAGAATGGTAGGGTTGGAAGGGACCTCTGGAGATCACCTAGTCCAACCCCTGGCCAAAGCAGGGTCACCCAGAGCAGGTTGGACAGGAACGCGTCCAGGAGGGTTTGGAATATCTCCAGAGACGGAGACCCCACCACCTCTCTGGGCAGCCTCTGCCAGGGCTCTGCCACCCTCAAAGGAAAGAAGTTTTTCCACGTGTTGAGATGGAACTTCCCGTGTTCCAGTTTGTGCCCGTTACCTCTTGTCCTGTCACCGGGCACCACCGAAACAAGCCTGGCCCCATCCTCCTGACACCCACCCTTTAAGTATTTGTAAGTGTTGATAAGGTCCCCCCTCAGTCGTCTTTTTTCCAGACTAAAAAGACCTCAGCCTTTCTTCATCAGAGAGGTGTTCCCGTCCCCTAATCATCTTTGTAGCCCTTTGCTGTACCTTGAAAGTAGTGAGAAAAATAAATGTTACCTGTATCCATGCTTTGGTTCAACTGCTGGTCACTTGTTTCTCCATCTTCGCTAATATATCCCGGAGGTGGTGTTTCTGTCAAAAAAAAAAAAAAATAAAAGTCCACCTCAATGGATTCAATGACTGGGGAAATTTATAAGATTTAGCATTTCGGGGTTTTTGTGCTCAAGTCTTCACAAGCTCCATACGATACCTGAACACTGAATTGGAATTTCATTTTGCTGTCCCTTTTTCCTTCCAGTAGGACTTCAAACGCATTACCTGCCTTATTGTCTATGTAAAACTTACCATCTCTTGTACACCGGTCGATTGCTCAAATATGTTATATATTTAACAGATAATCGTTGTTTGTTCCATTTAATACAAGATACTTTCACTACAATGAGTAACAATTTTGCAATAGTGATCAACAGCTTTCACATTTAGTAGAATTACAAATGAAAAAAAACCATCTGGTGATTTAAAAAAAATAAAAAGTGAGCTGTCTTCATGTAGTGTAACCATCAGATCAGATGCCCTCCCACGCCTTACAGAAGTTGCTAGATTTAAAGGTTATTTTTCAGTTCAGTCCCCAAATCCAATACCCAACAGTTATTTTACTCATTAATGTTGTAACTATATTATCTAACAAGTTATACTGCACAAGGTCTATCATCATTATTACCTCCAAACTATTAAAACGATCAGCTATTCTTTTAACTAGCTTTCTTTAAAGGAGTCTCACCGACCAAAGTAAACTCCAAGTAACAAGTTTGAAGCATTCTGATAATAGAAACCGTGTCCAATTCCACAGAAATATCTTCAAAACCCAGGAGAGTATGATTGTTCCTTTCCTCCATTCAAAACGTACTTTGTAATCCAGATAACGAGTTAACCAACTGCCTTTCAGGAAATAATTTTCTTTGAACTGGGCAAATGTCTCTTCCTATATATTAAAGGCAAAACCTGGATTTCTTGAGTGAAAGTGTTTGAAGCCATCTCTACAATCACCTTAGAATTGTCTCCAAGACATCTGAGAGATTAAATTTATTTAATTACATTATTACCAACCAGCAGAAATTTAAAGATAAAGCATTTTGCTTAAGAATTAAAATCAAATTATATCACACATCATGTCTGACATTCACCGCGATATAGTAACATCAGAAGGAAGTCAGCGAGAGGAAACTGGAGTCGGCTGATTAAATAAAAATGAACCAAAACGAATTATATCTTTGGTTCATTCTGTAAAATTAGTGTGTTAAATATAGACGCGACAAAATTCAAGTGAGAATTTAACAGAAAGATTAAGGGATATCTTTACTAGCAAAGTAAAGATGACAAAAATCATACTTGTTTTGAGCATTTTTATAGAATTCATTGTGATAAAGTGGACTCCACCCATCTCCAAATCATTTGTAATAGCTAAACCCACAGCCACGGTAAAAGGTCAATAACCATTTCCAATCCAACACACATCTCCTGTTTCCAGTTGCTAATCTGGGCTCTTTGGCAGAGATTATTTTCCATATCTATTCTCTCTCTGAACAGAGAAGATTTCCTCCACCTAGTACTATTAATACTGATTTAGGGTCAGAGGTTGAGCACCACCACAGCTGGAAATAAATGCTCAAATGCAGGATTAAAAATTCTTAGCAGATCTTGAACGTTGCCAGAAGTTTGGACAATGCAGCTCAGGGCATCCGTAACCTGAAAAGGAAGATACAGCCCCAAAGGCCAACCTGTACCTTCATGATCACCTTCCCTCAAGTACTGTGTCCAGTTTTGGGCCCCTCACCACAGGAAAGACCTTGAGGGGCTGGAGGGTGTCCAGAGAAGGGCAACGGAGCTGGTGAGGGGTCTGGAGCAGGAGCCTGGTGAGGAGCGGCTGAGGGAGCTGGGGGTGTCCAGCCTGGAGAAAAGGAGGCTGAGGGGAGACCTTCTCGCTCTCTGCAGCTCCCTGAAAGGAGGGGGTAGCCAGGGTGGGTCGGGCTCTTCTCCCAAGGAACAGGCGATGGGACAAGAGGAAACGGCCTCAAGTTGCACCAGGGGAGGTTTAGGATGGATATTAGGAGAACTTTCTTCACTGAGAGGGTTGCCAAGCATTGGAAGAGGCTGCCCAGGGCAGTGGTGGAGGGATCCCTGGAGGGATTTACAAGCCGGGCAGACGTGGTGCTGAGGGACATGGGTTAGTGGTGGTTTTTGTCAGTGTTAGGTTGACGGTTGGACTCGATCTGAAAGGTCCTTTCTGACCTAGACAGTTCTGTGATTCACAGCCGTAGGTGAAATCAACCTCTCTGTAGGCCAAGAACCAAGACACCGATGCGGTGTAAAGCTACCACAGTCGTTAGTCTGGTTAACCGCTAAAGAAAACCGTTCTCTGAAGCAGGTTCCCAAGACACACAAGACTTATCAGAACCTTGCTAAGTATTCAAGACAAAGTTGGCAAGGTCAAGTAAAGTAAGATGCCATGATACGAAGACAACAGAAGGGTGGCAGTGACAAAGAGAAGGAGGCAAGGTGTGGTGAGCTGTATAAACATTTGAGTATCGTGTGAATACCCACAATCACCTTGAACAAGCTTCCTGCAAATAACTACCTAGCATCGCTTTAGCTCGTTTCCAAAGCACTGGATTTTCAAATGGTGGCTTTTCCAGCAAGTTGTTTGCAAATGCTATCAAAAGCCCTGAGATTGTGTCAAAAAAGCATACGTAAGTTAAGAAAGCAACACCAACTTCTAGCACCTTAAAATTGCTCTTTAAAGATCTGCTGTTCCTAGGTGGCAACAAACGTGGCACAAATTAAACAGATGAGATCAAATTCATTGAAGTTTTTTTGGTGCCATTTCAGTTCTTCGATATATTTAAAGAAAACACAAGCAACATCCTGTTTAAGGCATGCAGATACAATTTGTACATTGAGTTTCGAGGCAGTCATCTCGTTCTTCAAGAGAACCCGGATCTGAATTTTCAGCTTGTTTGTAACATAGCTGCATTAAACATTTAGGAGAAAACTTCAGCTGTGCTTGGTTTTACACTTCAGGCAACTTCCTGAAGAGATAGGAAACAGGAAGTTGGGGCAGGAAACAAAGGTCACTGATTTTATGTTTCAATAAGGGTACAGGCCTTCGGGTGCACTGTAGCAGATTACTCTTGGTATCTGTTTTGGGGTGGGGAAGAGGCAAAGAAGGGGAGGAGGAATTCTTTAAGTGTTCAATATTGTTAGGTTGTTCTTTCATACTAGAAAGACAAAACTGTATGCACACAACAGTAGCAACTATACAAAGCAGACCCTGATCAACCGTAAACTACAAATCAAAATACTTTTTAAGTCAGTGTTTTGAAACTTAAAAGTTTTCTCTACATACTACACATGGTGAGTTTGAGAAGCAGTTTACTACTCAATCTCCCATAAACAGCATTTGGCAACAGCTATATGTTGGTAAAACAGGCTTAAAGCATAAGGTGAAGGTCTACTTTGTACTCATTAGCATTTTGAACCTTAAATAAGCTACTAAAATCAACTAAGCAATGTGGTTTCACACAGGATCGTGTTCTGCAAACAACAGCGTTCAGGTATTTTCACTGGAATTAATGCACGACATCAACTAGATTTAATTTATTGGTGCATCTTTCAATTAATTCGATCACTCAGCAGGACAAAAATCCCATCTTTGTTCCAGTGGCACAATGTTAAGTGTTTACAGTGGGAGTTAAGAAAATACCTGGTATGTAATTGCTCTGCGGTTCAATTCCAGCTGGAAAGTTAGTGTTTTCAGGAATGGAATGGGTATAGTCATCGAGAGGCGGAAGCTCCGTTAGAATCTCAGTGTGCCGTGGCACTAGTACAGGAGGCAAGACTGCAAAAACAAAATTCAAAGCATTAGTAAGACCCTCAAAAGACACGCTTCTATGAGCTAAACGGAAAAAAATAATCTAAACCATCTAACAATTTCTTAATGTGTTTTGAAATTTTTTGACTCTTCAGTACTGCTAATACTGCAATTGTACTGCTGGTTACTAGAGGAATCAGGTTCCTGAGGTATCTCTTGAGTAAAACTTATTCCACATTAGCGAAGTTCAATCATCCCTATTCTCCTTTTCAGTCCGGACCGTACTTAGCCAGCCGGAACCTGGTAGCAGTACTGGAAGTGTTTATCAGGGGTATTTAACACATTTGTAAAGATTTTTCAGTATCTTTATGATTAAAAACTTCCAGGGGATGGTATTCTCAAAAGCTGTATCTCTAAGAAATCTTGTACTCCTGGCAAAACAAAGATCATTTTTCTTTATTTTTCATTTAAAACATTACGCTGAACAGGTACGTACAGATGCCGCTATAGAAAGTCAGAAGCAGTCTTCCTACCTGGTGTCTCCACTCTCTGGTAGTGGTAAGGGTTTACACATACTTCATCCTTTTTAAGATTAAAAGCATATTCACAGTTTTCAATTGCTTTAAGTTCATGGTGACTGTGAAGATCTGGCCAGCGCCACAAACGACAGTAAATAACATGCGGTAATCCTTTACGATGAGATACCTGTAGACGGCCATCGAGAGATCTATACGGGAAAGATGTTGAGAAGTATTTACAGACTGCATACTGTCTCGTAATCACTCAAGCAACAGTGCACACACATGGGATGGGTAGTTTATTTATTCTCAGAATTCAGTGGACTGACACTGTTAGTGACATTAATACTCTCGTTAAAAGGCTTCAAATGTGATAAAAAGGATGGTATCAAGCAGTGTCTTAACTTAGTTTTGAGCTGCTCAAATTATTGCCAGTGAATTTAGAGTTCATTAAAAGCCACTTTACCTCCAACCAAGTATTTAGGATGATTGCTTCATAAACATTTTTTTAAATGCAGAAGACAGTTGTTAAAAAAAAAAGAATAAAGAAAAAAAATAATCACACACTTAATAGTCCCTTCCACTGCTAAACCTCAAGGCTTTGCTGTGGCATGGATGCTTTATGGCTTTAGGCATAAGAATTTCCACAGGACTGCAAATAAGCCTATAAGCAGTCAGCTGCCCAAGTGATCCACATGGCAGTATAACTGTAATGCAAAAAAAAAGCATGAATGCACATCTTGTAAGGGCTGTACGCTTTATCTTCTCGCCTTCATCTGCCTCGCTACCAGCTGAAAACGTTTTGCTAGTTTTAAGACAGACTGCATATGCTTACACAAATGCAGATGTTTATGATTGTTATGGGATGGGAGACAAACCTCAATACACAAATCAAGTAATGTGACATGAAAAAAATAAAGACCCTGGTTTAGAATTTGCCCACCATTAACTACTGAAGAATTTAGAAACAATTCTTTAGTAGCTCGTATCCGAGCCAATTAGCAAGATTTAACTGAAAGCTTGTGGCATACAAAGCAGGTTAAACACTTTGTAAGATTAGGTCTAAAGAATTAAGTATCCCAACTTTGTTAATATAAATACCAAATCACATTAGAGCTTGCTTTTAACAAGTCTTCCCATTCTTTCAGTGGCACTGGCGTGAAAAAGGAATATTCCAGAATTAGAGTTTCATTGGTCAAAACATCAGCTGAGAACACTCGGATTTCTACACTGGCAAGCAAATATTTTAAAATGCTGTACCGTGAGAGGCCTAGGAAGCATTTTAGTCTATTTTACAGCTAAAGCATCCCATTACAGACCCTCCAAAGCCAATCCCTCCCACAAGACTTCTATGATGCGAGAGAGGGCAGAATATTCACCTGGTTTGTTCAGAGAAGCTGTAAAGGCCTGTTGTATCCCACTGATCTATCGTGTTTGGTGTACTCAGTCCCCAAATTTCAGAGCAAGTGCTGTGCATAAATTGAAAACAAAAACAAAAAATTGATATGAATATGGAACATGGTTATTCAAAACACCATGATGTCAAACATGGAAAAATGTACAGAATACTTCCTTTCACATAGAAGATAGAGCATTGTTAGACTTGCATTTAAACTGACATCTCATGCTATATTTTCTATATGAAGGAGGCTATCAAAATGGAACACGTGATTCAAGGTAAATGATAATGTTTTTAAAAGGTGAACAAGTTCTCTGGTTTTAAGTTGTCAATACAGTTGTAATGTTCCTTAAAACAGGCAAAACTTCCTCAGCCTAGCTCTTAAGAAAATTCAATTTTCAAGGGTAGTTTCTGGGTTGAGTTTTTTGTTTTTGTTTGTTTTTAAACATAAGCTTCCCTAAGACTTCAAACAAAGGCCATGTGTACCTGAAACCGAACATCACAATCTAACTTTCAGGTACCACCACTTAAGCATTAATTTCGTTTTCCGTGCACATACTGATTTGCTGCTTTTCCCAAAACGGTAAAATCCAGACTCCAAAGAAAAGCACATTGTAGCTGATACTTCTCACTGTTTTCTGTACTCTCCTTGAACAGAGAACTAAATATTCTTTTCCACTGTATACAAAACACAGAATGTTAAACGCAGTTTTACAGTATAGTATTTTAAGACTTAACTATAGAAGAACAAAACTTTAATTGCTAAATTAAGCAGGAGGAAAGGAGAGAGAACTAATTCTTTACCAAACTGGGTCAATGACAAGATCACAACAGTAAAGAAAAAAGGAATCTCCGGTGGCAGACACAAACTAAAAGCAGCGGCAGATTTCAAGTAAAGCAAGAAAAGAGCTGCACATTTTCAGAAGCATAAATCAAGCTCTATCGTAGACTTGCTCTGTCACCACTGAAGACAGTTTATTTTACGTAAGTAACACACAACTAGGCGTCACACCTCAGAAATCAAGATAACGTGGTTGATGAGCAACTTACAACTCCACTCCCTAATCACAAAGCCTGAAGTTCGACTGGCTGCTACATCACCTTTAAAGTTAACAGCCTCTGAAAAGTTGTAACAAAAAGAAAAGAATCCAAGCTCACCAAACTCCTGGTTTTAAATATAGGCTTTGCTATTGAAATTTAAAATCCCAAACTCAGCTGATACACTCACAAGTTTGGTTTAAGCGTTCAAGGGAAGAGAAGTGAAGCAGGTATTTTTAATTTCTCGCCCCTATTCAGAGAAAAGTCATTAGTGTTATGAAACAAAAGGGCAGACAGCACAGCACTGTACTTAAAACCACTTTCGGGCCTGCCTGACAGCCACCTAAATTTCGTGGTGATTTTAAGAAAACATAAGTGTGGGCTACCGACAGTAGGAATGAAAAGTCCTTGTCCCCTTCTTGCCTGTCCCACATGCCGCATTTCGAACACCATCCCAGGGAGGCTGAAAAGTCCATGCAACTGAGCAGCAACCCCAATCAATGAACTGGCTATCTGACCATAGAACACGTGGATGAAAATTAATGTTTTCAGAGTTACTTTTCAGCCGGATCAGTTCTTCTGTTCACTGTGGAGCTACCCAAGCACTACAAAGGAGGACGGAGAGTGTAATTTTTTGGCAGCAGCCTGCCTTTATCACAAATAAAAACGTTAAATAAAATACAGCCTTTGACATTTTACTGGTTATGGACACAAGTAAAATTTTGTACTAGATGACTTTTTGTCTAGGAGAGAGCAGCAGAGCCACACGTCAAGGTTCCTTCTCTGACATACCCAGCTCTTCAAAAAAAGCCAACTGTCCTGAGCATCCATCCATCCAGTTACATCCATCCATCTCGGACACAGGCAGCATCGCAGAAACAGAGTGGGCAGAAGAGGGGATACTGACCATCACTGCATCAGTAGAGCCTGCAATTTCTTTTTTTCATATTCCTACAATGCCTCCAGGACGGTGGGCTGCAAGAAGCTGCGTGAGGACTGAAACAGTTGCCCTGAAGACGCACAGGCAGCCCGTGGGACACCAGGAAGCCTCCCTGCACTGCGTCCTTAAATATGCGCCACTACTGCTGGTAAGCCAGATCATCATGCACATTAAATTAGAAGAACAATCAGCAGACACAAAGCCTACTGCATATTAATTGACAGAGTCAGCTCTGACAGCTTACTACCTTTGAGCAATGGATCCTTTATACAAAGCAGTGCTCCAAAGCTGATGCTGTCACACAGATTACACGTTCCCAAAATCGTGGGGTGCATCACTGGTGTAAGCATGACACACCACGCGTTTGCTTCACAAGACTTTTAAGACAGCACACGCAAAAGTAAAATTTCACAGCCCTTGACAAAGCCCGATGAACAGGAACGGTATTTTCTATTGCTAACCTCTTCTCTCTATAAATATTCAAACTACCAAAGCTGACAGCATATTCCATAACCTATGGAAAGACAAACAGTATCCTGAAGCGACTGTATGACTGAGCCATAGTTTGCAATGAAACTCGGGATGCCATGGAGGGAGGGCAGCCCAGGGGGTACAGAAAAAGTCCTCAGTTAGAGCAGAACCGCTTCAATATTCAGCAGCTTACACGATATGCTGTCTTCCAGGATGGATGTCTGCTTAGAGCTAGGATTAATATCAATGTTTTACTGGCTCATCTACACTAGGACTATACTCCAATTCCAATAATCCACAATCAAACACTGAAGAGCCTGCAGGAAATCGTCCTGTGCGATCAATAAAGTCAGCCCAACTCAGCTTTTACTGTTCACTAGAAGAAACATCTGAGGAAATAGAGTGGTCTCCCCACTCTCCTGCTCACATAAAAGACCCACTGCCTAAAAGATGCAAGACCACCCCCCCGCCACTTCACCCAGGCAGAAAACTATGGCTCTTAATATTCACACACACGTGCACCAAATCAGAATTAGATTCCTCACAACCATAAAAAGCATAATTCATACACAGCACTTCCATGAAAGGCCACAGCATGTTCATTCATACACAAGCAAAAGCCTGACAGAGGGCAGACACGTCTAACTCTACCAGCGGTAGTGGCTGGAAAGAAGGTGTCTGCCTTCTGAAAGATATTTAAACAACCAGTAAAACCATCTAAAAGGGAGAGAGGAGGCACAGACTTTTTAGTAGTACAGAATTACTGCCCCAAAATAAATAGGAGGCATCCTCTCCTAAACCTACCTTTCCAAAGCATCCTAAACCCCTTGTGATGTGAAGAGACCTTCTATGCCTTAGTCCATAAAGAATTCGGAAGAATCCAGGACTAACGTCTGTACTCATAAGTTAAGTCTTATCTGGAAACATTCCCAGGCCCTGGAACATGATCATGTACGCTAGAAAGCGGCTAGGACATTCCCCAGCACTGGGCCGTGCCAATTAGCGTTCTCCCACACAATTCCCAGGTTTGCGAGTCGTCACACCATGGGGACCACTCGCACTGGGCAGTTCAGATGCCGCCACCCTGCCCTGGTGGCTAAGAGTTTAAGAGCATGGACACGGCAGTCCTGAGCCAGTTGGCCACAGTGCCTGGGAACATTCCCAGGCACGTTTAATTTATTAGGAGGGAGGCAGCCAAGACAGATCACCATTTCACCTTTAGAAAGCAGACTGCCCTCAAACCGAAGTCCTAAGCACACTTCAAGCTTCATGTTTTACCAAACAGGCGTTTTTGGTTTTGAACTCTCCGTACACTGCAGCGCTGGTAAGCCATCACTGTTTCCAAAATATGATTTGGCTCCTGCATCCAAGCTGTACTTCAACCTTCCCTGTGTAGACAGCACTTAAATACACTCCAAAATACAAGCTTAAAGCTAATATGCTTCCTCCCACCAGACCAGACACTTTCATTCCAAGGAGCACTTTCATTGCTGTTCTCAAAACAATTTGTCTGTTGACAGAAACGAGGTCAACTACACAAAAGCTAATATTTTTATCTTTTCAACACTAGCTTAGATTAGCAAACCACCATGTTCTGTGGCCTCCAGCACTCCCAGAGCAAGCTTGCTTGCATACTGGATTGCTGCTTTTGCGGACCCCACAAAGCAAGTGAATTTATTATAAGGGACTTCAGGGATATAAAGCATCACATGGGCTCAGACTCCCAGGTGTTTTGAAGTTCTAACAACAAAAAAAAACCCTATTTCCTAGAGAAAGGAGGAAATGCTCAAAGGATACTTGCAAGGAATAACAACTCCTCTGAGACCCAGGGATTTTTTAGGGAAAAGTCAAAGTCTTGCAGACATCTTGTTAAGCTGCTACACACTAAACCTGGGACAACTCAATCTCACAGTTCTTATCTCAGGCCTGACCAGAGGAGTGATGTGGTGAAGAAAGGGGGAGACAAGTTATTACTGGATGGAATTAACACTACCTCCGTCAGTGCCTTTCCTCAAGTGCAAAGGGTTGCAAGAGTTGGCATTTCAACCTGTCTTTTCATCTGCTCACAAGGAGCAGCATCTCAGATGATACTGTACAATTCTGGCAAGAAGAATCTTTAATGTGGCTATCAGCATGCAACAGCACACAGTATGCCTTCACTTCTTCCATTTCATCATTTCCTTTAACAGGAAAATCTGAGTTCCAAAAAAACCCTACTCTGGGCAAGAAATTACCTAAACAGCAAAGAGCTCTAGCAATGCTTCACAATTTTGAGACAAAGTGCCAAAACTGCCTTGCTTTAGTAGGACAGAAAATACTGACACACACAAGAAAAATGTGGACACAGGAAAAACCTAACTATCAAGGATAATCAAAAAGTATTTGTATTGCCTACTCCACATATCAGAGACGATGTTCCCAGTCAGCATCAACAGCGCAAACTATCTTAGTGGAATAATAGTATCTGTAAGTCTACTGCAAAAGTGGGCCATCAAGTCCCAGTTCAAATACAGATGAATTATTGATCTACCATGAAGGGTGAACATGGATGTGATTTGTGCCACGCACATAAGCAATATGATGGCTTGCTTTAACGTATTATATCCCTATTGAAGGAATCAAAGTCTGTATCAAAATCCGTAATAACCAGACATAAATTGCCTGGGATGGAACAGTCTAGAGTAAAACACTATAGTGACAATTCAAGAGTCCAAAAATACAGACAAAAATCATCTCAACCAGAAAACACTGCCCAAAAATAGATTCTTCTCTTTGCAATATGACTAGGTGGCAAAGGATGCTGACCCATCTAGGTGAAAAAAGAAACAAGGCTGAACAGGAGAAGATGATTGTTGCCAACCAGCATATTAATGTTAGTTTGTGACAGTAAGATCTCATCTTAGTGAATACAGAAAGCCATTCACATCCTGGCTTGCGGTGGCAGTAATTCTGAATTAGAAGCTTCAGTAGCTGGAGATGCAGTTACACAGAGCAACCCACAGCCCCCTCACTGATGTCCAGATGCCAACTAATAAAGCCATCTCAGGTTGGTACTCAACCCAGGCTGCTTAATTAGGTTCAGTTTCTCAGCACAGTTAAAAGCCAGATGTCCTGATTTAAAGATCCAAGCAAGTGTGTGCAATTACTGTCCAAATCGTCAAGACCACAGCATCAAACAAGCTGCTGCCTACACATGGCACTGCACACACTCCACGATGTCTCTTTATTTTCCCCAAGTGCACTTGCAAAACAGAAAATACAACTAGGGATAAAGGTGGTAGGTCTCATCAATAATACTCTGTGTTTATAGAGATGCTGTTTTATTTGAATCACAGAATCCCAGACTGGCAGGGGCTGGAAGGGACCCCTGGAGATCACCTAGTCCAACCCCCTGCCAGAGCAGGTTGCACAGGAACGCGTCCAGGTGGGTTTTGAATGTCTCCAGAGACAGAGACTCCACCGCCTCTCTGGGCAGCCTCTGCCAGGGCTCTGCCACCCTCAAGGTAAAGAAGTTCCTCCTCATGTTTAGATGGAACTTCCTGTGCTCAAGTTTGTGCCCGTTACCTCTTGTCCTGTCACCGGGCACCACCGAAACGAGCCTGGTCCCATCCCCCTGAAACCCACCCTTTAAGCATTTATAAGTGTTGATAAGGTCCCCCCTCAGTCGTCTTTTTTCCAGACTAAAGAGACCCAAATCCCTCAGCCTTTCTTCATAAGAGAGGTGTTCCAATCCCCTAATCATCTTTGTAGCCCTATGCTGCACTCTGTCCAGCAGGTCCCTGTCCTTCTTGAACCAGGGGGCCCAGAACTGGACACAGTGGGGCCCAGAACTGGACACAGTGGGGCCCAGAACTGGACACAGTGGGCTATAGCTGAAAGAACCTGAACCTAGCAGAGTTTTAAGCAGTAGCCTATGTGCACCAGAACTGTTACACACATACTGAGGCTGGTGTCTGTATATGACAGGTTGTCGCTACTATGAATTTATTTCCAGTTTTTAGAGCGACAGAATGAACAAAGCAACTATCCTACCACTAACGCTATTTACAGTATTGGCAATGCTGCACGCTCTAGGTACTTCTTGTACTAAATGAAATGCTTGCAACAAGTACGACATGGGATGAAAGCAGGCAGAACCACTTCAAAGATATTTACACACAAAGTACCAGAAACTCTACACAGAAGTTGTTAAATACTGTCACAATTCATACATAACTACAATTCCACTTTCTTCTTCAAAGCCTTGCAAAGAGTGGAACAGCCCTAAAGGAGCTAAAAGGCACAGAGTTCAGTTGACAGCCTCCTCTTTACCTGAAGTGGTAGCACTAGAAAGACGGCATATAAAACCTGAAATGCAAATTGCATCACACTAGTCAAAGCCCATATTATACAGGAATCATTATAGAATGGTCTTGGACACTTAACTTGCTTATTGGTGAAGTTTTACACCGAACCCCTAACATTTTTCCTGACTCTTTCGTATCTTTCAGAATCCACAGTCACTAACAAGTTTGCAAGTCCATTTTCAAGGCAACCTTCTCCATTTGTTTTGCTCCTGCATCCTATAATCCCAAGCCTTTCACTCAAGCACATTTTCACTCAAAGACTAAACAAGAAAAATGCAACAACAGAAAAGAAGGTCAGGTTTTCACTTAAACTAGAGAAGTTACTTAGCACAGGCACACAGCTTTATACGAGCCCAACATTTACGGGACTTACTACCTTAACAGATATTTTGTCAAGGGGGCAGAAAAGAGGTGCAGAGTTTGCTTCAAGAGCTACACCAAGCTATCCAAAACGGAGTTACAGCAGTAAGAAATGGTGACTAGATTTACGGAATCCCATTTTCTCGTAACAAATGGACAAATGCCATTGCTTTAACTTTGCTCATGGCTGCTTTTGTAAAGTTTGCCTGAGAACACAGGTTATAGTCTACAGGGACTGAAGATCTGTACCTTGCATGCTAACTTTTGGGGGATTTTTTTTTTTTGTTTCGCTTTTTTAAAGTTTTGCTATGCAAGATCTTAGATCCTAGACTTTATACAGCAACAAACTGAGCAAGAAACCAAGGCAGGAACACTGCTATATCGACTTAGGCTCTGGCTCATCACTGGTGTAGCTGGATTGAAGTTGCACTCGTATGAAGACACCGTCCATTACGCTCCACTGATATTAACTTTGAGAAAGGGATCAATTGATGGACGAAAGAAGAGAATCCTTCTTCTCATACCAGTTATCTTCTTCCTGATGAAACTGAGGTTCAAGAACCCATAAAGCTGGGAGGGAGATATACCAAACCTTTGGTACTAGCTCAGAGATGGTCTCAAAGACAACAGTACCAGGAAAGACTGATGTGAAAGGCGTGGGTCTAATATAGATGAATCAAAATCAGCAATTAAAAGAGTTCACTGGCTTACATACGGTACTGTATTCAGCACAGACAACAGTTGCTACCAGATCTACCTGGTCATGGTTTTCTTAATTCTGGGTTTCAAATGAAAATCTGTGCAGCTGTTTTTATACTCTTGACTTGACAGTCCTTTCTATATACAGGCAATTAGCATTTCCCCCTATTACAGCCCAAAAATGTCTATGTACCAGGCAGTAGCAATGCTAATTATATTGCCTGTCTTTGCAAACTAGCTGTATAGCCAGTTGTCTGAACAAAAGCTTGCTGTAAAATGTAGTTTGGCTGGCCTTAGTTGTCTCAACTACTGAAACGAACGTTGCTCATGGTTTCCTTTCCCCATGCTGGGGGTGGCAGGGAAAAGGTTATTTGCCCTCTGCTCACTTAGAAAACTTTAGAGAGATCTGCAATAACAAAGCAAATGTTAAGTTACTCTCATGAGTTATCCACCCTACTCCTCTTTGAATCTTACATCATTTTGCATCCCTGCAGAATTAACCAATTTTTTTACTTGCATCTCCATCATCCCATATCACAGTGACAAAATGTCTTCTACTCACTGAAGTGTATATAACCAGGCATCCACATTCATCAAATGGCATGACGCAAAGCTACAGCAGTTCATTCCTGCTTGCGAATGATGTGAAGCAACACGGAGGTCCTGATCTCATTTTCTTGCATCAGGAAATTTAAAGATTCAGTAATTCAGTACAAAATAATGATTTTTCTTCTAGGCACCTGCTAGAGGGATGAGCTAATATCTTGACCAATGCCAAATACCAAGCACAAGCGTGAATTCTTAAAAAACAATTTACACAGATTGCGGTGGCACTCATCCTTAGGAGGAGGCTGGACGAGATTCTTCCATGGAGACCGTTCTGTGATAGGTATTTGGGTAGAAAAGCAGACCCCTAGGAAAGTCCTGTTAGAGGGCAGTATTAGCAACCAGAATAAATGGATATTTGCACAATAGTAAGTACAGGCGGGCAGTTAGTTTGCTAACAGATTCTCCCATTCTTCAAAGGAGAAACAGAACCTGTTAAGCCTAAGAAAAAGATACTAAGTCATGTCTAAAAGAGCCCTGGACTCCAGAAAAGAAAGCTCTTACAGAACTGAAAGCACAGGTTTCTCTCTCGTTACAAACTCAACAAAACAATAGTAAAACCGGCAGCTGGGGCACTCAGCTCTCACAATTCTTCCCCAAGGGTCTCCAATCCCTTAAATTTACTTTTCTTTAAGCACTCGGTCTTATATACACAGCAAAAAAAAGCTTGGTTTTCCACAGCAAAAAAAGCTTGGTTTTCCCTCTCACCCAGAATCCAAAAGTTTTGGGTTTTTTTTTTCCCTTTTGAGTATATGCAACACAAAGATCACTTGCTCAAAACGGTAGCTGTACCTTCTCTCCCTGCCTCCCCCCCCACACACACATATATTCAGGCCACACTACATCCAAGAAAGACATGTTTATGTATGTGCATATTTAGTGGAATATAAACCAAGAACCATTACACATCTTCTCATGATCAGAACCCTTTTACGAATAAAGTTTACATAGAATTTTACACAACACATTCAGAATCATTACATCAAATACTAAACGCAGCACCTGAACTGAAGAAAATTACTGAAGTAACCTTCCTTATAAATGGATGTATGCTAAAAAATTAACACATCAAAACAGCCAGAAAAGCAGGAGGCACAGGATACAATTAACCTCTCTAACACTGTGGGAAAAGGGGAAAAAAAAAAAGTCATTGAACAACTCTCACTTACTTCAGCTTAAACTTTAAGGATGTCCACAGGGGACGCAAAAGTGGAACGTGAGGTACAAAAGATACTCTGTTACAGCCTAACATCTGAGCTGCCCATTGCTCATTTCAGGGCCAGTAGCTAGTTTCTTCCAGTTTTGCAGCGTGCCAGGCCAACAAGTCATCTTGATGAACAGTATATCCTTCTGTTGCCTTTTCTAAAGGCACACTGCTTCCTGGTCACATGTGCAACAAACTGCCTACAAAGGCAAAAATACAGCTATAAGGCAGGCCTCTTCAAAGCACTTCACCCTCCTCCTTTCTCCCAAATCCTGACGTGCCAGCCCAGTGCTGTCAAGACAAAATAAAGCGGCCAACAACAATCAGCGTTACCTTTCTTCTTCTCTCGACGCTAGGAGATGCCAGAAGGATAGCACCTCAAAGTTCAAGAGCAATTTTTCCAGGATGCCATGGAAACCAAGCAGAAGTAAAATATTTATTTCTTTTCTTGTTGTCCATATGGTCTGTTCAGATGCAGATCCTATCAAGGAGCCTTTACGCTCTGTTCAAAGTCCGAGGTGGGGGGGGGAGCAGCACCTGCAAACTTGTAAGCTTCTAAATGGCAAGGTCAAGCAGCAATGAGATGGTGTTCAGGACAGAGAAATAAAAGGCATGAAATAAAGCTCGGCCTCGCTCAAGAGCCAGCGGGGAGCTGGCCACAAGTCTTATGCTAAAAAGACTGAAGACGGGGAGCGTGCAAAAGCAGCCTATGGAAATCATGAGCTAACAGCTTTTGCTGGGAAACTTGCCCTGAAGTTCCCCCCTCTCAACGTAACACCACAGCTTTCAGCAGCTGCAATTTGTATCTCACAAACTCTGGAGCAATCTTACTGGAGATAAGCTGAACCACAACACAGATTTACTCCCCTCGATCACATGTTGAAAAAAAAGCCATCAAAATCAGTGACTTCTAGATGCCCCTGCATCCAGTGAGGGTGACAAGCGTTCAATAGCACTCACAACAGCAGCTCCTCAGAGACTACCCAGGCAGAAACAAAATATAAAACAAACCACAAAAAACCCCAACAAATAAAAAAAAAAAGAGAGAGTATCATGTGGACCCAACAAGCTCGGAGGACGTGGGTGTTTGTACTTTAACACGGCATTCTTGAAATGATAACTTGGAATTCCTACATTGCTTTCATTTGTTAAGCTATTATACCCAACAAAGGTTTTCTGATTGCTGCATTATCTTGCACCATATCACAGTACCTTCAGAAACATAAATACAGCGCTTCAACGGGGATAGAAATTTGCAAGTTTGATGTTCCCATAGATGACAGTACCATGGTCATTACGTGTCTGAGTGAACTAACGTTAAAGATAACTTATCTGTATTTCATCTGAGAACATCACACCTGAAAATGTCTTCGGACTTTCTGACAAAAGCTTTCCAGAGAACACAAAACCACCACCTTCTGATAAAGAATCAAAGCTCTGTTATCAGAGGAAAGGAAGCATAACCAGGAAGACAGGTTCCAAAAAGGTCCATTTAGGGAAAGAATCAAGAGCTCTGGGTAGTTAGTGAGATGTTGCACCACATCATGTAGCAGGCAGCTATGAAGCAAGTATGTTCAGCAACTCAGTCTAGCCAAGAAATCACCGTCTGTCCTCCACTCTCATTATACCATGCCTATGAAAAGAGTTCATCAATCAATTCCTTTCTAATATTTAAATTACCACTGAAATGCTGCAACTAAAGAGACGGATGACTAGCACGGTCTTCCAGACTGGGAGCAGTGTCAAGCTGTTAAATACCTTCCTCTTACTTACTAGTTACATAAGGAATGAATAACAGATTCATCTTAACTTCATTTCACACCACATGTGGTTACTTTTTTCTTTTTTGTATTAGTAAGAAATACCATGCAGTGGGTTAAGGTGACACCCAATGCAGTTTCACAGATTAACATGCTCTATCATCCTTAACAGACCTAAACAGGATCAGAAGCAAAGGACAAAGTATCTTTATAGAAAGGCATTTTATAGGAAGACATATCCATCACAATACTGGCTGATCTATCCACAACAAATGGGTTTGTTAGCAGAAGATGGCAATCTCAGAGAAGATCATACTTTCAAATCGACATAAACAGAGCTGGCCGTACACATTTCAGGACTAGCACCAGACAGACATTAAAAATGACCTTTATCTCCAGTTCTGTAACCAGGATTAGTCATAGTAGGTGCGGTGAAAGCTTTTCCCACAAGCTAACAGGTACAGCTACCAAGGGCTAAGTCAAATAATTTTTTCTCAAGTAGTCTGTCATCCTCCAAGTGGGTGAGCGGCTGATGCTACCGCATGAGTGGGCTGTTTTGCAACTGATGGACAGCTGAAAAAAAGATGTGACATTTTGATTAACCTTCTCAAACTAGTGGGTATTTGGGGTAGTGAGGGGGAGGGATTAGCTCTGCAAGACATTTTTCTTGTCCGTGTTCCTTGAAAAAAATATAACAACTTGGCAAAAAGATTACTCTTAGAACAACAGCTACAGGATCTTTTAATACCTCATTTCAAACTGAAGCTGCCTCTGGGGCAGCTTCCCCTATGAATTACACGCCAATCTCGAGAAACGCAGGAAGACAAACGAACACAAGATACATGAAGTAAAGAGTTCAATGCAGGGAAGCCACTACACCCAGAATGACCCCCATTGCAGCCCACGCCACATATACCTAGGAAAAAGTTGGTGAAACGGAGAATACAATTGATCTATATCCAAACAAGGAGATTATCTCTAAAAATGAGGGATACGGACATTCAAAGAAACACCAAGTATTAGACATTTAAGGCATGCAGCGTTTCCTATAAGATATTACAAATGAAGTTAAGGTTTGAGCCACAGAGGAAGTTTCCCCAAGCAACATATCGGGGAAGAGAACTGCATGGTACTTGTGCTGTGACTGTTACATCATTCGGATAAATATGCAAATACAAAAATTAAGTCAGACAATGACGTTGCCATCACAACAATGCCCGTATTTTATGAGAAATATTAAAGAAAATTCACATCTAGCAAGGAAGCCATGGAAAAGTTTGAAGAGTTTCAGTGTCCAGATACAAAAACAAGCAGTATTTTATTTTTAAAATGAACTTTGTGTGTTTGCCAAGATATTATATTGCCTTATGTGCCCAGCAAAGGCAAAATTAAGAAAGCAGCTTAATAGCCGAGGTGCCTAACTACAAGCCCCTGCTCTCCTCAGGCCCAGAACTCAATATGGGGCCCCATATTACATACTACTGACAGAAGAACCCGAGTATGCAGGGGACACCCTTAGGACAAGAATCACAATCTATTTCCTGAGCTTTTCTGCCTACAACTAGGCAGAAAGTAAGCGTTAAGATCACGGACAAGTCATGAACTCTTCAGCATCTTTCTCACAACCCACACCCAGAACACGCATCTGAAGCCGATGCCCACAAGCGCTCTTGCCTCATATGCAATTGCTTAACAGTTAAAGCACTTTCCCAGGACACCCAACAGTTTCTTTTCCTCAATCCACCTAATCCTGATCTACCACCATCTGCCCTCTGCTGAGGTGGCAGTTGCCCTGCTCTCTTCATCCTATTGCAGTCAAAAAGATCAGAGTTTCAAATGCTTGAGGAACATTAGAATCATAGAATGGTTTGGGTTGGAAGGGACCTTCAAGATCATCCAGTCCCACCCCCTGGCCCTGGGCAGGGACACCTCCCAATAGACCGGGATCCTCCAAGCCCCGTCCAACCTGGCCTTGAACCCCTCCAGGGATGGGGCAGCCACAGCTTCTCTGGGCAACCTGGGCCAGGGGCTCACCGCCCTCACAGCAAAGAATCTCTTCCTAATATCTCATCTAAATCTCCCCTCTTTCAGTTTAAGAAAAGTCAGCATTCAAGTAAACAGTTATGTGGCTTCTCACTGCAAGGAGAACTGCTTAAATCCTTCTTGGAACGTCTGTGGTTATTGGCCAAAATGTTGAAATGATGAACACACACACTGATACGGAGCTCCAGTAAAAGTGTCTTCCTGTCATTGACCAGACTATTACAGCATTTTTAAAACGGCTCCACCAATGCAGCTTGCAACAGGCACAAGCACTTCTGTCTTCCAACTACATTTATCTAATTAAGATAGATACGGGATAGCAAAACACTGATTTCTGGTTATTAACTGTGCTTAGACAAGGCATCAGTCTGCAAGACAGGTACACGGGACATACGCAGAACATCAGACGCTCGAAATTTAGATACAAAGGAACTAAAAAGCTATTTTCATTATTAGCTTTGCAAAATTCATTAGAATGGACACACTTGAATTCTTTCCCTGATACAGTCCTTAACTTTATATTCAAGTTCCCCCCACCATAACAGAAGGGGAGATTTATTACAAAAAGATGTAAAGACCTATCAATAAGCTCTGGCGCACTGCTGTAGGCTTACACAAACACAGCAAGGTTCAGAAGGCGTTTCTGGAAATCGTAGTTGGGAGTCCGTGAAATCAACATTTGAGTTATCTACTAAAGAAAAAAGACTTTTTCAACCAACCACCTGAGAGTCAAACATCACTTCAAACACAATTTTCCATGCCATAAGGGTGAAAGATTCCACGTTCTTTGCTCAAAATTTCAAACCTACAGCATGAGTTAAAATTATTTCAAATATCAACAGAGGAACTTGATTTGAAGCCTCCCACGAAAATAAGAGGAAGTGAAGACCAGTTCTGGCACGTACCTCACCAATTCAACTAAGCAGTAACTTTGAAATTCTGCATTTAAGCGAAACAACAGAGTTTGCTTCTTTTGCATCAGGCTTTTCTCTATCCAATACTTAGGAAAAAAAACCCCAAGCACCTGAAGAAATGGTCAGTTTACCTACAGCTACAGGCAAAGACTAAATGAAAACTTTCAATTCTTGCCCTATTGAAACTTGCTTGTACGTTCCGGAATAAAAAAGCCACAATTTAGGGGATCTTTTCTGAACAAACACTGAAGTCAGATTACTGTGCAGCACTTGTCCAAGGGGATTTCCCCAAACTCATTGTTCTTCTGCCAATTTTGAAGCATATGCAGCGAGATGTGAACTTACTCCAGCTCCCGATTGTTCTCTGGTATCCTGCCGGTCTGCTTCAAACAATGCAGCATGACAGAAGCCAACGAAAGCTGTTCATGATGAGACTACGGCATTGTATACCGTAAATTTTAGAAGTTTTCCACCAATCAGCACTGCAACCAAGTCAGAGTAAGTGAACAGAAACAAGTAGTAAACAAGACACGGGATATTCCTTTTGTTAAATTAGCAGGTGTAGATTACAAGCAGGATTAAATCAGTAGGGAACCCATTAACTAGCTATTTGCGTTGAAAGGTGCAGCAGTAAGAGAACTGCAGTACGTTGTTTACCCTATAAATTCTTCCTAGACTAACAGCCCGAGCTCCACAACTGGGAAGTTTTTTTTCCTGTAAAATTGCTCTGGTTGTCATAAAACATTCACACTAGGAAAAAGAGCGCTCGGGTGTTCTGTTACAGTACCAAGAAAACTAAATTGGCTGACTTCTACAAAAAGAAGAATATAACGAGGAGAGGAATCTTCGCCACACTGAATAGCTGGCTTGATTTAAAGACACTAATTACCACAGTAAAACAGAGAATAGTTTAGCACTGACTTGGGCTGACTAAAGCCCCAATTCCTTTATTGGAGAAATATAAGTACTATCTATGAGATAACTTGGGGCTCAATGTCGACAATAAAGCACAGTCAACATATTTTTCTTGAGTGACTAACGTGTCTTCTTAACGGTAGCATGACGTGTCAGATGTATATATTCTTCTTCCTAATTAGAGTTTTGTACCAGGATCCAGAGCAGGTAAGTCCCTCAAGTAATCACAAATAGCTATTCTTCATTTGCTTAAAATTCAACAGCCCCAGCATCAGTTGTTAACCTGCCAAACAATAAATGGCATATAAAAACCAAGCAAGCTGTAACCCTCATTTTTGATTCGGGTTCTTCCTGCTTCTTACCATTAAGGCAATCCTAACAAGAAGCAACAGTAACTTGAAACTAAAGAACTTCCACAAATTCCAACGAATATTCACCCCTAAATTTGCTTTCCGTATCACTGATACTCCAATGGCAGCAATGCCTTAAGCCTCCACTCCCTAACCAAATAATTCAGCTTATACCAGGGAGGTGAAGAGGTGGCGTTATCATACACCTTACCAAAATTCATCTCCATTTATAGACTGAAAAATGACAGCAAATTAAAAACGTAAAGGTTACCTGGTAACAGCAGCAAAACCAAGGCCAGAATCCACAGCCCCCAGGCCCTTTCCCAGTGTTCCAATTAGTATACAATACAGTCTCCAAAATTAAACAATTTTTTTCTCCTCACTCAAGAGGCAAGCTCCTCTGAACTACCCAGCACTTCGCTCTAGCTAAGCATCTTCCATATTTATATTTTCACATGTTCACCTACTTCAAATGACAAGCCAATACTTTCTGCTTGGCATACCAACTCCGTAACAAATTCTGTGATGAGTCACGTGGCTTCCCGAATTGCTTAAAACTGGCAGCTCTAAGTTTCTTTGTTTAGTACTCTAAGACTTCCTTCTTCGGGACGACATCAATATTGTAAGATGCTGCAACCTGAACTATGGCTACACTAACGCTTAATCTTAGTTACGGCAATTCAGTCTTCGACATCAGCCACAGCTGTGCAACAAACCAAGTTACATTTCAGTATTTTAAATACAACCTCACTCAATTATACTTGAATGCAGTCACCACTCTACTTTCAATTAACACTGTGTTAAAAGGCTTGAAAACTTGAGTTTTCAGACGAATCTTCTAAAGAATGACTTACCTATGCTACAGCAAGGCCCTGACTGCTGTAATACGCAGTGTCCTACTGATGCATATATGTTCTTCTGCATACAGATATTAGCAGCAAGGCCTTACTCTTAAGTGGCCATTCAAGTAGGAGTATTGGTAGAGGAAAAATATGCTATTAGAAAAAAAAAAAGCATTATCTTAGGTTCATATTAATCCTGCATCCTACCCTACATATCAAATACACTGATGCTATGAATCGAACAGGAGAAAGCAAGCAAAATTTAACTGGAGGCTATAATTTTTAAGATTGCTTTGTAGTTAAATGAAATCATAGAATCTTTTGGGTTGGAAGGGACCTTTAAAGGTCACCTAGTCCAACCTCCCCTGCAATGAGCAGGGACACCTTCAACCAGATCAGAAATGCATAAGAGTACATTTCAAACGGATGAAGGCAGTGTCACCAACACAGGCTTACTGATTGCTTACCTCAAGTTTAGAAATTAAATTTGTAACTACAGAGACTTGAAGCCAAACTTGACATGAATTTTTATTTCCCATTATTAAGTCCACGCAGCATCTACAGGTGTTCTGCAACCTAGAATTTACGCATGTCACTTTACATATACGTAATTAGGGCCAGCATCCATCTGTCTACATCAACACCATCCTGAACATTTGGAAACTAAGAAGGGCTGGACCCATTTATCTTCGGGCAGGAGACGGTCTTGGAAAACCAGGTGCCAGTTTCTGCCACCCCAGCTCTGAGAAAGATCCCCAAGCAAGTTAGTGCAATCTCTCAGAGCACTCTTGTCCTCTCCCTGCACAATAGAACACTACAGAAGATGGACCAATGAAAGCTGCCATCATAAAATTGAAACTCTCGACGCAGATTAGAAGACACTGCAAAATGTTAGAAAACACACCCCAAAAGTCAACTGGCCTTGAACTCACCACTTTCAGCAAAAACAGCCTGTTTCTCTCAAGAGATCCTTCAAAGGATCATGCTTTCAACATTTTATGTTCAGGCTACGCAGGTGGACTCTATTCACCTGGCAAGCAGCTGCACAACACCATTAACTAAGAGGAAGTCAGGAAGCTACACAGTACGCACGCACGGGGCCAGCTCTGAGATGAAGAGATGTCACACACACAACAGGAAGCCATCGCAAAGCACACCAGCATTCTGTCCTCGCTGCCCCGCCGACACCAGAGCCTGGTGCCACACACTTAGAAAGCGCCAAGAACTTCCTTTAGTCTTCTACAGAGAATGTAGAGACAACATTCAAGTCCCACCATAATTACGGGACTGAGAAGAGCAAGGGCAATTTGATCCTCCTGCTACACCTTTCCAGTGAACACATCCGAAGTCTTTACGGCACCAGCTATCACAAGGAGGATCAGGGGGATTTTGAAGCAAATCTTGGCCAACACTCCCCAAAATCTTAGCCGCCTCCTGCCATACTTCCAGGAAAGATCTCTTTGGCTGTGTTCTAAAGCATTATTTTTATTGAAATTCCAACAAGAGAAAAGCAGAGGGGGCTCTGCTTCATCCTCAATAATCCTGCCATGAGGAAAAGGATTCAGCTTATCAACAAACAATTTACAAGCATGCTTTTCCTGTAATCTCAGCAATAAAAAGTGCTTTAGTGTATTCTGATGTACTGTCTTAAATACCTATACTTATTTTAGAAAGCTTAAGATGTTCAGCTATAGTCTTCAAACACTTATAGAACCAATTTACATCTAAGTGAACGCATCCAGACTGAAATACGGTATATGGTATGAGGATATTTATACACCGCAGTTCTCAACTTGTGAGCTATGATTAAGAATCAATGTCCATCCCCAACTTATATAGCGAATTACCCCAGCTCTGCTACAAACTAACAGACAGTGCCAAGTTCTGTTTCTGGGAAAACAGGCTTTACCTCTGTCTGGATAACAATGTTACTTTCGGATGTACCCTGCCAATCCAACTGCCTGCTGTGGTCCTCTGAGCTACCTCACTCATAGCTTAACAGCAGATGTTGGGAACTCTCCTAAACCAGTTTCCAGAGGAACCTTCCACCTGCAGCGTAACTGTTGATATCACCCATCTCCTATGGCTCTAACCGGAGAAGGAACAAAAGGATTTCTGCATTACCGTCCTCTGAAGTAACCTATTTCGGGGAAAGATCTTAAAGCCTGAAAACAATCTATTCTAGGAGCCACGCTAGCTTGACAACTCTGCTCTAGGGGTGATCAAAAGCATCCCTAAAACTAGGTTACTGCATGCAGCTATGTGATCACTTTTCTGACAAATATTCCCAAAGAATTAAAAAAGACATGCTAACATAGCACAGGTTATATTCAAGAACAACCGTGTCCTTTACACCTAAATTAAAAATTACTTTTTACTCTGTTATATGAAGGAAGAGGCATCAAGAGGTCGTAATTTTGAAAGATTCGTTTGCTCTCAAACAACAGTTCCAAACCAGCTGTCCCATCTTTAAACAGGTCTTGTCTTTGCCCAGTTTACTTCTGCTGTTAACTCCTAGCAGCACTAATAAATTCCAAGTATGGAGGCACACATTAACTAATAAAGAGAGACGGCCTTCAGAAAACAATTTTAATGTGTGCCATAAGCTATGCCTAGGCTGCTTATCTTATCTGTAGTGCCAACTCACTGAAGGGAATGAAGAGCTGCAGGAAAGGGAGAGAAGGAAAAACATTAGCGTAATAGAGAAATTCATGGTTTCTTTACAGAATTTTAACCATGTCAAATGGTCTCGCCTTCATGCGTTTGACAAACTTTCACCAGATTCTGCAGTTTTAAGTGTCCGAATCCTTGCAGAATACACGGGAAACACAACAAAATTAAGATGTGCTGGATTTATTTCCTGTACATTGTAAGCACGTAAAAGACGATAAGTCAAGTGTCAATAGCATTAGTCACTTTAACATCAGAAGGAGCCTTAACATCAAACTCATGGATATGTAGATTTTTGCTTCACAGAAAAAAAATCCCCAAAACATTACAGCCTTCGGAAGTAGTCAATAAATACTACCACATTTTTATACCCTTAAGGAAAAAAAAAAAATTAAAAAGGTATTCTGAATGCAATGATTAAATACCACCACCATGCTATTCCTTGGGAGAATGAGGGTGTGATTGGTTCCATGACAGCAGTTTAAAGAGGTTCCAACCTTCACTATTGGCTGACCTGAAAGATATGCAACAGGTATGGCTTTAAAATACTACTATTTCATCCTAACGAGCTCAAAGAAACACCAGTGTTAGTGAAGTTGGGCAGTAAGTAGCCCCTAATTTCAACATTAATCAACTACTCCACTTACAGTTATCTGCTCCACATTCCCAGCACTCCCACAATCCTCCATATTCCCCAAACCCTGGAACCCATTGTAGGGTTTCTGCTTTGCCTCTGGATGGTAAAAAAATAAATAAATAAAAATGCAGAATTCATCTCATATTTGAAGCAGAAGCCAGGTGCTCCAGAAGTCTAATTGTTGACTGCAAATTCCACAAATCAGCTATATTCTTCACAAAACAACAGCAGGATTTGAGCCCCTCTTGCTTAAGTCAGAAGTGGGAGGCTGCCGAAAACAAAGCAGAAATAAGTTTCTGAAAACCAGGAAACACAGCACGGGGATGCTATGCTCGTGTTAAGCAAGAAGGTCAGAGGGCATAGATAAGACTACATTTTCTACATACATATTGAACAGTTTAGCAAGAAAAGCCATTTTTCAGATAGTACCTTCTAAAACTCAAATGGCACAGCAGGCTGGAAAGGAAGGGTTTGACAGGAGTATTAGCTTTCTCTCTGCACTGGAAGCAACTGCTGCAATTCGTTTAAGTCTCGAAAGCACTTGCACAGTACTAGCAACCCCACAAAGAATCTCTGAATTGGGCTTTAAGGAAGTTGTCAGGGCACTCATGAAAACTATATTCACTACGCAAAATAAAATGAATGAAAACTAGAAACGCTGAGACTGATGGGAGACACCTGTCTCTTCTTTATCCTCCTGCATATAGGGGAAGAAAAAAATAGATGCACCTATACATTGAGTTAGGGGCTGACCTGCTGGAGAGCAGCTCTGCAGAAAGGGACCTGGGAGTCCTGGTGGACGACAAGTTGCCCAGGAGCCAGCAATGTGCCCTTGTGGCCAAGGCGGCCAATGGTCTCCTGGGAGGCATTAAGAAGAGTGTGGCCAGCAGTCGAGGGAGGTCATCCTCCCCCTCTGCTCTGCCCTGGGGAGGCCACAGCTGGAGCACTGGGGCCAGTTCTGGCCTCCCCGGTTCAAGAAGGACAGGGAACTGCTAGAGAGAGTCCAGTGGAGGGCTACAAAGATGATGAGGAAAGGCTGAGATAAGACTGAGAGGGGATCTCACCAATGCTTATCAGTATCTAAAGGGTGGATGTCAAGAGGATGGGACCAGACTCTCTTCAGTGGTGCCCAGTGACAGGACAAGGGGCAACGGGCACAAACTGGAACATGGGAAATTCCATCTGAACACAAGGAGAAGCTTCTTTCCTTTGAGGGTGCCAGAGCACAGGAAGAGGCTGCCCAGAGAGGTGGTGGAGTCTCCTTCTCTAGAGATATTGAAAACCCTCCTGGATGTGTTCCTGTCCAGTCTGCTCTGGGCAACCCTGCTTTGGCAGAGGGTTGGACGAGGTGATCTCCAGAGGTCCCTTCCAACCCCTACCATTCTGTGATATGCCTCACTTCAGCATTGCGTCGTGCAGACTGTGTCAGCGGTAGAACAGGGAAGCTGCCAGCAAGGAGATGAGATACAGCAGTGCTCTGCTGGTTCAACATCAATGGAATCTGCTGGGGAAGAGCGAATGGGTTACAACATGCAACAAATGAGGACTACAGCTGTACCCGGTGAGCAGTCCTTATAGGCAGGTCATCTCCAATACTACTCATCCTTCATAGAAGACCAGACCCTATTACAGTTGTCACGTTACCCAAGCGTTGGCATGGAAGCAGAATTCAACACGTTATACAGACGTACCCAGTCACAGCTCAGGAAGGACACAGTTCTGCATTAGTTTTCAGATACGTATGCTCTAGAGGAACATAAGACATCATAAAGGAGTCTAAACTCAGCGCTTTTTATTTTTTTAAGTTTTAAAAGTATAGGAGCTACAACAGCCCAGGTAACATTATCCCAAACCTGCCACAACTAAATTCTGTTATTAGTTGTACACTATCAGGGATTTTACAAAAGCAGCTGCATTTTGGTAAGTCTTATTTAAAAGACGCAAGAAGAAAGCATGAAGCATACCTACACTCTAAGACAGAAAAACCACACAGCTGATCACAGCAAATACAGGGACACCGAAACTAGTGATTTGTGTTCCCCTACTTTGGATTCCAATACTCTGTGCTGTCACCCCTGAAACAACTTTAAATAATGAAGAGAGACTATGAATATGCCAGCTGACTATTCATTACGTGGCATGGTTTGGTTTGTTAAAGGCTTGGATTACAGCTATCACTAGTTACAAAGTATTTATTTCAACAGAAGGACCCATGCCAGTAAGAAAGAAACTATTGCACCAGAAGACGACTTATATAAATGGATGCTCATGCTCTGTTTCTTCACTGACTGCTTCTTGTGCTCCATTTGCGTCAAAACTGCAAGGGAGAGCATAAAGACAGGATCTTTAATTCTACCGAATTCATTCCGTATTCTAGAAAAGTGAAGTCACGTGCCAATGTTTAGTTTCAGGATACACAGGGATTATGCGATTAGAATCCCACTGGCTTGCTGGGAGGATTCAGCAAGATAACTACAAATTACTTAGAGGGCTAGTGTCAAAAGGACCTCTGTACTTATTTAGCCTCTGCTCTAGATTACTGACCCACTTATGAAGAGCTAAGCATCCCTGCTGTGCGATGCCAACACCCACTCCATCTGTTTGCTTCTGCTTTCTCGGAACCTCTATTAGTCTGCGTAAGAAGTTGTGTTAATTACCACATGAGCAGCTTTGGCATAGCACACGCAGCATCAGCCTCACTCAGTACGTAGTCACCGTGACAAACAGCACAGAAACAGAGCAATCCTAATCACAGCAGGATTATCAATGACATGAAGTACATGCAGATTTCTGAAGAGGCAACTGAATTCGACTTTTGTCCAAGCTGCTGTCAGATTTCAGAAAAGTTTGTAGGTGTTTAGTTGCTTTGGTGAAAAGTATGCTCAAGTTAAGTACTGTAGCAAACTCTCTGGAAATCTCCAAGGGGACCAGAAACTTGTGGAATCACAACTGAGACTTCTGTTGAGGGAATAATGGCAACAGTTGCAAACAGAAGCATTCCACAGCACTTGTCAGTATCTACACTGAGTTAAACAGAATTTAAATCTAAAGATAGTTAAAAGAAAAAAAGAAATTACACCACACAAAACCAAACACAAAACCCCTCCCGCACGCAAAAGAACGTTTGGAAAGTTGGCCCAGCTGTCACATCAGAACTGCATCTCAGCAGCTTGGCACCTCAAACTTCCTGCTGACTAGGAAGAAAAAAGAAAGCTTCAAATTCAGCATTTTATTATTTAACCCTGCTGATCTGCAGATCTTCAAGACATTCATTAAAGTGGGTCTCAAGCAGCACGTTCATTAACTTACTAAATACAAGACCAAGAATCTCCAGAAGTCATTACAGTACTGAGTTGACATTTGTTCTTTCTTGGGAACCCAGACTACTGCTGTCAAAGTGAAATAATATCAACAGTCCAAAAGCCAACTATGAAACCCAAGAATTCCGTGCAGCACTGCCGGCAACCCTGATATCATCTCACCCCTTAACAGCAAAGCCATTTCTTAGTTTAATTTTAAACCTTGTGTAATAGCCAAGGTCACTTGAAGAGCTCTCTAACTACGAGCTTACTTCTAAGGTAGTCAAGAGAAGTAAGAGCTGGGTCCAGTCCTTTTTACAGCTGACCCGAGGATGGATGAGAACAGCACAGCAAGAACCGCTGGTCACAACACAAAGGTTATACACAGTCTAACAGAGCTTCATATTCTGTTGCAAAGAATTAGTTACTATGTCTACTTGAACATAAAGGGTCACCCAAGCAGGAGGAGATACTCAAATACAGACAACTAGTAGACTAGGAAAACAATGATAAATTGGCATACTGTTTGTACCTTCTAACATCATCTTCAAAATTAAATTTAAACAGCTATTCTTCTGAAGTAGCAATGTTTAACCTTGCAGGACAGCTCTAGAAAGTCTAAGAGCTCTAAAAGTTACACATTTTATATCAAGTGAATCTGCGTGGCATATTTAGCTTCTGTCATATGAAATGCCTTCCAATTAAGCTTTTTGTCTCTGTCATGGTAAAGACTTGCTAAACACACACAGTCACCTCACGTCAAGTCAAGAAATACTTATCCCTGCAGGTTCCAATCTTAGTCTACTGAAATACACAAAGACAAGAAAGCTCTAATATTTTATTTCTGATTGTTTTCCATCTGGCAAAAGGAAGAAAGCAGAAGGGAAACCCAGAGAATTTGGGGACCGCTCTAGGGAAGAAAATACAAGCAGAGGGCAGCATTAGAAATAAAATGTGAATAGAAAAGAGAAAACAGAATTAAAGTAGTCATTCTTTCAGAGCATACTCATGATTTTCTCAGAAAGCTGTGTCAAATCTAAAAGAGAATACTAAAACCATTATCAGATAACAACTATAACACATTGGATATACGGAAATCATTACTGACACCAGTCAAATCTAGTTTGCGCTATGATTAACACAAAGCTTAAAAGTAGCTAGGATGAATGCACTAATACAGAAATTAAGGTCATAAACCAGATGCGGTTTCTCTCCCCTAGAAGTTATTTTAAGTGCGAGGGGCTAAGTGCCCAGAATATTCCTGTGCCACTAGATCCTCTACCTTTTTCATAGAAAAAACACACCTATGAAGTAATTTTGATACTTATGTCTCACATTATGAGCTTACACATGCACCTTAGCGGGAACTCCGTACACCACGAATCGAGAGCACACTGCATTATACTTACAGACATAACCCTTGCCTCTCGCACAGCAGTTGCTATGAATTAAGCTGAGAAAGTCAAAGGGGTAGAATGCAAGTCATTCACCTAAATGTACATATGTATCAGGAGCAGAAGAGCGGTTCTAGAAATACTCCAAGTTATCAAATAAAAAGCACTTTCATTAACAAGTAATAATTACAGTAAATAAACTGGTCTTCAGACAACCTGTCTCCAAAGATAAAATTCCCCTTCAAAAGGGACACTGGATGCAGCTTGTACAACTTAAATGAAACTACCGTATACAATTGAAAATAGATGACTGAAGTGTTGACCAAGGAAAAACTAGTCTTTTTTTTTTTTTTTTTAAAGTGGAAGTGTAGGTTTAAGTAAGCCCCTCCGATTACATACAGGGTTATTAAATAAAAGCATAAGGCAGTGCTACAAACTAAGAGCTGCTCTAGGCACCACCAGAATACGTACAAATTGGAATCTACGTAGTAATGAAAATTGGAGTGTGAAGTTATTATTAGCAACTGTGACTTAACAAAGCATGTGACTCAGTTGTAAGCAAGCACCATACAAAACCAAAATAGGTTTTAAAGAATTTTTAAAGAATCAAATGCATGCAACTGATATTTTTTAGTCACTTGTTCACAGGACAGCCTAAACATCCATTTAGTCATTTCTTAAGTGGTTGCAACAACTTCAAACACAACAGCACTTACCTTGGTATCGTCACACATTTTGTATTGCAATTCTGAGTGGTAATTGCCTTCTCAAGCTCATCCAGCTGTCCTGTTTTCTTTAGCTTCTTGACCAAGCTTTTCACTGCTTTTTCACACCACTTTTCCTCCTGACCGTTCTGCTCACCACCACCAGCCCCTCCAGAGCCACCAGCAGATTTTTTCCACCCCAGAAGTCTCTTCACAACTGGTGGAGTGAATGGCAATATGGATGACATGACTGTCACCAGACAGAACACTCAGCAAGTAATAAATTAGAGATTCCCGTCTGATCCCTAAAAACACAAACCAAAACAGACACATTAGCACTGAGGTTTCACATGAAACAAATACTTTGCTTAGAATCTCTCATTACTAAATGCCATAGGACACCGCATCCCAAAATAAGAGAGATAGTAGTTCAGAAGTAGTCTGCATTATGGCTAGGTACTTCATCCATAAAGTTAAAATGCAAGTTTGCGGCAGAGTCTTCAACAGATAGCACACACTAAGGTTACTGCTGGATTAGACATTTAATTTTTCCTCAAGTCAGCTCCAGAAAACACAGAAGTTAACTTGAGCCTAGTTTTGCACCTAGGCTGGCTGGATTTAGTCATTTATTAAAATTTTCCACAAGTGATTGACAAATTGCATACACATATATGTATGCTCTGCCCGTCTCCAAATTAATTTAGCAAGCAAAATTGTGTCTGGAATGTCATTTAGTCATTACAGCTTGACAGAAGTCTTCCAACAGCCAGCCATTTCACAAGCCTTTTCTCATTTTGTTTGTCATGTTTTTAATAACTACCAATTTTGTTCCTCTGGGGATAGAGATTTGAAATTCACTCACAAGTTTGGTAATAAGCTTATTCCTGTCTTTCTAGTTCAACGGCCTACAGATAAGGAGTCTTCTCAACTGGCAGTACTTAAAATCATCAAGTCTTTCAAAATTCATTGAAGGATGATTAAAATCTTAGTTTGCAAGCACCCGAGTAGTAGAACTGTCTGTTTTCAATTTTGATAGTCTTTCATTCAGTGTCAACTACCTGATCAGGATGTTTATATAAAATGAAAGATCAGAAGGGATGCTGAAACTTGGGCTATGTTTAGCATCCACTGCAATTTGCAATTCAAATCATTTAAAAGAGAAATGATAACCATTTAGGAAAAAAAACCACCTTGTTTTTGCAGGTTCTATTAGGCTAGTTTTAGGTATTAAAACATAAGCCCCAAATCAACCATATTTTTTCAGGCAGACAGCCGTTAGAAATTGCTTGAGGTCATAATAGTCCTATGGCTAGAAGTATGGCGCTGAAGTCAAAAACCACCTTATTTCCAGGCAGCAAATAGGTATTTGAACTGCAGAAAGTTACCTTATTTCCAAACTGTACAAGTTAGTTCAGTCGATGGAAAATAGCTTGTTTTAGCTAAGAGCTAACGCTACCTTCAGGCTACTCAATTTGAGCTTTCAAAGGCAGCTTACATGCCTCTCCATTCCGTACAGGCGCACTCCTCACTTCTATCCAAAATATACCAACTTCATCTTACTGAAACTTCCCATCTGCAAAACAGCGTGGCTGATTTGGGATACTTCAGGCTACACTATTCATGGCTAATTTATGCCTTGTCGTGTCTTTGCGGTTTCAGTGAGGACCAACAAGTCAACAAACACTACATTATATTCTACAGGTAACTTGAAATCATAGCTTTTCAACTTCCACAAAACAGAACATTCAGTAGGAATGACACTTCAGTTTCAACCAAATTATACCTCCATAAACCAGCTTCTGAGAGCACCTAAAAGTACAACTGAAGCAAGAATTGTAGTTTTCTGGGGTCAAGGAGACAGAGGTTTCAATTAACATGGACTCACGATTAACATCGGTAACTTTATGCAAGTGATTCAAAATAACATATCCTAAATCAGAGAAGCATAGAATGGTTTGAGTTGGAAAGGACCTTAAAGATCATCGAATTTCAATCCCCTGGCCGTGGGCAGGGACACCTTCCAGTAGACCAGGTTGCTCAAAGTCCCACCCAGCCTGACTTTCAACATTTCCAATGATGGGCCATCTACAGCTTCCCTGGGCAACCTATGCCAGTGCCTCACCATCCTCATCGTTCAAAATTTCTTCCTTATATCCAATCTAAATCTACTATCTTTCAATTTAAAACTGTTGCCCCTTGTCCTGTCAGTAGAGGCCTTGGTAAAAAGTCAAAGCATTCATATTCACACAAGACTAATGTGAAAAGAACTTTCATTCTTTCAATAATATTAAATTATTACAGAACTGTCCCCAGTATTTCAGGCTGCAGGTTTTGCAGACAGCAAAAGCATTGCACTGGAGCCCTGGCTGCAGCAAACAAGAAAAATAAACTCAATATCCAACATTTTTTCAAATTAAACACTGAATAGGACACTCGGGGTACAGTTTCATAGGGAGCCAAGCCAATGCAACAGCTTCCTGCCACAGGAAGCCCAGGTCTCCTTCCTTTCTTTCCTGTGGCACCACCACTAATACCTTTCCACAGAGACTCAGCTGGATAACCAAATAAAAACTGATCAATGGTTTGTTTTCTTTGCTGAGTTAGTTCTCTTTCAGGTTAACCAGTTGCACTGGCTCACACACAGAACTGTAAGTACTCGATGTCAACATCATACAAAAATACATACCCGGGCACGTACTTTAATTTAGATAATTTATTTCAGGAGTGAAAAACATTAGACCCCTTATGCAGTACAGTGAGTAGCTCCAGCGATAAAACAGGAGGCTTCCATGGCCTCTGCTGTTTTAAGAAACGCTCACACTAGGTTTCTGAAACAGAGAATGGCAGTCACTCAGAGTTTTATAAAAAGACTTCAAGTTTTGAGCAAGGCCAACATTAGATGCTTCAGGGGCATACACAAGAGATTTGGAAAGACCGACCAAAAAGGATAGCAAATTTTGCTGCAAAGATCCCATTTTAAACACCAGCAATTGATGGTGTAATATCTGAACATTAAATTCAACGCTGACAGATGTAGGCAACCAAATACCAGTATTGTTGCTTATCCACACACCAATAAT
Source organism: Dromas ardeola (assembly GCA_013398915.1). NCBI lineage: Eukaryota > Metazoa > Chordata > Aves > Charadriiformes > Dromadidae > Dromas > Dromas ardeola. The sequence continues at coordinate 283,309 of VYZM01022843.1, forward strand.
TCTTCTGTTTACTGAGCTCACTGACACATAATATATGTATTTCCTGTTCTTTAGCTTCAAATTTGACACCTTTCTACGCCCTAGAATACTCCTTTGATTGTCAGCCTTATAGAACACGTACACTTCAGTACGGTCTCATTTACCATCAAGGTAAATTGCCTATTCTTCCAGGCCCTCTAAACATTCTTGATGCTTTTACCTTATTTTTCAGCTTTACAATACCCCTCGTGATGAGGTGTCCAATTTTGCACTATTGTCTCCCTTAAGACGTAACACTGATCTATATATCATTTTCTGTATTCTCTGGTGCTTTGTTGGTTGTTTTTTTTTTTTAAACTAAGATTTGCCTTTCTGCTTCAAATGCACATTGAGCGATTTAAGTCTTGCAGCAGGAAATTTAGAAACCCCATTCATTTCAGTTTTTCCTTATATTTGAACTCTCATACTATTTTGACATACTCAAGAAGCAAAAAAAAAAACAAAAAAAATCTTTTCCCATTTCCAAAAGACCGTCAGCTCAGACCTAACTAATCAGAAGTTTCCAGGTATTATACTGTTTTAACCAGTTCTCTTAAAGATGTTTGCCCATACAGTTTCTGTAGCACAGGTTGATCTACTACCCCTGTGAAAATTAGCTTTAAAAAAAAAAATAAGAAACAAACCCAAACCAAAGGGCTTAAAGAGACCTTTATTACAACGATTATTGCAGCTTAGCAGCTATTTAAAAAAACCATACAACATGCACCCCAGCTGCAGACTAAGAGTCTGGGAGGCTTAAACTAACTTCTTCCTTCTAGCCATTGTTTTGCCACGTCAGGGATTTGCCAGGAGTATCAATAAGAATTTCATTAAGTTATTCCAGTGGTGGCCCCGGATCTTTCAAAGGCTGAGCAGAGAGAATGTGACACAAGTAGGACAGGACTTCATTCGGCTTAATGCTTCAGCCGGTTGCGAGGAGTACTCATAGGAGGATATTTCAGCCAGTTTAATTTATGCAAAAGTGGCACTCCGCTCCAAGCCTAGAGGAGGCACTGCAAAGTGCAAAGCCGAATTCTGAGCAATTTTGATAAATGCAAATTAGGCAAGGAAAAAGCGATAAAGAAATTAATATAAAATACCCTACTGGGTCAGTGCATCTAGCCTAGCGCTCTGTCTCCAAAGGTGGCAAAAGGACATGCTACTCAAGGAAAGCACACGAGCCTGGCTGTTCTATGTAGCCCATTCTCCTCGTAATTCTGCAGCATCTTAAACTGTTACAGCAGGAAATTAAAGGCTACATTCCTAACCTGTTCCCTTCAGCAGCCATTTATGGACCTGTTGTCCACAAAACTCATCTAACCACTTTTTGAACCTGCCTCCACAACTTCTTGTGGCAGACAGCGCCAGAGTTTAACTGCCCACTGCCTAAAGACGTACTTTTAGCTGTTTTAATTTGATCTCCTCCTACCATCAGAAAGCGGCCTTTGTTCTACCACTACAAGGTCCGCCAAAGAACTGTTTGCATTCATCTCGTCCACAGGCTTCATGATTCTGTACATTTAAATCACGTCCCTCCCTCAGATAGAGGCTATCAGCCTTTTATCACAAAGAAAGTATCTGAACACAGCTCATACAGTTTGGGAAGCTCCTTTGGACAGATGCCAAGCCTTAAAGGAGCTTTACTACTTCAATTAAATTACAAGTACTTGAAGACACTATATAAGGACTGATCCAAAGACCACAGAAAAATTGTAGCAGTCTATGGTTATCTTTTCACTTATCTTTTTGGTCATATTATCCCAAAGCTCTCAACATTTTAATTAAAGTAAGAAGTACAAAACCAGAAATCTACACCTGAGGAATCTGGAGATAGAAGGCACACAGCACATGCCTGCAGCTGAACATCTAGCAGGAGCTCAAATATAAACGGGGAGCCCTAATTTGTGTTGTGTTCTAACTGTATCCACCTAGACAGCCTCAGACACCATGTTTATACTAATGGGTTTAGGAGTCACTGCTGCAGCGCATTTTTCACCATCAAATCCCCTGTCAATTGATCACCTGTAACTTTTGCCTTCAAACTGATACAGTAATATAAGGAGTTTTGATCTTTGTTCCTCAAGAACCATCCTCTCATACACTGTCACTGTTGACAGTGGCCTCTTGCTAAAAAACATTCCTTTAGTCTTTTTCCTTGTTCACCTTCTTCATCTACAAAAAATATATAAAATGCTTTTTCCCCAAATGCACCCAGAAAACAATCTTTACCAATGCGGCAAGAAACATTTCCACACTGCTAAAATGGGTGCAGATTAAACACGTTAAATATGTAACATCCCTTCTTCCTTGCGATACAGTTTTTGTGATTTCCTCGTAGCCTACAGCCAACCATCTCCAAAAACTGAGTACTCATTTACCGTCTTTACTTTTCAGGACCTTAAATGTGCTTTGCCATCGCTTAATCTTTGCGCTGCCTCTGCTTGGATCACCGTCTTCTACCGAGGCCCAACATCACTGCCCAAAACTTCTGCCTTCCCATGTACCATTCCCACTCCAACACACCAACATCTTGGGACTCTGTGAGTAACCACAGGGAGATTTTCAAGACCCCTTTCTGAGCGCAACTATAGTTGAGCTACTAGCAGCAAGGCAGCAGTGAGATCCAGAGCAGAAAACTTCCACTGTTTTATCCCTTTCCACATTCCCTGGATTGTGCCTTAAAACTGCAGCTTTGAACACTCGAGGAGTACTCACTCTTTTTACCAGAGAGGTACAAGTGTTTCTTTAGATTGCTGGAACACAGGGAGCACGTGCTGTTATTCCCAACAGATTAATACTGGAAAATTTACAAGTTGCCTAATTTTGGTGGTATTTGTTTCATCTCTGCCCCCATAGTGTATCTCTGCCTCCTGATGCACACATGTTTCTATAGTTGGTCAAACAGTGTCATAGTTGGCAACTTTTAAAGTCCCAGTTTGAGTCATGTCTGCTATTATTCCATTCTACTGTGGTTCTCTGGAACAAGTATTAAATATTAAGCCCATGATCCCAGCAATAACTAAGCATAAAAGATGAAGAAAACCTTAAGGGCAGCATGCTAGCAGACTGAAATCTTCAAGGGAAATTTTCCTTTCCTGAGTGTCTGGAACATACTATAAACACACTGGTGCTACCAAAAATATCAAGTGATTTCTGGCTAATTTATTCTAAAGCCTTATGCAACATATTTCATATCAGTCTGCTTATTCATCTTAAACTTGAAATAAAGAAATCTGATCTCTCCTGGTTTTACTAGAAGTATTCTGGCTTAGAGGAATTTCGTTTGCAAGAGCTCTTCTGGAATAAAGAGGACAGAAGTTAAGCTCCTGAGGAAAGAAGATCGAGGAAAATAATTTGTGGCATTTGAGAGACAGTCTACGAGCTCCTTTCCTCCCTATTTTAGTAACATTTTTGTGATTTTTTTTTTTCATTGATCCTGGAATTTGGACAAGATTCTGTATCAATTTCACCAAGTGCGCAATGTTTCAGATCTTTTAGAAGAGGAGGGAATATCCACCCTCTCCCTCCGCATGCATCCCTGTAGAATAAAGTAACATTAGTTGAAGCACAGTCTATTTAAGGCAGTATCAAGACCTTATGTTAGGCTAAACAATATTGAGAGCTGAAGTTTAAAAAGGCATAGCTTATGCAGTACCGCATATGTCTCCTATATTAATCCAAAGTCATTAAGACTCACAGAAACGATAAAACAAGTATTTCATCTTTCATTGAACAGAAGCAAAACAAAACTAATTTATGGTCTGCTTCTGGATCCTTTAGGCTGTGTTATTCCAAACAGCAAGGAGACAGTTTATTCTCAGCAGAATCCGAGAAAGTTCTCCCCTATGTTAATGAGCTTAACTCGCAGGAAACCTGAATTGTGTATGAAGTTCAAACTAAAATCAAAGCCAGTCTTTTCCCTTTCAGATAGAATAAGCTTTAATCAAAGCACTCAGTGGAACTGACATGGCAAGACATTTCACTTCTTCTATTGCACCCACAACCCCTCCAAAAACTGCCATTTCAGATTCCAGAAGGACCAACTCATCCTTCTTCCCCTACAAACGCATATTAAAGACACCCGGTTTTGACATACTGGTGAGGCTCAAACCTGCTGCCACATACATACTTTTCTGAAGAACACGAGAAACTGAGATGGTGCCCACCCTTCTCTCCTCACATTCAGGTCAGAGTAGGACAGCTTCGAGTATTCCCTCACTGGTTTTGGGGTGCCGGGGTTTTTTTGTTTTGGGAAAAGTGGGGGTGGAGAGCTGGGCAAAGGGGAATCCAGCCCTGCTGAGCAACATCCTCAGATCCACCCCCCGGTTCAGCTTTCCAGCCAATTAGGCCGGCAGTGGGGAGTGGCTCTAAAGAGCTCCCTCCCAAGGGGCTCCATCTGGCCAGCTCGCAGGCCAAAGCCAGAAGAAGTAAAGCCAAGGTCCCGGTTCAGCTTTGACACCAGACGATGAAGTTCAAGGCAGGCTGCTACTGATCTGGGAGGGCTGGAGTGGAGAAAATTCTTCCTCCGAGTCAGCTTTAGAATGACGATTTTGTAACATGCCTATATACAGAATCAATTTACACGTTAATATTTATTACGCTAGTATTGCAATGCATCTTGAAACTCTGCATAACTATTATCTTTATATAGCTCATTGAAAACAGAATTACCCACCTACTTTGAAAGTAGACTTTTTTCCTCTCACTCATTTCGTGAAGTTTGATTATGAATCAAATGAGAAAACTCATGTTTCTCATACACTGAACTAAAATAAGCACAATCATGATGCTATGAAAGCCTCAGAAGCTCAATGTTCCTTCCATTACTAAGGATTACTGCACACTACAGACAAGTGTAATAATGAGAAGCTATATTACTATTAGAAAATTAGCACAGTGTATTAACACATGCATTCATAGTACACTAGAACTGCATGTAACCAGAGACGCGAGAAAGAGGAGAGGTTAATTTTACTGACCTCTGATTAAACTACTAATAGGACTGATGTATTTTAGCAACTGTCCTAAAATTACAAGAGAGGAAAATTACCACAACTGCAGTGGACCAATCCACCTGTCTCTGAAAAGCTGCAAACTTCTTCCATGTACTTAGTATTATTAACAGCCTCACAGCATTTCTCCTTTAGACTAAAAGGCCTTAATAGCCCTGCAAAAGCACAGAATAAGCACTCCAAACCACAGCAGTTTGAGCTTTTCTCACCTCATTTGTTTTGACTAAAATTTGCCAGGTGTAACAGGCAAGCGTTTCATTATTTTAGAAAATAAATACTCCTGGGCTGAATTGGACCAGAATATTCACAGAACTGATTATCAGGTCCTAGGTACCTGTTTCACTTTTTAACTGTATAACTTAACAGCTTCTCCACTTTGTTAAACCATAAATAGTTTCATTTAACAAATAGTTAATGCAAGCTCGCTTTCAAAACAGCCCCAACGTAAATGTTCTTCCAACAGGCCAGCTGCCCACCCCCTTGATAAGCAGAGTTCACGCTGCACCAAAGAGTGTCTTATGTTAAGCTCATGTTGCTCCAGCATAATTAAATCAAGCTTCAGCCCCAGACTAAACTGATAGGAGACCCAGGAGCTGCTCTCTCGCAGTCTCTTCTTGGTCTTACTTCACATTACGGCTGTCAAACGCATATAATCATAATAAAATGTCATCTGGAATGAAGCCTTACAGTTTGCAACACAGTTTCTCTAGTGCAAGTGGAGAGCGATGTTTAGGAAGGCTTTCTGCAGTAGCCAATTTCTTCTAGCCCAGAGAGTATTGAACACAGGGCTGCCTGTACTCTCCATTCCATTACAAAAAAACTAATCCCATCGCATGACCTGCAGCAATTCAGTTTAACAAATCAACAATTACAAATATTTTGGCAAAGTAAGCTTAGGTATTGTTTGCCTCTCGGCACAGTTCACAACCAGTTTGTGGCTTTATGATAAAAGTCATTAAATCCAATCTGAAAAGCAGAATTTACAGCTCACTTAGCAAGTCAGGCCCATAAATGGATGCTTTCAATTACAGGGCATTTACATGCACAATCATTAAGGCAGCGCTGAATACATTTGAAAACTCTAGAATACTTTTTATAATAATTAAAACTTTGCGTACTGTTCTTTATACAAACAAAACTTAGGAATTCTCTTCAGTCTCAAGCAGAGCTCACATTCATTGTTATCCAGAACCTACTACAAAGCCTGTTCTCCCAGTACTTTTGTGGGAAAGGGATTAGAGAGATAGAAACAAGTTCTGTTTTTAAAGTTGCTCTCAGTAGCAGAGATTTTTTTTTTTTTTTTGAGATCCAATAAACTCAATTATATCAACTGGTGCTCAACACTTCTGAAAGATCAAGTGGAACAGGAAGATGGAGGAGGACCCAGGAGGGCCTTTCATTTGGAGATTCACCGTGTAATTCAAGCTGATTTGATTTCGTTCGTGAATCTAGCTTCTGGGTGGAGGAAAAGGAGATCAGTTAAGAAACCAATTTTTTCAATTGTGTTCTCCTTTTTATCACCAAACAGAACCTCAGGAAAGTTAACAGATTCTTCTCCAAAATCATATTACACACACCCAGATTCTTCCATAAAGAAAAATGGATCTTCAAACAATTTTGTTTGTTCCTGTGACTGTCAGCATAGTCTGAGTCTACCCCACACAACTGCAGAACAACAATCAACTACCAGGTTACTCTACTAAACAGCCCAATATATTGTTAAATATGTGCTTAGACTCATCTTTGAGTTAAGTTTAAACCACCTTAAATGAGATCCGCCCCTTCCTCTTTTTAAAGGCATTTGTAACTAATGCTATCTTTCATCACGATAGTGCCAAACAAATGGGGGGAAGGGACTTCAAAAACCTCCCTTTTATTTATGTTGTCATTCCCCTCTAATTCACTACAGTTTGTAAATGCTAAAGTTTTAAAGCTACACCTCAGAACAAACACACACACAGAAAAAAACTACTCATCCACCACACAAGCTCCAACACTGTGATAAAGTATAAGAAAGTCTAAACAGCAACCTTGTTCTGCTAAAAGAAGCCTTAACAACAAGAGGGATTTTTTTTTCCAGGCTGGAGAACAGAGCAAAGACTAATCAGTCTCTCACTACAGAGTCCAGCCCCCACAGAAATAATGTCATGAATCAGTTTGAAAGTACAGCTCTCCAGGCTAAGAGAGGAACACTTAAGAACAGACAAACCTGCTGTTATGTGCGGTCTCCTAATAAGCTATCATTATAAACTTCTTGCTACAGATGGAATCTGACTCGTTTATAACCAGGAACGGTGATAACAGGAGCTCTACACACAATATACACAGGTTGCAGCATTCACTAGCAGCATTTTCAGAAACAGTTGTTTAGTAAACACAGTAAGCAAAACTTTTTCTTAATGGTATCTGCTTGTTTATAAAGTATGTGAAAAGAGCACAACACACATGCGTTGTTTGTTTTGTTAGTCAAAAACTGTGAGGGACAACCAAAAAGACATGAGGCTAGGCTGCAGCCTGAATCCCAGCTGTTCAATTCAACACCTCTCCAAGACTACCACAAGGGCTCTTCGCCCACCCACTTTTTTTTCCCCTTATTTCCCCAGAGCGAGGGCTAAGAGACCGTACTGTGTCGCACTTTTCTCTTCCCCACTACTCCCCACAAAAGATTACAAATAGGAACTCTACAACTCTGCAGTAACACCAGCTACTTCCATTTATCACAACACAACTCCTCCGATGTGCTTATCTAGGTAGATTAAACACTTGAAAGATTATGTTTGTTTATATCTTATATCTTACAATGCCGAGACAGCTACAGCATTAAAACAAATGATGTGAAGAAAAACGCTAATCCCACATGTATGTGTCTCATGGAGGCAGTGTGTATTTCACATCCAAGGCTCTGGATTAGGAGAGGAACAGAAAAAAGGGCATTGGCTGAAGCGAAGTCTGCAAACCTAAACACTTCATAGAATGGTCTGGGTTGGAAGAGACCTTAAAGACCACCCAGTTCCAACCCCCTGCCCTGGGCAGGGTCACCTCCCACCAGCCCAGGTTGCTCCAAACCCCGTCCAGCCTGGCCTTGAACCCCTCCAGGGATGGGGAACTCCTTTGCAACTTGCTCCTAACTTTCTCCACCACCCCGGCACGGAGTTTCGCACACCTGATCTCTGCAAGAAAAAAAGACTGGGCAGAGAGAGAAGGGGGCGAGGAAGGAGAAGCAGAACTTTATCCCCCCCTCCCCTCACACCCCCCCTCAGACACACGCAGGGAGGCACAAACCAGCCCTTCCCACCCTCCACCGCCCCGCCTGGGGGGGGCTACTCCGGTGTGTGGGCGGCGTGGGGGGTGACAGCGACCTTTCCCCGCACCTTCCCCTCACGGAGACCGGGCGAGCGGTCCCCCCAAACCCCGGCCCGCCGCCGGGGCCCTCATCGC
>VYZM01022843.1:292082-309358 GCA_013398915.1 Dromas ardeola
TGCCGCCGCGCCCCGCCCCCGCCGGGAGGCGGAGGGAGGCGTCTCATTGGTTGATCCGCCCGTCAGTTGAGAAAGAGCGAGCGAGGATTGGGCATCGGGGGCGGCGGCCCGGCCCCAGCCGCCGATTGGCGGATCAAGCCGCCAATCGGATACCGGCGGCGGAAAAAAAAAAATAAAAAAATAAGGCGAGGGACGCGCGGCGGAGGGTGGGCGGGGCTGCGTGCCGCGCACGGCTGGGGCGGGGCGGCACCGCTCATTGGTCGCGCCGGCTGTCACTCCTCGCCCCAGGCGCCCGCTGGGGGCGGTTGATCGGGGAAGGCGCAGGGGAGCGGGGGTTTGGGTGAGCCGCAGGCGCGCAGCCGCACTGGCGGTGTGAGAGCGCACAGCGTCAGGCGTCCCGTAACCTTCCGCGCCGGGCGCGGGTGGGAGCTGAGAAAAAGTAGTGCGCTCCTTCCCGCCAGAAATTCCCTCAGGAACCGCCTGCCCTCGAACGGCCAGTAAAGACGTAATTCGATGGAAGTTTAAATGCTGTTTGGACGTGGGAGGGTGAAACCTCTCCTCTTAGAGGGGTGGTGTGAAGGAGGAGCCATGGCGGCCCCTCTGGGGCACGACGCCCCTCCATCCCCACAGCCACAGCCTGAGGGCGGCACGGCCCTGCTCCCCAGCCCCTCACCTTATCCCGAAACAGATTTAAACTGCCCGAGGCCTCGTCTCCTGCCATCGCGCACAGCTGCAGGCAGTGGGATGGGCTGCCATCCTGTCGTCCCCTCAGGTGTGACTCCGAGACAAGGCCGCCCTGAAGCCTGCACCAGCCTCGGGGCTGCCGGCGTTCCCCTCACGGCGTCGGGGCCGCCTCCCTCATCATCACTGACTCTTAAAAGAGTGGTTTTCCCCTCATGTTGTTTTTTGGTTTGGTTTCTTTTATTTTAGCAACTGCCTTCGGTAGACTTTTCACAGCTTTAACCACCTGTGGTGTGGTAATGATGTAATATAACTGAATTCCTGCGCTTAAGCAAATGCCTGGGCTCACCACAAGTTAATTAGAGCCTGTTGCCCGCAACTGTGTGACAGGGGAACCATCAGCGTGCGAAACCCATCGCTGCTTTGTCTACAGAGATCCTCGAGGTGATACCCAGCAGGTTCCCTGAAGCATGAGTGGGAAGCCGCAAGATGGGAGTTTAATGGGGGGTTTTTTTTTGGGTGAAAAGGTCTGTTCCGGCTTTGCTGTAAGTCTGTTGGAGATGCTCTGGGTTTTTTTGCTTCCACTTTTTGATACTTTTCCTTATTCGATCCCCATATTTCTCAACGGTGGGCCACTTCTCTTATAACTGAGGTCCCATCTCACCAACGTAACAGCTTGCTTTCCGGAGACATGCTCCTCTTCCAGACTGAAACGCCAGTTTCTGCGCTCGGTGACGTCGGTGTTGTGATTCAGCATCTTGGGCACGTATCCCATCTCAACAGGCTCGGTATTCTCAGGAGCCAGGTGAGGCACCTCTCCCATCATTTCGCCGTTCTGACAAAATGATAGATGAGGACTCACAGAAATTTCCCTCCTGCCTCGTCTGTCCTTGGATTTTCCCAGCTTAAGGCAGACATGCAGTTTACTCGGTTATTTTTTTATATTTTTTCCCCCCAATTCCATCAATTTGAGATTGAAGCCGGTCACGAAATAAACACTAATGCAAAACGGAGAAGATACCCGCTGCAGACAATGCAGAGCTGCTAACAGATTACCATCATGTTTTTGAAAGATAAGGAGGTGTTCCAGGCATGTTGTACCTGGAAACAGATACAGGCTATTCAGCCAGCACAGCGCTTGCTTTATGGAGGTTTCTCTGCATTCAGAGAGAATTTTTTTTCTATGAACAGCGAGTTAATTAAGCTCAGTTTTTCTATGGATTGGTGTCAGACATTCCCTTCACCTCTCTGCTGCAATAAATCCACCCTCCTGTTCTATCCCCGAGGCTGGCTTCTGATGTATCCGAAGCTCCCTTCTATGTCCCCAATCTACTTTTATTGGCTTGCTGTCTGGGCATGGAGCAGCACATGCTATGGCTGGTTCAGGGCTATGCGTGTGCTGGCTGGCCAGCTGCCCACCGATCCTCTGCTGCCAAGGAAGCCAAACAGTGCTGATAAGGAATGAGCTTTCTCTGCCTTTCTCCCCAGCAGAGCACTAAAAAGGTTTTTCTTTTCTAATACAGCTGTTGTTTGCCGTGAAACTTGACAGACCTTGGATTTCCAAAGGCTCTGCGTCTCTGTTAGGTTTGGTTGAAACAGGTCAGAAGGTCGACAAGCTTATATTGTCAGACTCTGACAAAAAAACCGTAACATTTGCATAGACCTTCTTTGTTTAGGAAAGGAAATGGCAAGCGGCAGGAGAAAAAAAGCAAATAGAAGAAGGTCGCGTTGGGGCTGGCAATCACAGAGCCCAGAAGTTACCTGAGAAGCGTGGTTACCGTGGAGAAACCAGGCGAGATGTGCTTCTGCGACTTAAACACCGCACCAGAAAGGGCTCCCAGCCACAAACCTGCAACTGCGGAAATAGTACCTGGCTTGGTAAAAACAAAGGAACAGCAAAACTCAATCCCTGATTCCAAAGCTGGATACTTTTAACTAAACCGTGTAGCTCAGCACATTTTGGACATTAGTGGTTAGGTACAGATGGTTGACGGTCCCATTTGGATTTGAACCTGCAGTGGAAGAGCATCAGCATCTCTCGCAAGGTACGTTAACGTGCGGCAGAGCAATCAGCATCCTCACAAATGCTGTTCTGGTACAGACAGAAACAGCCCAGTGGTATTTCAGAGTCACCTGTCTGCTAGAAAGAACAGGGGAAATAATCTAAGATCTAAAGAAAACATGATGAGATGGTAGCTGGCTGAACTACGCTACGGAGAATATGTGTTGACTTCCCAAAGGCTGTGACCAAATCCCCTAAGAGGTAAAAGAAATACAACACCAATATCAGATAACTTCAAAGACACCCAGGATTTCTAAATGACCCATCACTATCAGATATCACTACGTGAAGGTGGAGTGGTGTGAAGTGTGATGCCAGGAAGGCAGGACTTGGGGGCAGAGCAGATAGCTTTTGTGCTGAGGTCGTTATTGCCAGTATGTCAAAATGATCTGTTAAACTGAAAAGAAAAAAAAAGGAAGAGCTTTGAACAGAGTTGCGATACAAAAAGATCAGCCACCATGTTCAAGACAGGAAATAATATATGACAAAAATGACCATAAATCCATGGAGACCCACTGCTAAATGCTCCCAGATTTCTTAGCTTATTCTATTGAAGCAGTAGCTTCCCTGCTTACTGTAAATACTATTTGAGCATGTTATTTTCTCTCTAAACTTACATGAAGGTAGCTTTCATCTTCCACAAATCTGCGAAAGATGATGAAAGAGAGAATGGCGCGCAGAGGAGCTGGGTCTGGCAACTGCGAGAGGGGACAGATTCCCTTTCGTGCCGTGTTACTTCACGGCCAAATGGCACGGAAGCAGCCTTTCCCGGGCATTGCAGGACTGCCTGCTGCAGGGGTGAACACTGCAGCACGTGCGAAAACTTCCCCCGTGTAGGTAACAGCATGAAACAACTCCTCTAGCATTGAGATTGTGTCTCCCTCGTCCTTAGAGGGTTAAATACGGGCGTCCTTAGAGGGTTAAATACGGGCTTAAACCGCTTCTCATTATATCGCATGAAGTTTGTAAGCAGCTTCACACTCTATTGCTTCTTGTGGCAGCACGAAGAGGGTTAAAGAGGACACCACACCATGCTGTTCCCATCAGATAATGAGGAGCATGTCGGTAGATTTTCAAGACAACTAACTACTGTCCGAACAGGCATTACATTAAAGTGACTAGAGAAGAGCTTTGACATCATAAATGAAAAGGCTGATAAATGAAAATAGCTATTGCACGCGGCATAAAAATCTCCAGGATGAATAGAAACTTCTACTCAGTCGTACCGGCATATAGTAGATTAAATATGTGCAAAGGGCCAAGTACTCCTCAAACTTTAAAAAAATAAAAAGCTGTGACTTAAGGCTGGGAGTAACAGCAAAATACATAAAAAGGCATTTCATGTTTCTGCTCTTGCATTTATCTTTTTGGTAATGAAATTGCTCTGAAATGTTGAAACTCAAATCTGTTCACTGCCTCTTCTGAAATGCAGAAGTGTGTTTCCAATATGACATAAATCACTGTCGTTTCAAGACCGGGCTGTTTGGAGATTTCAAAGCAAAGCAAAAAAAAAAAAAAAGGAAACAGTCCCACAGTGCAAAAAGAAAAAAAAGAGATGGCCCTTGATGTAAGCCTGCTGTGTCTGTCTTATACCCTTGTCAAAGTGGACTTAAGAAATAACTACTATTCAAAATAACGTGCTAAAAGCAAAGATGTGCCTTTCTGACCCATCATAGCACAAACTGGTTGGTGTTTACGTTATAAAGCACATTCCATTTATCAGATGGAGTGGAGAGAGGCAGTAATCCTTAGAAGTGACATCTCCTGTAGCAAATTCGCAGTGCAATGAGAAGATCTATGTATCTGCTCACATTCCTCATTTACGCTGTATATTTCTGACGAGTAAATCATTTAACTGCCTTAACTTATCTTAATTCCTAGCGTCTATTTGCACATAAACCCAGTTGCTCTGAGGAACCGAAAGCAGAGTGAGTTGAGAGAGACAACTTCGGCATTGTCAAACACTTCAATTTGGAATTCTTTTGCTGCCTTGACTTGCTTGACTTTGTGCTGAAACGGATCAGGAGCTTTCACACAGTCCAGCAGTAAGATCTCGCTACAGGAAAATCCCGAAGGCCTGGATCCATCTAGGGAGCTTGGTAGCTCAAGTTGCAATCACGGATGTTATACATAAGCTCGGTGAACTCAATGTTGTACCAGTCTCCTGGCATCAAAGCCCTGGTTTTACGCCTAACTTTAGGTGTGGTCAGCCCCTGCCAAGGAACGGTAACATCCTACACTGCTTGAACTCAAAACAGTTTTTAATTATGCTTGGCTGGCAGGGGAGGTTGCAGTTAAGCAGACTGTGGAGCCTCCGAGGTGGTTTCGCAGGAGCAGCACAGGAAGGACATGGACCTGTTGGAGCACGTCCAGAGGAGGCCCCGGGGATGCCGGGAGGGCTGGAGCCCCTCTGCTGTGAGGACAGGCTGAGAGAGCTGGGGGGGTTCAGCCTGGAGAAGAGAAGGCTCCGGGGAGACCTTCCAGCCCCTGCCAGTCCCTCAAGGGGCTCCAGGAAAGCTGGGGAGGGACTCTGGATCAGGGAGGGGAGCCACGGGACGAGGGGGAACGGTTTTAAACTGAAAGAGGGGAGATTTAGATGAGATCTGAGGAAGAAATCCTTTGCTGTGAGGGTGGTGAGCCCCTGGCCCAGGTTGCCCAGAGCAGCTGTTGCTGCCCCATCCCTGGAGGGGTTCAAAGCCAGGTTGGACGGGGCTTGGAGCAACCTGGGCTGGTGGGAGGTGTCCCTGCCCAGGGCAGGGGGTTGGAACCAGGTGATCTTTAATGTCCCTTCCAACCCAAACCATTCTATAATTCTATGACCTCCCTGGAGTCCAGGAGCACTTTGCTGCTCCCTCCCAAGATAAGGATGGGTAGGAGCTTCCCACCGCGACCTCCCTGAGGAACCATCTGGACCTACACCCTCCACTCACTGCCAGCTAGGGGATGTCCACTCTCGGTCACCAATAGTCCCTGAAACTGGCTTTTCTTTCCTCTGTTTTCCTGATTTCTATAAATTAGAAATGCTTCATGTTGTCAACATTTCTGTTTTTTTCTCGGGTTACGCCTCTGTCCTTTCTTATTATTCCAAATACCGCACCATTCATCTGCCTCCATCCTTTATTTTGGCTTAGTTGAAGTTGATTAGAACCACATTTATGCTAACCCCAAATAAGCCATCATTAAAGTGAAATCGCCTTGTTTACAAAGAGATTTACACAAGTTTATCTTTATTGACTTAAATAAACAAGTGTAATTTGTGAGCAGGCCTGGGGGACAATAGCTTTGTTTCTGAATTAATGGTAGGCCCTGGTCCAGCAAGGATTTTTGTACGTGTTTAAATCTATGCAGCAAATAAGCCAGCTGAAGGCAGTGGGACCAGTCACAGGAACAAAATTCAGCATAAATGCAAACCTTGCTATAATTAATTTTTCTATCATCCTTATTTCCTTTTTCTGTTTGCTTTTTTCCAGCAAGCTGAAATTAAGTCATTACAGTGAAATCTGCAAAATAAAAAAAAATAATAAAATAGTTGGTCCCTCCTTAGGAAGGATCAAAATAAACCAATTTATGCTGTGATCAGTTATTGCAATACAGTCTGTTTCTGTTTTACCCTGTGTAAGATGCACTATGCTAATTAAGCATATGTTTGTATAGATTAGTCTCAATGAGATTTACCCCAGTTTTCTACACCATCTGTGCAAGATTGGTAGCCGAGTTGGAAGTGATCTCTGTATATATTGTCTATATTAGTTGATGAAATGTTTAGAATCCTTGGAGGTAAAAGTTTTCCTTATGTTATTA
The DNA here is from genome assembly GCA_013398915.1 of Dromas ardeola. NCBI lineage: Eukaryota > Metazoa > Chordata > Aves > Charadriiformes > Dromadidae > Dromas > Dromas ardeola. Next base: position 298,627 of record VYZM01022843.1, read on the forward strand.
TTGGTCTTGCAAAGCTTTAGTTACCGATTTTGAACATTCTCCTTCTGCTTGCAAAAAGCTAGTGATTTATGACAATATCATTTTAAAAGTTATTGTTATCCTGATGGACAGAATAGATCAAGCAAGAATTCAAAGAACCTGAAAAATCCTTTCTTGCTTAGTTTTATTTAGAGATATAAAACATACATTACTGTTATGCAGGTGAAGCTATCACCAAATAGAAATGTTGCCATAATAAAAAATTAGGCCTTGAGGAGGGCAACGAAGCTGGTGAAGGGCCTGGAGAATAAATCTTATGAAGAGCGATTATTTAGTTTGAGGAAGAGGAGGCTGAGGGGAGACCTCATCACTCTCTACAACTCCTTGAAAGGACATTGTGGAGAGGTTGGTGCTGGTCTCTCCTCGCAGGTAATTAGCGATAGAACAAGAGGGAATGGCTTCAAGCTGCACCAGGGTAGGTTTCGACTGGACATTAGGAAAAAATTCTTCCCAGAAGGAGTGGTCAGACCCTGGAATGGGCTGCCCAGGGCGGTGGTGGAGTCACTATCCCTGAATGTGTTTGAGAGTCGTTTAGATGTGGTGTTGGGGGATCTGGTGTAGGGGAGAACTTTGTAGAGTGGGGTTGATGGTTGGACTTGATGATCCCAAGGGTCTTTTCCAACCTGAATGATTCGATGATTCTTAAAAATATACTGGGACTTTATCATTTCAAAACTGTCATGTTGTTTATTTCAGCTCCTGGCATTTATCATGATGAATAACTGATGCAAAAAAAAAAAATAAATCTCAATCCTTTGAACAACGCTTGAAGCCAACTGATAGCTTTTTCTGTGTAATCCGCAGGGAAGGCTGTGTTGGAGCCTTCATCCCTGGCACTCCGCGTTACCAGGAAGGCCCGTTGATTTCTCCGACTGGGTTGACAGAAGAAGGAGCTCTTTGGACAGCCCTGGCATGACACCATCACAGCCATCGTACTTAGAGAGGATGTTGGGGAGAACTCAAGGAGTCATCCCTGCCTCTGCCGTTTGGTGTAAGAGTCAGCTGGTTTTGTTCTCCCCCAGCTTGGGATCAAGCTGGTGCTGGGTATATGTCTTCTCTCAGCACAGCAAAATCTACTCTCTGCAAAAATTAAGTTTTGCCTTGTTGTATTTTGGAAATGCCTTTCTGGCAATACAGACCAGCTTCTCACCAATACGTGGGAGGATATTGTCCTGATGCCATGTTCTGGCTGCAGGATTTAAGGCACCGAGAGGTTAAAAATCAACATTTTACCAGAAGTCTTTGAATTTCTGACTAAGATGGACCGTTCCAACCATCTACTCTTTGCTAGTATTTTCAAAGGCCAAATAATTTCTCCCCCCAGAATCCTTTTTTGAGTCCATAACCTTTGCATTTATTGCATATCAGCCATGGAAAAGGCAGCTCAACTCCGATTACAGACCTGTGGTGGGAGGGATCCACTGACTGCCTGGTAAGTCGGTGCGGTGCAAATGAGAGCCTTTCTCTTTTATCTGCAAGGGATCTGTTTAGCTTCGACTTGATGCCATTAGATCTCATTATGGCTCTTTGTTGGTTTTGTTTTGCTAGACTGATGTCTTTACATAGAAATCTTTATTGCATATAAGTGGTGACTGGGAGTGAGTTGCACCTCAGTGTTTTTCTTAAATAAACAAACTAAACTGGGTTTCTTTGGTCTTTCACTGCAAGGAGGGTTTCCAAACTTCCATGTTTATCCCAAATCCTCTTTACTTCTACAACTTCTCTTTGGAAGCATGGACACTGAAATCACAAACAGTCCTTTAATACATTCACAGTGTTTTAACACTTCTCTGCCTTTATTCAGTTGTTTTCTGCTTATGGAGTCAAAGGCTCTACGATGTAAAACCAGGAATATATGCTCACAGTGTTTTCAACAGTGGCCTGTAAATCCTTTTTAAAGTCACTGCTTTCCAAAATGCAGTCCCTGCTCTTAAAGTTGAGATGTGCAGCCTTGATTCCTTGAGACAGCTGTCTTAAAACCACCAATCTGAGTGACTACATTTACTGCACTGCGTGGATCACTCTATAAAAGTAGTTTGTCAATATTTATGAAACATGGCAGTAGGAAAAGACTCCCAGCTTACAGCCACAGGCAAGGACGGCTTCTGATTTTTCAGACCTTAGCATTTACAGGTGAAGAAAGGTCAGACAATAATGACATCTTAAATGCTTTAGAGTAGTATTGCTAGTGAAAATGGAAACAGAGAGGTATGTCTCCTGATAGATGCAACCAAACAAAATCTGAAACGGCAGTCTATCCGAGTTAGCTTCTTCATCCAAGTTTGACACAACTGCAGGCAAACATATTACAGATCATATAGTTTTAAGCACCAGAGGTAAGGAAAGCGGAGCACGTGGGCTGCAAAAGTCAGATTCAAAACTTAATCAGCCTGTTGATATATGTCACAGCAAGGAACAGGGCAAGAAAGCCTTAGAAAGCCTGGAAGATGCACACCATGCACAAATAAATAGAAGCAGCAGCTGAAATAGAAGCAGTGGTCGGCAAAGAGCAAGAAACAAATGAAAGAGGCTCATAGAAGCACAGAATGGTTCGGGTTGGAAGGGACCTTAAAGATCATCTGGTTCCAACCCCCTGCCCTGGGCAGGGACACCTCCCACCAGCCCAGGTTGCTCCAAGCCCCGTCCAACCTGGCCTTGAACCCCTCCAGGGATGGGGCAGCCACAGCTGCTCGGGGCAACCTGGGCCAGGGGCTCACCCCCCTCACAGCAAAGAATTTCTTCCCAATATCTCATCTCAATCTCCCCTCTTCCAGTTTAAAACCCTTCCCCCTCGTCCCGTGGCTCCCCTCCCTGATCCAGAGTCCCTCCCCAGCTTTCCTGGAGCCCCTTGAGGGCCTGGCAGGGGCTGGAAGGTCTCCCCGGAGCCTTCTCTTCTCCAGGCTGAACCCCCCCAGCTCTCTCAGCCTGTCCTCACAGCAGAGGGGCTCCAGCCCTCCTGTCATCCCCGGGGCCTCCTCTGGTCCCGCTCCAACACGTCCATGTCCTTCTGGTGTTGGGAGCTCCAGAGCTGGAGGCAGTACTCCACGTCCAATAATAGTGTTGTATGTGTTCATTCCAAGATAAATCACTTTCCAAGTCTATGCAAACAGTAATCTGCAGCAATTTGTAATCTACAGCAACTGAAGACAAACAGTAACAACCCTCAGAAGCAGTGTCTTGTTCCCCATCCACGGGCCTGAAGATTAAAGCCAAAAAAAAAAGGCATTTGCACCTCAAGCACTGGCAAGACATGATACTAGAGATGTTCCAAGGACGTTGTGTCTTCATTTGCGGAATTAGTGCAAGTATCTTGCACAAACTTAAAAGCTAAATCCGATACTAAGGATTTAAGGCAAGTTTTGGCAGTTAGTTTTGGACTCAAGGACCCAGCTGCCCTCCCTGTGTAGTTTTGACCGTAACTGTGTTGAGTGTAACCATAGGCTTCTCCTTAGCTAACACAGGTGATAGATGTTTGTGATTTTGTGGAACAGAGACTGTCAGTTTTCACCCTGTGAAGCCCCAGGTGGTCCCGGTGGCTGACTTTATCATCATGCAAAGCCTTGAAGGACCTTGAATTGGGTGCAGTTATTACTGATAAATTTTGTGCATGAAGCTCAGCTGGCCTCTGGCCCACCAGGGAGAAAAAAAGCCCTGTTGAAGTTAAAGGAAACAGAAGAATCATCCGGAAAGCCCTTTCCAGGATGCGTCTATAATTTAATCAGAGTTGAAAACCTCTTGATTGAACTCAATAGCTCAGGGTTTGCGAGTACTGTAACCAGAGCAACACCGAGTTCAGGGCTGGCTGCTTACCCAGGTCCTGGGTGGATTTTGCAACGCGCCAAACTTGGCCTTACAGGTGACTACACTGTCTGGGGAGGGAGAGAGTCGGGGAATGTCAGTCTGAACTCTGTCCACCCTGAAGAAACACAGCGGAGACATGCCTTGAGCAGCCTTTGAGCCCAGGAGACATTCTGCCCAAGAAAATTCCCCAGCACAAACCCTAATGACTTTGCTGGTGGGCACTGGCAGCTACAGTGATCCATGTCTGCATAGTCCTCTCCTGGAAACGCTTGGAGAAATGACAGCCAGCGTGCTTGGGCTTCTTCCTGATTATCCGTTCCTGGCTGCTATCTTCTCAGCCTTCAGCTGATATTCCTGTTATTTCTCCTCTAGTTGATCCGGAGGAAAAGCGTATGTAGCGTCTCACCTACCACGTGTCAGCGCCAGACAGCTGATTGTCAGCCTACCCCTGAAACTGTCTAGACGCAGTGATGTGCTGTCAAACGCACAAAGTTAACAAAATGATAGGGGAGAATATTTCCCCCGTGAATCCTCTTTCAGTCATCCTCTCGGAGGTTATTTGTGTCAGTGGCAAGTACAACATTTTCAGATGAAGACATGATTTGATTAATCAACTCTGCCTCTTTAAGATGTCCTAGGGTTTTTTTTCCCCCCCAAAGTCCACCCCCGATATCAGTTCAGGCTTACATAAATTCCCCAGGCACACGCAATGCTGCAGTTACAGGTAGTTTGCGCTTATTTAACAGGTAATGTCAGTAGATAATGGCCTCCTGCTGCCAGATAAAGCCAGAAGAAAAGCCATGACATTTTACACTTGGCATAAATTTAAAAATGAAGGCTAGTGGCTTGGAAAAAACATCTATTTTGAAACAGATCGTCAATTTCTCTTCTTAGGTTGCTTCTTAGCAAAAGGGTGAGGAGCAGAGAGGAACAAGAGAATCATCCCGGCACCATTTACAATTCCAGACAGATAAGATTGTCGCCATGAAGGCATCCTGCCATTCACCTCTCCTGACTTTTTGGCCTTTTTTTGAGCACGATGACTTAACAGTGGCTGATATGACTCAAATCTGTGACATGGCCCGATTACAGTCTCAGCTGGAAACATCGGCGAGGCCGTCAGGTCGTTCATAAAAGGCATTACCTGAAAGATCTCGGTGCTCTGAGCCAGGAGCTGCATCGCATGGCCACTGTCTGGGGCAAGAACAAAGCCTAGAGAAGCGAGATCAGAGAAACAGGGCCAACCTCTCCGGCCATGCTGTTGTATTTACAGTCCCAGAAAATGGTATTTGGAATGTGGTTTTTCTCTGTAACGTACACAAGAACACGTAGGATTTCCAGGCTAGACCTGTAGTGTCATTTGAGGGGTGCCTTGAGGCTACCTCCAACACCCCCCCCAACCTGCAGGCAGATGGTTGGATGCACTTCACCCAGATGTTAGATGTCAAAGTCTCAGTTAGTCACCCTAAACTTTCTGCAGTCATTAGGAAAAGAGGCCCGTCTAGAGGACAGTTCATTTGGTCTATTCTAGAGCTTGTTTTAGGGTATGGATAGAAGTTTTAGAGATGAATAACCCCCTGAAGTCTTTATTATTCTTCAGTGACTATAAAGGGAGGCTCTTAATTTTTAGATACCCCAGGATGCTTCAAATCTGCAAGCCTGGCCCCAGGTACCCAGCAGGTCTAAACCTGACTGTAGCAGCGTGGTTTTGTCTTTCATTCAGCATCCTGAGCGCATCTGGAGTGTGGAGCAGTGCATGGTGTACGTACCACGCCAACTGGCCGCAGCCAGAGACACCAACTGGCGTGGAATGAGCAACGCCCAGAGTACTAGACTTTCGGCTTTCAAAACAGGGCGGGCACATGAAAAATGTTGTTGCAAATGGTCCCTGGCCTGACCTAAATCCCAAACCATGCCCAAGACTTGTCTGGAAGAGTGCAACTGGCCCAGGGCCAAGCCTTTGCCAGGGACTGTGGCAGCCAAAGAGCACAGACAAGGGAGCTGCGTGTTGGGCTTTCCCTGGGACTTCCCATCTACGTGGTCCTGGGATCAGACTGAGCTGCCCCCAGGCTTTGGCATCCTCATCTTCTGCACAACATCACTGCTTGCCAGTTGTTGCCTTTGCCTCCTGACATCCTTCTTAGAGCAACCTGAAACTACCCTTCAGTAGGTTAACTTGTACCAGGCAACGGGCTGGGACACAGATTTTTATTTTTAATATTTATTTTACAAATTGGGTGAAAAAAACCCTTGCTGTTCCAAACATTCTCAACAGAATCACAAGGTCAAACCTCAATTGTCCAAAAGCAGGCAGGTACACTGATACGATAGACTGAAGAATTAAAATACAAATCTGTTGACTACCAGGATGTCTGCCTGGCACGTAAATCTCTGGTGTAACACTGTAATGCCCAACTGAGCTGGGAAAACTGCTTGGCATGCTCAGGACAGGGTTTGGTCCAGGAGCTCTGGAATTCCTTTCCCTGCTGCTCTTGCACAACATCACTACTTGCCAGTTGTTGCCTTTGCTTCCTGCTCTTCATCCTACAAGCTCCAGCTTTTTAAACTATTGTACATTTGTATGACAGCGTGTTGAGGAAGACAAGATTAAGAAACATTGGCTAAATTCTTTCACCCTACGATATGGTATTTGTTTATATTTATGCAGCTTAATACCTACATGCCAGGTAGGCTCCTGTAGGACTGTACAGGGGTTCTGCGAGGGGATTTCAGATTTGCTTCTGCTTATATCCGAGGTAACCCCTGTTTTGCTGCCATTTGTGCCAGCGGACGGCAAGCCTTATCTGCGAGCTTTGTCACCGCCAGCAGCTTCATCCTGCACGAGATGGAGGAGCCGGTGTGCGGTTGCAGCTTGTGGATCACCCCCTTCACAAAGAGCCAGTAATTGTTAAATAAATTATATGCTTTAGTGTCCGCATGTTAATAACTCTAATCCTACCTCCAACTACCAGGTTTAGAAATGTGATTAGGGAGGATTATACCTCACCTAATGCCTAATCGCTTGTCTGTTCTTAGCTGGCCTTTTATTTCCACACACACAGCATAAGGGATCTAACCAAACATCTCACACGCACGGAAAATGCCAAGCGAGTTAAAAATCAGTTGAGTGAGAGCAGGTAACAGCTAGAAACCAGACGTGACTGCGCACTGAAACATTAACCAGTGTGGTTACGACTCCGGGCAGCACCCAACCCAACCACTCCCTTTGCACCCCAACCATTCAAACAGATGAAAAAACAAAAGGGCTGGAAATAAATCTCCACTGGACTGGGGTTTTTTTTTTGCAGATGAAACATAGGATGTTTTCCATACAATTCTTGATTTTATTTTCTTTACGTAGGAAAATATGGATGCCTTTTCCAGCAACGCTGATGGGCTGGTTAGTAAGTGGCACAGTTCAGGAGCTGCCTAAACAGTGTCCCCCCCCCACAGCTGGTCTCTGAGCACAAGACTTCGTTAGCTCCTTGCTCCCTTTCTTGAGGTGAGATTCAGTTGCTAGGATGTAGCAACAAACTTGAAGTGACATCTTGCTATCTCAAAGTAGGCTGTGGGTTGAACGTCACCGAGCAGAATCGAGGGACACGATGATCATCCCTTGACCGTGCAAACTGAAATCACCAGCTACTTCATCTTCTCTAGTGCTCACCCAGAGATAATTCACATCTTCCCCTAATGAGGATGAGGACAGACAGGCAGCATCTCATGGAGTTCCCCAAGTGCCTGTACCACCAAGGGAAATGGGTTTATTTGAGAACTGGTAGGAAATCCTCTTCCAAAACATGAAGGACCAAGTCCTTCCCTACCATAACTCTGCTGACGCTCTCAGGGCCACTCCAGGTGACCAGCTGAGGCGTAGCTCCTATTTCTTGGAGCGCCAGGGCCGTCTGCTCCCTCCTTCCTTTGCCACATCCATACACCCGGCAACAGCTCTCAGCCAGGCAGGGCCAAAGGGACCGAGCAACAGGGCACAGGGGTTCGATTTCATTTCTCTTAGCAGAGACCCAAACAAGGAGGGTCATCAAGTACAAGGTTGTTAAAGTTTAGAAAAGGAATTTTTAAAAAAAAAAAAAAAACAACTCTTCTTTTTCAAGTGGTTTCGTCTTGTTGACATCTTTTGTTTCACTGAAATTAATTATCATTTGCTTTGAAGTTTATAATTACAGCACGCTGCTGAGGTACGAAGTGTTGGAAGCCTTGGGGAACCTGGGAGGAGTTGGTGCTGTTGGTTTGTCTAGGATGTTTGCTATCAAGAAAATAGGGGGCTATGTTTAGGGGAGAAGAAAGGAACAAATATTTGGCAGGGAACTGAAATTATGTCCTGAACATGGGCATAGATGCAAATCAAAGCACAATAATGGAGAAATACCCAAGGATTTAGCAATTCTGGATTAGAAAGAGGATTTTCAGCTGTGTACTTCAAATCTCTAATCTCGAGTGAGCAAATAATCTAAATCCACCTAATAACAATGAATGAAATTATAGCTTAGCTAAGTAATTACTCCCTTTTTTCCTTTGTATCATTCAGAAGAGGTTTATCTTTCATTAACTTTCATTGGAGCATTACTTTAAATTGCAATGATTTTACCTATTGAATTTTAAATATCTCTTCCCTTGGTTGATCAAAAATAAACTTGGTCTCTATTTTTAGCTTTTAGCGTTGGAAAAAAACCACCCCCACCCCACTGTGCAGCCTGGTGCTAATGTAACCCCAACTGCTTCCATACCAGACCTTGGGTTTTGAATTTAGCATCTTGGTTACTCCAGAGAGTTCCAGGTGGGCACTCAGTATTGAAGCAGATGGCCATGAATGGCTTGTGGTAGGGGCTGTAGTCAGCCACCTTTCTGATGGACACCCCAAAGTCTGTTCTAATACTTAGTCCAGAGATGCTGTTAAAGCAGTTGTAGTGAGGCAGCACATGGGAAATTCAGCTGAGGACCAACACAACACGGTAAGATCTCAGAGATGCTCTGCCAGTGGTTAAGAACAAGACTGAGCTTGCTTATGCTTGGGTGCAAACTTAGACTAAGTTCTGGAGTCAGCAGGAGGAGGGGAATCAAGGCATATCTCAAGATGGACCCAAAGTTCATATGACCCGTCTGGACTTGGACATTTTTTTTTTTTAAGCCCTGAGTCCAACCTGTGGAAAATGGCTCGACCAAAATGACACACTTGGGTGTGAATAAATATGAAGTTCCTGTTGCCATACAACATAATTGTAACTCCTAATTTATCTTCCCCCCCTTCCCCCCCCCTAAAGTGCCTGCAATAACTTTAGGGTTTTATTGCAGCCCATCAGACAAGATGTCGTGCAGCGTGACGCGGCCGTCTTGTTGGCCGTTGGTGGCAGGGGCTGCAGCTCTGCCCCTCACCCAGTGCAGTCCTACAGCACAGATGGGCTCAGCCCTTACCCTCTGCCCTACATGAGCTTGGAAATCTTCAGATGGATGTGAGCAAGTGGAAGCCTTTGTGGACCTACTCCATGGCTGAGCGGGCAGAGAGAGGCAGTGACGGGGGAGAAACCGGTCTAAGCTTTGCTAAGGAGCACGTGAGTCTGAGTCGCATATACCAGAACGGGACTAGTAAATTATTTCAGGCTTGGGGAAGAAAAATAAAAAGAAATCATAACCCCGGGGAGTGGTGACTCAAGAGGTGTGCATGTGGCGTGATGCCTCTTATGGCCAACTCCTGCTGGGGAATGTCCCCCCTGCACCAAAAGTCTAACCTCACGGTAAGCTGGCCCACTCATCCTACTGCTAGCCTGAAGCATCTGGGTAAACCACAGTCTGCTGAGACAAGGCAAACAGATATTTTCTTTTTTCCCCCCACCCTTTTGCCTGCTGTGATCCATACCTTCCCATGCTCTCCAACCTGATCCCTCCCTGGCTGCAGGCAGGGTGCAGACCTTGCTGCCCAGCTCCAGCGCTAGCCTGGAGCCTACGGGAGCATGGTTACGTCAAACGCTGCCCAGACCTCCCTCCAGTTTCCTCATCTCCCAGCCTGCTCAAAAAGTTGTGATCTACCATTTTCTAACCAACATAACCTAGTTTTGGCTGTTCTTGTAGCCAAGGAGGGGGTAATTATTGGGTTTTAAGGCTAGAGTAAGTGGGATTTACTCCTGAAAGGAGGTTGTAAAGAGGTGGGGGTCGGTCTCTTCACCCAAGTAACAGGCGATAGGACAAGAGGGAGCGGCCTCAAGTTGCACCAGGGGAGGTTTAAATTGGATATTAGGAAAAATTTTTTTACACTGAAAGGGTTATTAAGCTTTGGAACAGGCTGCCCAGGGAAGCGGTGGAGTCCCTATCCCTGAAGGGATTTAAAAGACAGGTAGACGTAGTGCTGAGGGACATGGTCTGGTGATGGTTTTCGTCAGTGTTAGGTTGATGGTTGGACTCGATGATCTGAAAGGTCCCTTCCAACCTAGACAATTCTATGATTTAAAAACACTGAAGGCAGGGAAGGAGAAGGGAAGATGAACAGCAAACATGGTGTTAGCAGATTTGGGAGATGCACAGTTAGAAGAGTTTGGTGTTCAGGCCCTGACACATGCTAAACCTTTGCCTGCATCACCAGGACAGCAGCGTATCCTCCTGCAAGAGCCAGCACCCAGGTGTTTTAAGTCTTCACATCCACAGAAGAGGAGTTTCAAGGCCATGTCCAAGACAAGAGAAGCTGAAGACAAATTCTCTCTCCTGTCCCAGAAGTTTCCAGCACAACCTAGAGACCATCTTGCTGCCTGTCTGTCAACTCTCAACACCAAGCAAGGGACAAGGCTGCCTACTGTTTGGTCACTTCTGCCAGTGAAAATTACTCACCCAGCAGCCTCCATCTCTGGCTGTCTGGTTGCGAATGATCTACGGGTGGTTTTTTAGT
>VYZM01022843.1:309381-334096 GCA_013398915.1 Dromas ardeola
CCCCCCCCCCCCCCCCTTCTCTGTGCCTCTGTGCCAGCTGAAAATTCAACTGCTGGATGAATGCTGACCTGCAAATTGGAGGCAGGGCAGGCAAGGAGGGGGAACAGGCTTGCGGCTTCCTTGCTTCTCCAAGGAAGGAAAGCAAGACCTGCAAGATTTTACTTTAAAAAAAAAAAGTTTAGAAAACAGTGAGATCCTTTTTTTTCCCCCCACGATTATTTGTATTTTGCCTCAGCTGCATCTTAGATGAGAAGATGGGTATTGCAAGCAGGGACCTTAGAGGGCTTCAGGATGTAGTTCAGGCTTGACCAGAGCAAGGGCAACATGCACCAACAGATGCAGGGGCCTGAGTTACTGAGCTGGCATTACAGGGGCCATGCTTAGGGCAACTAGGGCAGCTCTTTGATGAATCGTTGCCAAATCAGGCAGCTGAATCCCATTTTAGGTGTCCACATCCAAAAATCCAAGTCCTGGATATCCATTTTCAGCCACTGTTGATGTTTGTCATCATCTGTTCGACTCCAGCTGAACCACCTAAATCACTGCGGTGGCATCATTTTCCATGTTCAGCACTTGTTGCCTACCAAGCCTGAGTTTCCTCTGCCATCCTGTGGCCTGTTCACTCCACACCATGAGCCCTCTGTTGCTTTTTGCATTCAGCTACTCCCCCCCAAAAATACATAGATTCCTTGTAAATGCCTGGCCACCTACTTTGCATGCTCTGGAGGGACTTCTGCCCATGCTGAATGGCACAGGGTCTGGCTGAGATCTGCTGGGGACCTCCCTTCAGACTGAGAAACCTGGGCAACCACCCTGCCGCTGGGATTTTCTAGACCAACATTAGCTTCCGTGGAGGCACGATTAGACCACGGAGATTTTCCCCCCACCACACCTCCTTCTACTCCCCCTTTTTAACCTGAGTTTGTTACCACCCCTACAGAGGAGAGGACTTTGGTAACACTGGTGTCATGCATAAAGGGTCCAGCTGGCGTCGCTCTGTCAGGGCCTCTCCAAGGCAGAAGGATTTATAGACATATTTCTCAGTTGATTAAAATAAATGGATTTTTGTTTTCCTCCTGAGACATAATAGTTTCCACTGAGAATGCCAGTGTCCCCCACGACTGTCCTTTCTTTGATTAGAAGAGAGCTATGAAAGGACATTGCTCTTCAGTCTAACCATGTGTTTTACCTTTTCGCTAATCGAAGCCATCCCTGTTTTTCCTCTCAGAAGCTGGCCAGGGCTCCCATCCCAGCTTGTCTTTGAAGTTACAGTTTCTGACTTTCACTATCTTTCCCTCCCGCCCCCCTCATTTGGAAGTAAGAGATCATCCAAGGGACACCAATGTACAGCACGCCCGAGAGCCCTCCAGCTCCGCTCCAGAGCGCGAGCAGGCATGACTGATAAACCAATATTCACCCTCCATCTCCAAGGCAAAAAGCTTACAAAACTGTCTTATTCCCAGCCTGGGAAGCAGGACACATGCCATCTGCATAGCAGTGCAGGCCCTCGGGGGGGTGGGCAGGTAGTGCTGCCCACCCCAGGGGCAAAATAGGTCTCAACAACAGATCTGTCCTCTTAGGAAAAAAAAATAAATATTGCAGGTATGAAGGATTTCTTGGGACCCAAATCCTGATACTCATGAGGAGCCTACAGCCTGGGGGAAAGTCATTTTGGGAAAGAAACTTCCACTGTTTAGTAACATTTAGGAGGTTTTTAGTCCATGTTCTTCAGGGTGTCGTTCTAAAACCATCTCTTCCAGCTCAGCTGGAAGTTACGAGTTTGACACGTAGCCCCTGTCTTAGCAGATGGGAAATTAGCCATCAAAGCTGTTTGTCAAACCTGCCTCTGTGTTCAGTTGAATGTTTTGTTCTTCTGCCTTAGACATTTGTCATAGGACAGGATGAGTTATTCCTTGGATACGCCTCTTACCGCTGCACGCAAGAGTAGCCTGGATGCCAACCCTATAGGTAGCCCAAGCCACCCTAGGCGGGAAAATGCTGTGTTTTGTGTTACAGAAAGGTTGAGCAGACGATCACAGGGACGGGAAAGTCATAAAACATCAGTCACACACAGGGGTTAATGCTCAGTCTCACTCCCTGGACACAGAAGGAAGCAAAAAAATCGGTCCTTCAGATTTCAAGGTTCTGGTGAATTTACGTCATAAATTATTCATTGCCCTAAACAAAGACATTCCCTTATCTACCTCATCTCTACTTGCCTGAGCAATAAATATGGCTGCAATTAATTCTGGTGCAGAAGAGCCAATAAAATGAATGATCTCCCATAAACCTTTCCTTCCGCATCCTATTTTAAGGGCAGTAAGACAAACACATTGCCGGAAGCTTGTTTCAGACATACCACGATGAATTACGAAGACACTGGAGGACAACATGCAAATGCAGATCTTCTTCGGCTTTGGTCCTGCACCAGCAGAGACAGCTGCAGCTCTGTCCTGTTGCCTTGACCGAGCCCAAGGCTTGCATGGCTGGATTTTTCTCTCTCAGATGGGCAGGGCTGATACTTAGATGTTCACAGTGCTGCAGGGGCTCTGCTTCCCTCCATGCCTGCATGTGCAAGGCAAAACTACCCAGACGGATCCTTTCATGTACAGATGGCAAGCTCAAAATGCAAACTGTCCCAGCTGCATGGCTCCTATGGCAGCCCCTCGGCCACGCAGCCCTGAGCAAGCACTTTCTACCCCTTCAGCGGGGTCCCGAGCTGAAGCAGAGGACAGGATTGAGGTCGGACTAAAGTTCTTTTACTAAGGACTGTTCATTTTTGCCATAGCAGATGTACCACCAGAAATCAGGGTTGGTTTTGGTGTCTATTGGGTATGCTATTCATCCCCCCTACCTTTAAGTATCTTAGTAAGGAGACTTGCACTTGAGCAGGAGGCCCTGGGCTCCCCTTGGAGTCAGTGGAGAATCATAGGCATTTTGGGGCATGATCCATTTGTGACATCTAAAGCAAGATAAGAGGACGCGTTCCTGTGCAACCTACTCTAGGTGACCCTGCTCTGGCAGGGGGGTTGGACTAGATGATCTCCAGAGGTCCCTTCCAACCCCTACTCTTCTATGATTCTGTGTGAATCGTGCCCTGAAAATGCCTGTTTATCTGCAGTGACTGCCTGGGGAGGCCACAGCAATGAGCTCAGACGGTCCAGCCCCATTGTCAATCCAACCCAACACCACGTGGCCAGATCGCAGAATCCTTGTTTGCCTTAGGTGGGCACAACACAGCACAGCTCACACCAAAAGTCAGGGCAGGGCAGAGAACTGAGCACAGCTTTCACACATATTGGGCTAAAGCATCACCAGAAAAACACCTTCTCCTTTCTGACCAGGGTTCCAAACCTGAGGCAAACCCAAAGAAACCCACAGTGGGGTCAGTTTCTGCAAACTGCCCAAGTCACAAAGCACAATCAATTGTGAAGGAGGCCTACAAGAAAGCTGGAGAAGGAACTTTTACGAGGGCATGTAGTGATAGGATGGGGCGTAACGGTCCTAAGAGGACTCTGGGCACCTTAGCTTATGCTTTCTAGATGATCTAGGACACTTTCATCATTGGACTGTCCACCAAGAGAATAACCTGCAGCTGGCCCAGCCTGTGCACCATATGGACATGCTGGGGTCAGGGTGCAGCTGGGTTAACGCACACAGTGTAGGGGGAAGGCCGGTGGTTGCTCTCAAAACCACACTCTGCCCCACAGTGCAGGTAGTGAGGGCCTGGCGCAGCAGAGAAGATGGCTTTTTCTCCAAACCACATCCCTACCATCCCCTCATCCCCTGATATTTTCTCCTTTCCAGGCTCCTACAACTCCTGCTGTCCCACCAGCTCCCCGATTGCTTTTTCCTTACTTTTTTTTTGTCACCTCCTTGTTTCAGCTTTTGCACTTTTCATGCTTTTCAACACTCGGAGACGTGTCCCAGGTCTTGGCCAGTAGCGGACCCACACATGAGAGCATCAGTACCTGCACACGGGTTAAGGGCACAGCAAGACTCATCTCTCCTTATCGTAAAAATTCCCCATCTCTGCCTGAGCGAGCGGCTCCCTGGTTGCCAACAGGCATGAGCACATACCTGCTCCGCCTGACACTGAAATTAGCTCCCAAATCCCTCCCTCCCCTTCTCCGTTTGCAAATCCCACCGCGTCCTTGGAGCGATTACGGCCAGAGCAGGGAAGCAGCATCCTAATCAATACAGCTAACACGTGCTCTCGCACCGGGATGCCTCGTCAGCGCGCAGCAGAGTCTCAGATTAAGCAGTAATCCTCACCGCGGCCCGTAAAGATGGATAAAGTCATCATTTCCATTTTACAAATGGAGGAGCTAAGGCAGAAAGATTAGCCGCCTTCCCTCGGGCGGCCCAAATCTCAGTCCTGAACTCAAATAAAATGAGTTTCTCTCTAAGCAGGGAGATGGGGCAGGTTACAGCCATGGGTCAGGACTCACAGCATGTCTAGGGGAGGCTGGTGGGAGAAGACACAAGATCCTCTAAACCTGGCTTAGATCCCCTGCTTTGTTTGAGACAAAGACTCTAGTTTATCCAGATAAATTAACAGTTTTTCAAGCTAAAAAAAGTGGCTTTTCAAGCATTTTAACTGACCTTTTGCACGATGCAGGTATCCTCTGTCACCTGCACCTGCCTGAGCCACCAAGGATGCAGGAGAAACCCCATTCACCCCACAGCGAGGGCTGAAGGAGGTGCAGATCCCACCATCCCCTTCCCTGGGGATCTAGGATTAACTCAGCACAGCCTGGCACCCCTTTTCAGTGATTTGGGCTGAACCTGTGGAGCTTCAGGTGGTGGTGGCCCTCGTTAGCCCTTCATCTGGCACCTAATGAGCTGTGGGCACACCCAGAGCCTCCTGCCTCTCTGCTCTGATGATCCATAGAGGAAATTTTGCTTTAATACCATATAATATCCCATCCTGGGCATTTAAATGTGTCAGGCTCTCCAGTGGTGATTAGTGAAAGCTTTGAACAGAGTTTACAGTGATGTTGTGTCTCCATTCAAAGGACCAGGTGGAGAGCACATGCAGGAGAGTGATAACCAAAGGGGCAGTGAGTGAGTGAGAGAGGATACTTGGGACATACATCCTCCTTTCCTGGCCACTGGAGAGCAACAGGCACTTTGAAAGTGCAGTTTATTTGACCCATTTCAGATGTTTACCTCGAGAGGGATTGCCTTCTCCTTGACTACAGGAAGAACATAAACGTCAAGCTGAGACAGCAGTGTCTCTGCGGGTGTCTGACCTAGATGAGTTGAATCCCTTTCCTTCATCCATCCCGTTGTTGCCACCCAGGCAGGAGATGCTCCCAACATGCTGAAACACCCAGCACCTTCAGTCTGCCCCTCTACTCCACCCTGGTGAGACCACACCTGGAGTACTGTGTCCAGCTCTGGGGCCACCAACAGCAGAAGGACACGGAGCTGTTGGAGCGGGGCCAGAGGAGGCCCCGGAGATGCCGGGAGGGCTGGAGCCCCTCTGCTGTGAGGACAGGCTGAGAGAGCTGGGGGGGTTCAGCCTGGAGAAGAGAAGGCTCCAGGGAGACCTTCCAGCCCCTTCCAGTCCTTAAAGGGGTTCCAGGAAAGCTGGGGAGGGACTCTGGATCAGGGAGGGGAGCCACGGGATGAGGGCGAACGGTTTTAAACTGGAAGAGGGGAGATTTAGATGAGATCTGAGGAAGAAATTCTTGGCTGTGAGGGTGGTGAGCCCCTGGCCCAGGTTGCCCAGAGCAGCTGTGGCTGCCCCATCCCTGGAGGGGTTCAAGGCCAGGTTGGACGGGGCTTGGAGCAACCTGGGCTGGTGGGAGGTGTCCCTGCCCAGGGCAGGGGGGTGGACCTAGATGGTGTTTAAGGTCCCTTCCAACTCTGATCATTCTATGATTTCCAGCATGATAATTTTCAAAGCTTTTTGGTGTCTTGAAAATTCCCCTTTCATAAGAAATTTTGCACATGCAACTTCCTGAGAAACACACTGCAAAGGGTCAGTGGTTCTCCCTGACGCCCCCTCAACATCTTCCAGCTCCTTTTTCAGCTGCTTCTCACTGGGGGGCCTGTTGCTGCCGCTGGGCATGGGGCCACTCGCCCTGTGCCTTCCCATATCCGCTCTCGCACCCACCGAACATCCTTCCCGGTCCCCAAGGCCTCTCTGAACCGTACCTGCTCCCACCTGCTCACGTGTCCCTTTTCCTCCCCTTGAGGCTCATGTGAGCATCCCCTCCCATGGATCAAGCATATGGCCTGGCATATGGGGCATTAATACGGAAGCGAGCACGGAGCGGCGCGGGCTTCGGCACGGCGGGCGCATGCATTTGCCGCAGATGCTTCAGAGCATCACTGGGTGGCTGGACATCTATTATCTTGCTCACCCTGTTATTTCGGTGGGGGGTTGGCAGCCTTCCACCAGTGGAAACAAACCTTTATGGCAGACACCTGCTAACACAGAGCACAGTCCCCTGAATCAGCCATGCGGGTCCCTGATGGCTCCTGCTGCTCTCATCTTAGCGTGGTCTCCTCCAGAAAAGTACTCTCTTGGTTACTTTCTTTTTCTCTCTTGCTCCAAATTTCTTTCTCACTGGTGATTTTTGCCCGCTGCATCAGACGGGGATGCTGGAGACGAGGAGACGAGGATGCATTGGGGATGCTCCCTCCTAGCATTAAATTTAACAGCCTGATGAAGCTGCTGCCAAGGTTGACCTCTGCCCAGTGATGATTGGGACCCATGCAAGGACCACGTGTAAAGGGTAGGCTGGCAGCGCACACTCAGAAACTTGTGTGCTGCAAGGGAACCACCAATAAATCTCCGTGCCCTCCCGTGCCTCAGTTTCCCCCCCAAAAGAAGGAGAAATAATATTTTCTTCTATCTGAGATCTAGTGAGGATAACAACTAAACACGTATTCTCTGTATGTAGGTCTGCGTATGTATTTACACGTACATTAGGGTTGTTGAATCTAAGTAGATATGTGTATTATCCAGTTTTCTCCAGGAAAAAAAGCATCCCTGGTGTTTGGAGCTGTAATAACCTTTGTCATCGGCTGAGCTGAGCAAAGACAAAAGAGCAGGACACCAGCCGGCTGGATGAAGAGCACATCTACGCTGCTCCAGCAGCGGTGATTGCCCTCAGCTCCGCCGTCTCCCCGCAGGAGATGGTCTTCCACCTCCTGCAGAGCCTCTGCTCGCTCTTTGCTTTCCCCGTTCAGCTCTCGTCTTCGAATTTCCGTGTGTCGCAGCCCGGCTCCTTTATCCCTGCAGCCGCGCTCAGAGCACGTCACTGCTCGCCTTCGCATCTCAGAACATCTCAGAAAGGTTGTGAACGCTGGTGGGCTGCAAAGTACCCGTGGCGAGCTTTGTCTTTCCAACTGATTTTACAGTGATTATCACCAAAACCTCCCGGCAACAGCGAGGGCCAGAAAAAAACTCATAAAAGCTGCTTAAATGAGAACCCAGGTTCTGAGAACTCAAGGGCGAAGCCTTAAATATTTCCCAAACGATGCAAAACTCCAACTAACGTCGGAGAAGTTGGTCCCGGAGAGAAAACGCTGTCCTGTTTACTATGGCAACCGAGTTACCAGCTCCACCTTAAAGGCAGGCAGGTTTACAGCCATGGGTATAAGGATTTTCTCCAAGAGCAGAGGAGGGTTTTATCTGACAGCCGGGGTCTGTCCTTAAAACCTCAGCCCCTGCCTGGCCTGAGCAAGGCGGCGTCTTGCGTGCTTCGCATCGCCTGCCTGCAAATTGGCTGCCTGAACTGAAGATGACCCCTGAGGCTCCAGGCGCCGCGTGAACTATTAGGACGCCCCATCAGCTTTGTGACATCTCAGTCGGTGTCTTCACCGCAGGAAGAAAGAAATAAAATCAAGCCGTCAATTATAAAGGATGGGGGGTGGGGGGTGGTAGCTTGGCGCTGCTGTTTGGCATCTTCCTTGGTATTTGCATTTCATAGAATAGAATCATAGAATCACAGAATGGTTCGGGTTGGAAGGGACCTCAAAGATCATCCAGTTCCAACGCCCTGCCCTGGGCAGGGACACCTCCCACCAGCCCAGGTTGCTCCAAGCCCCGTCCAACCTGGCCTTGAACCCCTCCAGGGATGGGGCAGCCACAGCTTCTCCGGGCAACCTGGGCCAGGGGCTCACCACCCTCACAGCAGAGAATTTCTTCCTAATATCCAATCTAAAAAGAAATGAGCTTTATACAATTGCAAAAGATTTATATTTGGCCCTTCTGCTCGCCTGAACTGGGAAATATTAGTAGTGGTACCACGAGGGGAAGAGGGAAATATTAGCTGGGGCCATGTTGGGCATCAGAGGGTCCAGTCCTGGCTCACCCTTGGGCTGCAGGGAATAACCTTCTCAAAATTAGGGTCCCCATGAGGTCACTGATGGTTGTGGGTGGGATGTCCCCAGCCTCACTGGCCTAATTATTTGGTTGTGCTTAATTGGGGTGCAGAAAACTCTTAATCATGGAATCGTTTAGGTTGGGAAAGGCCCTTAAGAGTATTGAGTCCAACCGTTAAACTCCATCTTGATGTGGCTGAGGTTTGTATTTCATCTGCCTGGGAGATGCAGGTGGGCGCGATGGGAGGTGATGGAGGATTGTGCCTGTCCTGGTGCAACCGAGACCCCAGACCACCTCCAGATATGCGTACCGGACCACCAATGTCCCCAGCGCTGCTTTGGTGGCAGAGCTGTCACCAGGCCACCACACGAGGGCAGTGCGAGTTTGAGCGTGCCAGGGAGTTGCAGAAAGCAGATGAGCAGAAATGGAGAGAAAAGCCCCAAACTGTGCTTATGGGTTGGGTTTTTTTCTGCAGACAGGTTTCATCCTGGGCTATCGGACATCGCCAGGGGTTGCTCCTCAGCCCAAGCACCCTCGCAGTGACAGCCCACGCGAAGGGTCACCTTGGAGGGCCACCACGAGGTGGTCCATCGCCCATGTCACCATCATTTGATGCCATAACTTCTCCATCCGCTGGCCCCACAGCAGCGTTAAGGATACACGAGCCACTCACTGCTTCAGGTAATAGTTTATTTTCTCCAGGGGTGTAAAATGTGCAGCAGGTACGTGTATAGGACCGCCGTTTTCTTAGCCAAGAGGAGACGCAACCAAACAAGAGACCGAAACAAAGAAACCTAACAGTATCCTGCCCTACAGCAATTAGTGCAAGTCATGTAAAACATCGGTTCAACACAGGAAAACAAGGGAAAAAAAAAAAAAAAAAAAAAAAAAAAAAAAAAAAAGGCATTTCCAAGCCACAGGTATTTTCTCTCCTGCTGTTGGGGTGGTGGGAATCCCAGAGGTGGGGCTGGGAGGTGGGATGGGGATGCGTTTGCTTGGGCTACACGGGGAGAGCGGGTGTATCTTCTACGAGAAGGGGTTTTTCTTACTTCATCCCCTTTTTTTTTTTGGCTTGGAAAGAGAGTCATGTGGGGGCCAGGGAGGTGCAGGCGGTCAGAGGTGCCAAAAGGCGATGGCAGACCCTAAAAACCCAACCATCTGCAAAACAGCATTTTCTTGAAATGAGGTGGTTGGGGTCTCGCCTCATTTAAAACTTTTCTCTGCAACCACATAATCTTCCATCTTCGGGGCACCTAGACTGTAAATAAAGCACTAATGCCCCCCCAAAAATGGGTGTGGGAATACCCAGGACGGGGGAGCACGGCAGGTCCCACGGGACCACAGGCAGCACCGGAGCGGAGCAGGGATGGGACAGAGTTTGCAGCCCCACTGGTGTCACTGGGAGCCCTGCTGAGGACCACACATTCGGGCCTAAAGCATTTTTAGGGGGTATTTTATGAAATTCTTCACTTTTTTTTCTGCAGGTGACTGCCAAATGGAAAAGCCTTTCGATTCCCACAGTGCAGGCTCGCCCTTTCCCTTTTTTAAAAATATTTTTTTTTGGTTTTTCATTTCTCCTGCACAACTGGAGGAAGAGGCTCCGGTACCGCTCGCCAAAGGCTTGCGAGCCGAGGGCGGGGAGTTGCCCATCCAGCTCCGTGTCGGTGATCCGCAGGAGATGCTCCTTTCGCAGCAACACCTGGTGCGAACAAATGCTGCGTGTGCAGCATCGCCCCGGCACCGCTCCCCCCACCGTGCTCTGGATGATCCAGCAGATAACGGCAGCTGTTCAGGAGCAAGAGTGTGGCCATATGTTGCCGCTAACAAGCATTTACTGAAGCTGGTTTCTTTCTGTGATTCCCATGTGTCTGATTAGCGCACAGGCCCTCCGAGCAATTTTCAGATTTTTCACCCTGCCCTTGCAAAATCTTTTTTCATCGGCATTGCAAGCGAACCAGAATATGAGCAGAAAAGGGGGTTAAAAGCCACAAGATTTTTAAAAAAAAAAAAAAAAGAAAAATGTATTTAAATAGCTAAAAAGTAATTAATTTTCATTTTGTATTTCTTTGTGCTCAAAAACACGCTGTTTATGTGCTGACCCTGCCGTGGTCCTGCAGGCTCTGAGCGCGGATGCTCAATGACCGAGCGCCCGCCCTGGCGGGGGGGACTGATATTTCCATCTGCTCAAGCCACAATTTTGGACTGACCCCTGCCGGAGCACCTGATGCCGTGGAGTGCTTCTTGGGAGCGTGAGGGAAGGGAAATGACTGGTGGCTGTGACAACCCGGGGTGTTTTGCTGGGATCGCAATGGGTTGTACGACCAAGAAGCCCAAGCCCCTGGTCCCCAGGCTTGGGAGGATGGATCTGGATTTTCCATTGCATTCCCAGTCAAAACAGACTGGGAAGAAGTTCAAGCTGAGCAAGCTGGGAATGGTCCCTGGGCAGAGTCCCATCCTCCTGGGAAAGGTTTTGCCAGGGACTGCCCCATCAGCTGAGCGGAGAGGAGGGAGCTGCGGTGCTGGGAACATCCCTCCCCGTGGTTAACCTTATCTCACCGTCGCTGTGGGAAAGGAAAGCAGCGTAGTCCAAGTTAGTTTTTCCAAACCACGCTGGTAGGTATTATAGAGAGGCAGGTACCATCGAAGGTGATTCATCCCACCCTTGGGAGGTCCAGCGTAGGTGGGGTGAATCACCTTCCAGCAGTACCTGCCTCCCTCCAGAGCCAGGATGGCTTCAGAGGACGGCTGGAAATCACGTTGCAGGTTAGGACGCCCAAAATTAAAGTGTCAACATGTAGGTGTCTCAATGTGCAACGGGGTGTCTGTTAATTCACTTCCAAATGGCTGAACGATGTGGGGTGAGTCCCACAGTTCCTACCCGGCACCTGTTTTCTGGGGTTTTGCACCTCTTTCAAAGATAAAAAGGAAATTCTGCAACTCCTTAGCAGCAACATGAATTACAGGGCTCGGGTTCATGTCAGCTGTGTTCACGGAATCATAGAATCATAAAACAGTTTGGGTTCCTTAAAAGGAATGAGCAGGGACATCGTCAACTAGACCAGGTTCCTCAGAGCCCCGTCCAACCTGACCTGGAATATTTCCAGGGATGGGGCATCTCCCACCTCTCTGGGCAACCTGGGCCAGGGTCTCACCACCCTCAGCATAATTTCTTCCTCCTATTTAGTCGAAATCGGCCCTCTTTTAGTTTAAAACCATTGCCCCTCGTCCTATCGCAACAGGCCCTGCTAAAAAGTTTGAACCCATCTTTTGTCCAAGCCCCCTTTAGGTACTGGAAGGTCTCCCCGGAGCCTTCTCTCCTCCAGGCTGAAAAACCCCAGCGCTCTCAGCCTGTCCTCATAGGAGAGGAGGTCCAGCCCTCTGATGATCTTCATGGCCCTCCTCTGGACTTGCTCCAACAGGCCCATGTCCTTCTTATGTTGGTGGTCCCAGAGCTGGACACAGTCCTGCAGGTGGGGTCTCACCAGAGCGGCGTAGAGGGAAACAATCATCTCCTTGGACCTGCTGGCCACGCTTCTTTGGATGCAGCCCAGTGCTCATTGGTACCTGCTGAAGCCGGGCCCTGGGAGCTGTGGTGAGATGATGAACGAGAAGCCACCATACCAGGAGCTGGGAGAGAGCCCCGTGTCCTTCCAGCCTGAGGCCTGGTGCTCATCACACCCATCCTGGCTGGGGAAAGGGATCAAAGCCCCAGGAAGGCACCACCGCACTTATCTGGGCTCCCACATGGATACCTGTGGCCGGGAGTCACCGCACAACATCGAAATGGAAAGAAACAGGGTTTTCTCTAGTCTTCCCTCCCCACCCCAAAACGTGATTGCCACCAGCACCCAGCTCCATCCAACCCAATCCAGCGCAACGTGGGAAAATCAACCTTAACTCGTTAGTCGCCAGCAGCATCGCAACGCCAACGGCCCCCTCGGGCCGGAGCCCGTACCAGCTAGATGCTTAATTAACATGTGATTATTTTGGCTTTCCAAAAGGTGTCTTTGGAAGGCACCAAATTTGTGTCTGGCAGATGTATGTAGACCTGAGGCCACGGGGATGGCCACGCCATCTCGAGGAGGGAGGCAGCTCAGCATCTCCAGTGGCTTAGCCTTCTCAGCGTGACCACAGGCAAGAGAACCAAGTCCTGCTAATAATTTAAGAGCATCAATTAATACGGTTTAATAAATACATACAAGGATCTAGTCTCTTTTTTTCCCATCCACTTTCTAGCGTCAATGAAAAGTTAAGGGTGATTGTCCCGTGAGTAACTAAGGCAAATTCGTCTGTGTGTGTGTGTGTGTGTGTTTCTCTCTCCTTTTTTGTTTTGATTTTTTTTCCCCGTTGTTTTGTACGTAAAGCA
Organism: Dromas ardeola; assembly: GCA_013398915.1. Taxonomy (NCBI): domain Eukaryota; kingdom Metazoa; phylum Chordata; class Aves; order Charadriiformes; family Dromadidae; genus Dromas; species Dromas ardeola. The sequence continues at coordinate 322,092 of VYZM01022843.1, forward strand.
ATCACATAAAAATAGTTATAAATAGAAAAATTGCAAAGGTTTTTTTCCCCCCTAGACAAATAGGAAAAAAAAACCCCAACCAACCCAACAAACAAATCGAGACAGAAAAAACACCTTGCTTCAAGTCCTTGTAGATTATACAGTACTCAGCATCTTTGGATACTTTACAATGACTCCAAATCGTAGACAAAAAAACACCTGAAGTAACCAGTCATCTGCAAAACGTCGCTTGCGTAAGAAGTTGATACGGATTAAAAAAAAAAGTTCGATGCAGTTTTAAGAAGTTTTCTTTCTTTTCCTTTTTCTCTCCATTGACTTGTTGCACGCGGAGTCCTTGTGGATTTCTTTTCGGAGGAGGAAGCGAGCGTTGGGCAGTTCCTTGGGATAGTTCCGCTATGGAAGGTCTCAGAGCAGAAGTCCTTCATGCCCTCATGGGGGGCTGTGGATCGTGGACCCCTTGTGTCCACCCCATGCTCCGGGGGGGAGACCCTCATCCAGCCACCGCTTCAGAATGGCACCATCGATGGGCAAGCCGAAAAATTAATGACCCCACGCTCCTCTCATTCCCTCTGATTCTGCCGACATTGAAAGGTAACAGTAAAAAGAGAAAGAAAAACCCTAATTTGTAACATTTACATTTTCAAGAGCTGGTTTCATGTAAAACCAGCTTCCTGTGGCATCCACCATAAGCCATCCCAGCCGGTGGTGAAACTGGGGTCCCACCACGTCTAAGAGGAGCCATTGGAAGCAGATGGCCATCAAAAGCCTTTATCCTTGAGAATAGCTCACATTTTTAGGGGCTGAAGGAGGCTGATGGACCAACTCCAGCCAATCTGCCACTTTTTTGGCCTCAAAAGAAATATTACATAGGGGTGGCCAGCTCAGGGTCTGCAGGGATGCTGAGGAGGACCCCAGACCTGCTGGCCACCATGGGCAACCTTCAGCTTGGAGCACCCCCATCATATGTTACCGCCTCATCTTGTGAACCAACAAATGGTGAAGAAATAGTATTTCTACTTGCTTGCAAGTAGACAATCTCATCTGCAAGAAACCTTTTGTGGACTCGTTATCCACAAAGATCCCTTGAGACAAGCAGCAGGGAAATCTGCACCCTCACTTTTTTCCCATCGACACTGCAGATCTGGGGACACTCAAGTGTTTTGAAATTTTTTCTCATCAAAATATATATTAGGGGGAATTAAGGACAAAACCCCAGACATATCAGAATGGTCAGCAGCGGTGAATTCTGAAGTCTTTGGTTTGAAACGACTTTTTAATTTCAAAATTCCCACGTGGTTTATTTTTGCAAAGCAAGGGTTCAAAAACCCCTCAGCATCGTAACATTTCTGATCCTTCCAAAAATTTTCCTTCACCTTTTCAAGCAACTGAAGTTAAAACACTCAAAATAGGCTTTGGTTGTCCTTCTGAAATTTGGAAATGGCCAAAGAACCAAAATAAGTCAAAACCCCCTTTTCCACCCAGCTTTGCTCCTGGGTGATTTTCTATCTCTTTTTATTTATATATTTATTTATTTATTTATTTATTTATTTATTTATTTGGGGTCCCAACTCCTCCTGCACAGCAGGGCTTTCACCCTGCAAATCTGATATACTGCTGAGAAAGGCAACGACTGGGATCCTCCTCCTCTCAACGTGGCTGCTTCACCCTCCTCTTTGTAGAACAAATTTTGTTGCCAGACATGGGAATTAATTAAAAAAAAAAAAAAAAAAGTCCTTTTGACCAAAAGGGCCAAGGAATGTAATATATCAAAACCAAGTCTGGACAGCTTGTTGGTGTCCAGAAGGCCCTGTGGGTGGAAAATGGGGAACACGCCCCCCAGAAGAGCCACCTCATGGTGATGGCCATGCCCTGGACTAAGGCAAGTGACATTTTCGGGAGCCTTGAAGAGAGCAGCAGTCCTGGCCTGGCCTTCCCAGATGGAGCCACGAGTGGTGGGCGGCTGGATGGGGCAGCGAGTGCCCCACGGCCCCAAAGCCAAGTGCATCGCAGAGTCTAAAGTGCCGGTGGCCATGGGGCGCAGCACTCGCCCACCCACCCGCTCATCCCAGGGATGGCCCTGTGCCCCAAGCCCCACGTAGGCCATGGTGGCGGGGGGACGAAGAGCTTCTTGGGAGCCAAACGATGCAAAAGGGCAGGCAGGGACCCCCAAGGGGGCCATTTGCCCTGTTGGGAAGGGAGCGGACCCATGGTGGGACCGGGCACGGGTTTAGTTGCTCGCCTCCGAGATGGGCGCCATGTGGCCGAGCCCCGCCAAGCCGCTGAAGCCCGTGCTCCAAGGATCGGGAAGGGGGAAGAAGGGTTGGGCAGCAAGGTTTTCGTTATGGCCCAGGGCGAAGGCGAAGATGCCTGCGTTCCTCTCCATGTCCAGCTGGGCACGCCTAAGGAGCTTCATCTGGGTTTCTTCAAACTGGCTCTCCAGCTCCTGCAAGCTGAAGGTGGTCTTGGCCCCGCTCAAAAAGTGCTTGGGGCTGGGGCCCGGAAGGCACATGGCCGCGCCACCGAGGTGGCCACTCATCTCATCCAGTGTCGGTGGCATCACGAAGCTCTTCTCTACCGGCGGACCACCAGGAGCAAAGAGCAAGCCGGCCGCCCTCCACGCCGCCGGCTTGCGCCCTCGCCGGGGTCGCGCGATCCGGCAGCTCTGGCGTTTGATGTGGCGATGGAGGTGGTCGGAGCGGGTGAAGCTCTTGTAGCAGAACTCGCACTGGTAGGGCCGGACGCCCGTATGGATGCGCATGTGGTTCTTCAGGTCGTAGTTGTGCACGAATTTGGCGTTGCAGTGGATGCAGAGGTACGGCCGCTCCCCCGTGTGCTTCCGCATGTGGATTTTGAGCTTGTCCTGCCTGCAAAAGAAAAAGAGCTCAGTCAGGCGGTGTGGGCTGGAAGGGATGGGGGTGGGATTGCTCCTCGGATCAAGAGAGGGAAAGGCGACGGGAAGGCGGGGAGCTCATCCCAGGGCTTCCAACCACAGCGTTGCCCCAGTGCGTGGATGATGCTCTTGCGGGCTGGTGTTTGCAACCACCTTCTTCCCAGGGCCACAGACATGGCGCAGACCCAGCCCTCCACATCACGAGTTTGCATCCCAACAAGATTGAAACAGCCTAAACTGGAGGGAAAAACCCCTATGGAATAAACCCCCAAACCATATGGGAATATCTAAGTAAGTACAGCTATATTCCTGCCTGCAAATAAGGAAATTAGTTGAGCTTGCGGGGCAATGCTGCTTAAACAGAAGTTCCTCTTGGAGCTGATATTTTCCTTTCCTTTTATCCTTGCGCAGACCACTGGGTGTCTCAGGAGCCTTGGTTTGAAGCGGGAGCATCGCCCAGGGTGAGGCAGGCAGGGGTGCAGGCAGCTCCTGGGTGCTCTGCACCCTCCGTCCTCCCCTGCCGTCTCCTCCAAGGCCAGCACACATCCAGCCCCACGCACATTTTTGGAGAAGGTTTTAAAATACAGCCACAGAACAGCATAACGCCCACCCCAATAGCAGTTATTTACAAATATAATTGTTTGGTTTGTTTTTGTTTTTAAGGGGAACATCTAAAAAGCAGCAAGAATATTCTCCCAAGCTGGCACTCCAGCGCTGGGTTTTTTTTGCCCCCCAACGAATGGTCCCTTCTGCCGTCTACAAAAAAATCACAGCGAAGGCGTACGATTATAAAAAGCCACGCTGATTGTGGCTGAACCGAGCCAAGCGCGCTGCCCAGGTGGCACGAGCAGAGTTCAAGTAAGTGAACAGCAAAGTGGGAAAATTCATATTGTTTTCTGAAATGCCTTCAGTGTGATCCCTCCAAGACGTTAGCAATGTGGCTAAGAATATGGAGAATACACGGAGCCATTATTATATATAAATATTATCTATAAAATATGTGAGCGTGCAAAAAAATAGGCAAAAACCACCCAAAAAATCTATCTATGCTGGCAGGTCAAGCCCTCAAAACTTGCAAGGTTTTGCCTTTGCACTAATTTCTGCCCGTGTGCACCTTGAAATAGTTTTTGGTGACGTGACCGGCAGCGTGCCGGTGTCGGCCATTCCCAGGACCAGATCCCACCTTCCCGCTCGGAAATTTTCAAACTTGCTGTTATCCCAAGATTTTCGCACGGGGCCATTTCCCCGACAAGTGCCGAAGACAAAGCAGCGTGGAAAATTTCCTCCCAAACGCGTAACGCGCGGCGACGTCGTCAGCAGACGAACGCCGGGGCTCGTAACGCCAAGTGTTGGGCAACGTTAATAAAAAGTAGAGCTACCGGCCCCACCTATAATATAATTTAAAGCTATATATGTAATGTTTAACCTAGCAGGATCGCTTTTCCTCATAAACATGCAGCCTGCCAGGATTGTATAACGTAAATACAGGCAAAGCTTTTTTTTTTTTCAGGCTATTACCCATCTCCGGCGGCAGACGGGGAGAAACTCAATCCTCCCTGCCCCGGCAGCATCTCCCTGGGATGGAGGAGAGGTTTTTATGGCTCTACCTGGAGAAGCTCAGGGGTTGGGGAAGGGGGGGTGAGATGCTCTGGCTGCGGCGAAGCACCCGGGGGGAGGATGCGGCGTGGCAAAACACGGGGTTTGCGGGATGGGAGGTGGGCTCGCAGCCCCTCCGAAGGAGAACCACGCTCCGTGTGTGTGAATAACCTTAATGCAATTGCATTAGGAGAGCGATTAGGGCTCTGCGAGCTGTCACAACACAAATAATAGGAACAAATAATGTTAACCTTTCTGGCTGGAACAGTTTCTCCTTGAGCGCTCCCGGCTTGCGTTGGTGGAAAAGCTGAAATATTTGCCGTTTTCTCCAGCGTTTTAGCAGGGTAAACCAGCGGACTAGAAGCTGAGCAGCCTTTGTTTAAGGGAAAAAATTAATGAGCTATTAAATGAAGTCCCGCTTCCTGCGATCAGATGTCCCTGGGAGTCGGGAGTGGCAGATCCAGGCGCACGCGGGGTCCTCGCTGCGGGACCCCACTGATGGGAAGGGATGCGATGGGGAGGTTGGGGGACCCTCACCCAGGAAAATGTATTTCCTCTATTTTCCCCCCAGTAAATTTGCTCCTCCGCAGTTCCTCCAGCTCCGAAATAATGCGAAGGAGGGATTCATCCAGAAATCCCGTCGGGGAACCTCCGCTCCCCTGTACCCTCATTCCCTGGGGACCCCAAGGGGACAGGCTGCGTTTGCATCTCCAAGTCACCAGGCACGGCCGTGGGTGCCAGCCCGATGCTTTCGGGAAGCGTGAGATTCCCCCGGAGAGCAAAACACGTAACGCAAGAGGCGGCGTTGGAGAAACCCCAGCAGAAATCTCTACATCTCAATTGCTCCGCTTTGCTTAAATATGCTTTCCCCTAAAGGAGAGCTCTCACACTAGAGTAATGCTGAAAAGGGCTGGGAAAAATAATAATTAAAGCCAAACAGCTGCATGCTAATCAAAATACTTCCAAATGCATTTAAAAATAAAGCAATGGTTTGAAATTTCCACTTTGCTCAGGGCGTTAAAGAAGGAAAAAAACCCTCCAGCCTTCAGCTCCGCGCAGGGTGACCCGAACAAGTGGCTTCGTTTTCTTGAGTGATGATGGGAGACGGCACCGCTGGGTTAATCCCAATTTTCTTTGTGGTTCTTTTCTTGGGTTAAGGTCCTCCTACCCCTCTGCTTCGTATTCAGAAGCTGCTAAGAACACGGGGGGATGCAGCAGATATTGGGTTTAGCCCTGCGTTAGTAATGGGCCACGGCAGACCATCTCTGGGTGGAGCTTTTAACCTCCAAGATGCTGATTTAACCTGGCTGGATGAGGTGTCAGGACACCTGAATTCCCACCCGAACCCTCTTACCAACTTCCGCGGTGACTGTCAGGTGGCACCAACATCCCTCCGTGCCTCAGTTTCCCCAACCGAAGCCAACGATGCTGCCCGTGCTTGTAAAGGCCTTTGGGAGCCCTCTGGGAGGGCTCAGCTTTATTACTGCCATTACGGGGAAGGTGTCGGTGATGGGTCGAGCCAACCTATTTCCTCGTCAGCAATTAGCACCCGCAGCATCACACCCCGGAGAGCGATGGGGACCGCAGGATGGGGCTGGATAGGGTGGTCCCTCCAGCCCGGGATGCAGCCACGCTCACCGGGCTGAACCCATCCCCAAAATCCGGAGGTGACGAGCCAGCGCTCACCTGGGGACGCAGCACCAGCAGGAGCCGGATCCAAATTCCCGCAGGCAGGAATTAGCACCAGGCAGTGGCCTTTCCCCTGCCAATACCAGGGTGAGCCGACTCACGACGCGGACGCCCACCCGAGGCAGGATGCTCCCCGCATTATAACGCGGTGGCTGCTGCGTTAACGGAGCGGCGCAGGGAAATTTATTTTCAGGTCCAATCCTCACCATCTGCATAACTTCCACTGGAATATTATCACAGGGATGGGAGAAGAAAAGACAGGCTGAATGCGGGAGCACCCCAGGTGTCCGGGCATTGTCAGGAGCTCGCCTTTGCCTACTGTGCATATTATTTTCCTCTGGTTCGCTCGCCCCAGCCTAATAGGGCTCTCTCTCTCACGCGCAGCCAGGAGCTGAAATACCACGCTCTTGTCAGAAAGCTTTATTATTATGGTAAAGATTGTACTCATTAGATATTAATTATACCCAGCAAGAGCAGGTCCAGGAATCTATTTGTCTCTGCTCACCGATTAAATTTGCTCAGCTTTTCAGAGAAGGGTTGCAAGCTGTGGCGTTAGATTTGCAAAGCCCGCTCTGATTTATTACCACCAAGGGGGTCTGCTGGGGTGAAGAGAGGTCCAAAGGCTGGGAATTGGTACCAGGGGTGGATCTGGCCGGTCACACCTGCCTTGGAGCAGCCCACGTTGGGGCTGGTCTCACCTAACTTGAGATACCTAAAAGTCAGGTGCCCTAATCTAAGCCCCAGAGGTTGTCTTTGTGGTCAGGGATGACGCCTCCGCTCATCGCCCTTCCTCCTCTGCCTCTCTGAGGGTGCTGATCTCTTTTCACCGACCATGAAGGGAGTCAAGGTGCCGGGCTCTTGGGCGGCCAATGTTCAAGGTGATAAATCATAGAATCATTTAGGGTGGAAAAGACCTTTAAGATCATCGAGTCCAACCATCAACCTAACACTGCCAAGTCCACCACTAACCCATGTCCCTCAGCACCACGTCTACTTGACTTTCAAATACCTCCAGGGATGGTGACTCCACCACTTCCCTGGGCAGCCTGTTCCAATGCTTGATAGCCCTTTCGGTGAAGAAATTTTTCCTAATATCCAATCGAAACCTCCCCTGGTGTAACTTGAGGCCATTTCCTCTTGTCCTATTGCTTGTTCCTTGGGAGAAGAGACCGACACTCACCTCGCTGCTAACATATAATAATTAGGACTGCTCCAGCCTCAGAAAGCCCAAACACTGTCATGTCTAAACATATCCAACTTGGTTGTGGTCTACACCGATGCCAAAATGTGCAAACCCAAACTAATTACATCCCGCAGCTAAACGGCCCTCCCAACTCAACGCCATCTCCCAGCACATTAGAGATGAAGCCTCCTTGGCTGTTTGACCATCTGTTTTCCAGCTCCTGCCGGTCCAACTGTGGTGAACTATGGTGGGGTTGAAAATACCCTGTTACTTATTTAAGCTTTTGTCCAGCGAGTGGATGGATCCAGTGCGCTGTGGATGTGATCCACAACCCACCAAAATCAGTAGGTTCGTTTCCTTCCTCCACCCTCCCTTCCTCCCTTTTTTTTCCAAAGGGCTAGAGATCATACCCTGCTGTCTTTGCTACTTTTTTTGGAGGGGGGAAAGAGATGTGTAGCTTAGGAATCAGCCATCGGTCATGATGTGGCCCCTCCAACCCCCACCACCCCTCCCGCACACGGCCACGCGTGGCCGAGGTAACCAACGCACACCTGGTAAAGCGGACTTCACAGATATTGCACATATACGGCTTCTCTCCCGTGTGGGTCCTCATGTGCCTGGGCAGCTTGCCGGCTCCCATGATGACTTTGTTGCAGATGGGACATTGCTGGGACGCCTTGGGCTTTATCTTCCTCTCTTCCTCCAGGGGCCATGGGGGAAAAACTCCTCCAAACTGGGTAGCACTTAGGAAATTGAGATAAGCGCTATAGTCAGTCTCTGCCTTAATATGCCCTAAGGGAGCTGCTGGCATGTTGGTAAACATGTCCTTGAAGAAGTCATTAGGGAAAGGAGGCGGAGGCAGGTCTTCCTTCTCCTCCTCTTCCTTGATCTTCCTCTTTTTGATGACCAGATCCAAGGGGCCGTTGTCTACTTGTGGCTCCTCGAGCTGGGAGAAAGAGCTAAAATCGCCGTTCCATAGGTGAGGGAAGAAGCTAGGGGCGAAAGGAGAGAGAGCCGGCCTCCTTTCTGGGATGTTGGCCTTAGGGTACAAGTTTTCCCTTAGCAAGGACTCGATGGAGAAGTCTCGTATCACACCCAAGTGTCCAGAGGAGTTATTGGCTGGGTAGTGACTTGGAAAGTCTTTAGGTGCTTCTGTATATGCTTCTTCAGTAAGATCAGACTTAGAAGGGCTTTGGTGACAGCTTACTTCTTGGACATCGGTTAGGTTCTCCTGATTGACAAAATCTTCCACTTCCTCCTCCTCCTCCTCTTCCTCCTCGTCTTCATCTTCGTCTTCGTCATCATCTTCGTCCTCTTTGTCATCTTCCTCTTCCGCCTCTCTGTCAGGCTCCATGATTTCAAGGCATACATTGATGATGCACTGGATCTCCAGCATCTTGGCAGCGCTGAGGATGTGCTTGACATTTGAGGTGGTGATGGTGAGGGTTGAGGTGTAGGCAAACTCGAGGATGGCAGAAAGTGCTTCAGGCTTGACAAAGTCAATCTCGTAAACATAGGGCTGGTCTGTTAAAGTGCCGGTAGTGAAGAGTTTTTTGAAGTACTTGCTGCAGGCAGCAAGGACGGACCGATGGGTCCGGTACTCCTGGTCCTGTACAATGAGGATGACATCGCAGAGGAGACCGTCATGCCGCTGCTCATTTAACCCACATAAGACTTCACTGCTGTGGTTCGGGAATGGGATCCCGATAAGATCTTCAATGCCATTGGCCATATTCTCATTTAGTGCCCTAGGACAAAACACAGACAGTAGGGAATTAGCAGGGCGTTCTCAATCAGTAGCACCAAAATGACCCTGCCTTCTCTCAGCGTCCTCCTCTTCCCTGCCCTACTTGGACCTCTGTAGTCACCTCCTGCATACACTGCCCCAGTGCATCCCATGTCACCATCAACTCCTTCCAGGTCCTCTGTGACTTAACCTTTGTCACCTTCTTTCCCTCCATCCTTCTCTTCTCGCTTCCCACCTTATTCACCTTTTCATAACCACCACAAGCTCCCTCTTCTCTTTCACATCCCTCCCCCAGGGACCTTGCGCAATGATTCCCTACCCATCACGTTTCTTCCACATCGTCCCAGAGCCAACGTCTTTCCAGGCACATGTGGGATTTGCCCTGCCAGGAGCTACGTGGGGAAAGGGTGACGCTGTATTTCTTCACACTGCCAAGTGCCAGCACCTACACCGCTTAAATAAGATGAGCCAGGGAGTGCCCATCTCATTTACGTAATCATTTTTGGGACTGGAACAACTGGACGTCCCAAATAGGACGGACTGCTGGTCATGGCTGTTTGCTGCAGCAGCAGAGCTGTCCTTGTGGACCAGGAGGTCTCCAGTTCTGTGTCCCCCTGCTACCTTATGCCTGGAAGCTATGCCATGTCCCCTCAGCACATGAACAACCCACACAGGGATGCCTTCCCAAGGGATCTGGGAATGGGGGAGGCAAGCAAGGAGCTGCGTGTCAGAGTGTACCTAAATGCTCAGAGAAAGACAACCAGGAACTCAAACAGGGAGCAAGGGCTTGGCCAGAGGCAGGTGGCTGTCTGCTGTCTTCACCCATGAGCTGAGCTTGCTCCGCTCCCAATCCTGTTTGGACTTGTTAGCACGGTATCAAATGCCCCGTGCATCTGGCAGACGTCTTCCCCTGCCAGAGCAGCTCCACCTTCAAAGGGAAATTCGGAAGCAGAAAAGCCCACACCCAAAAGGAAAACCTGATTTTATTTTTTTTTGCCATTTTTTTATCTGTAAGATGTTTCCTCTTTCACATGGCTCCAGCAGCCCTTCCACATGAGAAATCCCAGGAAAGGAGAGCGACTTCCTCCAGCATACATTAATCCCGTCACACGCAGAATACATCAAGCAGCCAGAATAACTTTGACTACTCTAACCCTTTGGGAACCCCCAGGACACAGAGCAGTGTCACCTCTACAAGCCCCAGCTCATGGCCCCACTGCAGGTAGACGCTCATTTCACAGCCGAGCAGTTGATCTCCAAGAGAGCCCAGGGTAAGGAAAACTGCAGCCTCACTCTGTCCCCTTTGGCAAGGCTGAGACCATCAGGCAGTTTCCAAATCTCACCCTCTGCATCTCTGGTAGGTTCCCGATCCCACCCTGTCCCACCTCCGCATCTCTCCTGGGATCCATTACCACCTGCTGGGAGTCCTTCCCTGCACGGTTTCTGGCTGCTCTGATTCCAAACCTCCTTCCCACCAGCTATGGGGACCTGGTCTACCTCATGGTGTGGGGCTGGTGCCCTCCTGACTGCCTGCCTCCAGCCCTTGGGGACAGAAGGGCCTGGTGTGACAGAGGTTGTGCAGGGAAAGCCTTGCTTCACCTTGGCCAGCAAGTCAGTGACCCTCGGGGGAGACTGGGGAGCCACAGAGGGCATCAGACCCTGCAGCAAACATTCCTGTGGGAAGAGGAATGCCGGCTCCCTTCTCCTCCCTCCGCAGGGTCAATCTCCAGCCGAGACCTTGCAGGTATCTTCCCCCACACCTAATCAGCGTTGCCAAACACCCGCCGCGTGGGAGCCGGCGAGCAAAGGAAGACGGTACAACCTAGATGGAGGACACCCTGGGGCAGGGTTACCGACCCCCAGCCTGGGGGGAGCAACGCCGGGATGGGGGACAAGCTGTCCCTGAGGTTGTGAAGCCTCGCAGGGGGCTGGAGGGCAGCCCCCACCACGGGAAGCCCTCTCCAGCCACCTCCCCACGCCCGGAGACGGGGAGAGGAACTGGGAATTACACCCCTCCGAGCCCCCCCACAGCTCCAGCCACCGACACTTTCGGCCGAGGGACGATGCTCCAGCCCCGCATCCCCCGGTGTGCTCATTAGCTCCACGCTAATTATGTCTGTTGTCTGAAACAAATTGATTCATTACAGTATGCTGTCCTTAACCATGTTAACGAGCGACGCTCCTCTACCAGCCCGACCAGATCCGTATCAAATCTTCCCAGAAAATCGCCGATAAATGAAAGTAAATCCGATGTGTTCTTCAAGTGGAGTGGAAGATAATAAATAACCCCTGGTCTGGGGAGGAAGAGCCAACTTCCTTTTTAGGGCTTTCTATCCTTAATAATAAGCACGAGCAAGTAAATGTCTATTGCCGTATTTATCTTCTACTCGTTTATTTTTGTTTGGAAGGAGCATGAGTGTCAAAGGAGCTCCTCGTGTGAAACACCGTGTCTTCCTACTAAACTATTTTGATCTTTTATTGCCAGCTCACCCTCAGATGAGAAAAGCGGAATACCAGACTACCCGGAAAATTGGTTTTATAGAGTTTTTTTTTTCCCCGGACGCTCAACTGCGTCCTCCCTAATTTGTGGATTATTCACTCGGCGGCAAGAGAAACTGGAATTAGGAGATCAGGGGGTATGTGATCATAAACGAAAATGATGTGCAGCTCCCTTTGGTGGAAATGGGCTCCTTCTCCCCTCCTGGTCCTCTCGAGATGCGATTCTGTTAACTGAAGCACTTAGGCAAGCCAGTAACTTTACAGGATGCTGGCAAAATTGAAGGTGATTCATGTCATTTAAACGTGGAGGAAGGCGGGGGGGGCGGGGGGGGGGAGCAGCGAAAGAGAGGAAGAGAAACAGCCCAGGCGATTCATTTGCATACATTTGCATTTTTTTCAAC
>VYZM01022843.1:340388-357641 GCA_013398915.1 Dromas ardeola
TCTCCCCTCGCCCCCGGGGAGAAAGCCGCCGAAGGGAGGACTTTGGGAGTAAAAATAAAAGGGTCAGAGCGCTAGCACGGTAAATCAGAAGCAGATGTGTGCCTGCTCGCCAGCCTGAGTCACCGCGGGAGGGTGGGGAAAGGGGGGGGGGTATCGCTATTTTGGTGCTGGGTGTGGGGTACAGAAAACAATGTGAGGAGAAGGCGGTGCAGTGTTTGAGCAGGCTTAATATCGGCTTAGGAGCAGGTACGGGCAGGCTCCAGAAGCGGTGGGGTGGGAGGTTCAGCTCGGTGGTGGCGTTGGCAGCGGCCGCGTTCCACCCCCTGCCCGGGAAGGGCTGCTCCTCCGGACCCTCCCCGGGCTCCCCCGCAGCATCGCTGGGCATCCCCAGTCACACACATCCCAGTTTGGGGGAGTTTCTTGCTGGTCCCCGTCGCGTCTCCCGGCATCATCCCTCCAGGAGGAGCCGCCGTCCCCATGCGTTGGCCAAGACATGGCCACTACTTGGACCCACGACGTGGCTGTGGCATCTGCAGCCTTACACCAAGGCAGTGGCAGAAGCCCCGTCCTACCTCTCACGAGCACAACCGCAGGAGCTAGCACGTCTCTAAAACCCAGCTCGCTTTGGGCCAAGCCCAAAAACACAAGCTCAGCTTCGCCTTTTGCCTCCCACCCTGCCCTCGCACCGTGTTGGCATTCGTTAGGCTCGCAGTCCCACGGGTATTTACGGTACCTCAGATTGGTCTATTTTCCTTCGGCATCACCTGAAATATTATTTTTCTGCTTGGCTCTCGTGAGAGCCTTTGCAGCCTCATTCATTTTTAATTGCCATTTAAGTCCTGGAGCTCTAAGCACACGAGCTCCCCAGCTACGGCTGGGCCAGAATAGCTCCCACGTGGACATAAAGTGGTTTTCGGAGAGATGGGTTCATGGAAGGTGCCTCTGCAGGGCATCTCACCCTGCGATGGCCATCCAGCCTGCAAAGGCACAGCCCCTCCAGCACCACCGCCCCATCATCTGTACCATGGGCAGAAGTCTGGCCCTGGGCTTGGACCATGCTGCCGCAGTCAACCCCAACACAGGATGAAAATTCAAGTCCCTGCCTTCAGAGAAGGGAACGAATCCACCCAGTTTTCACCCATATGAGTGCCTCCTCAGAGTCAACTACATCCCCAGCTCCATCGCAGAGGGGTGAATATTGCGTCTCCCCATCCCTCGCTGACCCGAGGAGGAGCACCATGGACGCTCCACCCCTAGAAACATTCAAAGTCAAGTTGGACGGGGCTCTGAGCAACCTGATCTAGGTGCAGATATCCCTGCTCATTGCAGAGCGGTTGGACTAGGTGACCTTTAAAGGTCCCTTCCAACCCAAACCATTCTGTGATCATTTTTCCGCCAGCCAACACTTCTCTGAACCACATGTCCCCACCACGCGAGGTGCATCACGTTCCTAACCCCCGAGCCAGGCGTTTCCAGAGGAAATACTGCCAGGTTTTGGCACAGGACACTCAGGGAAGGGGGATGAGACTTTCATCCAGGCTTCTTGTATGTAAACCAACCAACTAATGAGCTCTCTGAAGACCACGGGTAATATATGAGCATAACCTTACAGCGTGGCTCAAGCACCGAATATCCAGAGGCAACTCCCTATCTTCAGGGGACGATTTAATCCAGCTCTCAAGGTTACAGAGCAATTTAACTGAAGACCAGGGGTCAGATTCAGATCTCATTTGTATCTCAACTCCTCCGCACGAAGCCCCCAGTTTCTCTGCCAACCTGCTAGAAAGCTGAGGAGCGGCTGAGTCGCCAGCTCAGGCCCTGATCCTTGCAAAGCCTCACCCGCCCGAGCAATCTCTGCGATTCGGTGGGGTCCACCCATGCCCAGCTTGGTAAATATAGTCAAAGCTGGTGGAGGACCAAGAGGAAAAAAAACCACCCGAACTCTCCCCGGGATATTAACCTGGAAGAGGGAAAAGACAAATTATCTACTGCCTAGACGTTTCAGCTCAAACGCGTGGCAGCAAAACAATCGAAAATAGATAGGATTGATTTTTTCAACCGATGCTTCTGCAAGCAAGGAGGGGGTTTGCGGGATCGGGCCCCCGGGCGAGGCAAGTCCCACGTCCCAGCTGACTACGGGCGCGCGCCAGCTCACAGTCTGATTCGATTTAAAACAGCTGAGTTGTAAATGAGGCTTATAATGGAATTGGCAAATGACCCTTCAATACAGCATTGCAAACCGCCAGCGTTCAAAAATAACCGGGGCTCGAGTCAGGATTCAGCTCTCGGCCGGGTGTGAGGGCAGGAGCAGGGCTGCATCACGCCACCCGCTACGAAAACAGCCCAAGCAAGCAGGGAAAAAAAACCCCCAGCTTCTCCCTTCTTAGAGATTTTAGAGGGGTGACCCTTCAAAAATTAAAAAAATAATAAGGAAAAGGAGGAGAAAAAGGCAGCCCTGCCATGTAAAGAGAGAGACAGTCTCGCCTGTTTGTTTTGGCCCGTCCCGAACTCCAGGCAGTTTCCAACTGGAACCCAGAAATGCTGATGGTGTTTGGAGTCTGTCTGCATCCCTCCCATGACGTGACGAGGCATTCAGGACGATGGGCTGGGATTATTTTTTTTATTTATTCCTCCCCCCTCCCCCAACAACAACAACAACAACTATATTTACTGTTACATTTTGAACTCCCCATGCTGTCATTACAATGTCAGATGAAATTACATGTGCGATAACCATAACATCAACGCATGCACAAGTTCACAAAGGCTTTACAAGGAAACATTTTCAAGGGAAGCTGCTCACATGCCCGAACTCAAAGGGGATGGCCAAAGAAGTCTTTGAATTACAGGGCACTGGCTGCAGCCAGAACTTGGCCTTGCTGGGGCTGAACAGATGGATTTTACGCTTTTTTTGGGCTTTGCCGGGTAAAGTGTAGTCTTATTTATCCTGGTGTAACTATGGATCGATTCCAGGGATTTAACTGATGCTATTCTGGATTTGCACCAGTGCAAAGAGGTACGAGTGCTCTGCAGGACAGTCTCGCAGATGGACCTGAGTTGCACCACCCTACAGTGACCTTCTGTGCTGGTGCCACCATGAAAATGTTGGCATGGGAGCTGTGGCTAAGTCGTGACATCCAGAAAGAGCTGCGTGGGCACAAGAGTTAGTACAGGGAGAGCTATGCCATTACAAAAGCTTCTTCAGTCAAGGTGGCTGATTCTCTTTCACGTGAAGGACTACATATGCTCCTACACAGCACTTGAAGACTGAGGACAGATGCTCTCTCCTGGTCCAAGATGTGCCAGAGGCATAAGAAATGACCCTCAGCTTCTCATCCACTACCAGGCCAGAGGTAACTACTCCTCACAGCTCTGCCTTTGCGGCTGTTCTGATGAAAATCCCAATTTCTGCTGGGAAAAAGTTGCAACCGGGTTTCTTCCAACCGCTACGGGCAGCTGGGTGAAGGGAACTTGGCTGGTGCTCCTGGAGGACGGTTCCAGCAGCACAGTGATAGAGGCAGCAACCTCCAGGAGAGAGCCATCGTCTTCCATTGGCACAGCTGGATGCATAAGGCAACATCTGTACAGCTCTGATTGCATCTGCTTATGGGCAAAAGTACAAATATAACTAGGCCGGCCCAGTTAAAGAGCTACAACTTCCAGGCAAACCTATGGGATGTTACAGATCAACCTCATGGTGCAGTGTGACATGTCCATAGAACAGTTTGGGTTGGAAAGGACCTTAAAGATCATGTAGTTCCAACCCCTCTGCCCTGGGCAGGGACACCTCCCACCAGCCCAGGTTGCTCCAAGCCCCGTCCAACCTGGCCTTGAACCCCTCCAGGGATGGGGCAGCCACAGCTTCTCTGGGCAACCTGGGCCAGGGGCTCACCACCCTCACAGCAAAGGATTTCTTCCCAATATCTCATCTAAATCTCCTCTCTTTCTGGTTTAAAACCGTTCCCCCTCGTCCTATGGCTCCCCTCCCTGACCCAGAGTCCCTCCCCAGCTTTCCTGGAGCCCCTTGAGGGATTGGAAGGGGCTCTGAGGTCTCCCCAGAGCCTTCTCTTCTCCAGGCTGAACCCCCCCAGCTCTCTCAGCCTGTCCTCACAGCAGAGGGGCTCCAGCCCTCCCGGCATCTCCGGGGCCTCCTCTGGCCCCGCTCCAGCAGCTCCGTGTCCTTCTGCTGTTGGTGCCCCAGCGCTGGAGGCAGCCCTGCAGGGGGGTCTCCCCCGAGCGGAGCAGAGGGGCAGAATCCCCCCCCTGGCCCTGCTGCCCACGCTGCTGGGGATGCAGCCCAGGCTGCAGTTGGCTTTCTGGGCCAAATACAGAGAGTATCTTCCGGAGCAGCAGCTGCTTTTCTCTTGCTATCTCACACCAAAAAGACCCCAGAAATGCAGACATCTAACACAACAGCAACCCCAAGTATCTGTGTGTTGGAGAAGGCCATCGCGTGTGCACGGGGAGCACGTGGCGGCTTCTGCCTACCTTCACCGGGGTCCAGGTTTGATCCCCGTCCTGAGCAAAGGACTGGTGGACGCTCAGGGTGAGTGCGTTTGGGAAACGTCCTGGCGAGCACCAGCAGAAATGTGGAACCACTCGCACTGTTTCAGGACATACTTTTTGTCCCGGGTGGGAAAACAGCAGCATTTCACCCCGCTTTCCCCAGCATTTCACTGCCTGTATTTTGCATCTCCTTTCACAGCACAAATATGTCAGTCTCTGGTTAAATGTATTACAGTGAATTCTCTCTAGGAGAGGAAAATTCATTAGCGAAGGGGCCACAATAAAAGCAGACATTTGGAAACATCTACCTCTCCGTCCACCCACCTCGCCTCTCATCTCTGGCATTTTTAATCCACATTACGTTGTTTCGTACACGCATCGCATCAGCGAAAATACCCCTCGCAGCGTTTTAATTTCTTCTGTGAAGACGCTTACCAAAAATGAGCCTAAATGCTGCGCCTTGCATTTTATCATTTTATGTGCTGGTTTTTTGGGGGTTTTTTTGTTGTGTTTTTTTTTTTCCATACATCTATATACCCATTCAGCCCTTCCTAGGACTGGGCAGAAACCCAGCCGCTCGCCAACGCCGCACTTCAAAGCCGCGCGCCAGCCCGCGATGAAACACCACCGCCGCAGCACGCCGGGGACTTTCCTTTTCCACGTCGGTACTTCCAAATATTTAGAAATGCGCTTAAGCCCCATTTTGACCACTGCCTCTGTTTGCAAACCCTGCCCTGAGCTCCGCGTCGGGTCGAGGGGAGTAAACGCTCGGATTGTTGGCATACCTGAGGACAGGCAGAGGGACTCGCTCCCTGCACACGGAACAAAGCCCTGAGTTATTGCAGAGCTTTGCCCTCCGCCGAGCGCAATTATGGTTAGAGAAAAACCCTTGTTTAGAGCAGGATCCTTCCAGTTGGGGAAAAAGAGATTTAATTATACGGTAATGGTGCTGTGGGCGTGCTGGCGAGCAGATGTGGGTACGAGCGGGGCTGCTCCCCTTGGCCAGGTGGATGCTGGTGGCTCCAGCCTCTGGGGGTGGTGAAAATGGGGATTTGAAGTCTCCCTCCACGGCTGTCGAGGGCTGAGCGCTGAATCAGGCGCTTGCACGGGGGGAGGCAAAGCATGGAGGGTGAAAAGACATCTGCCTCACCAGGCTAGGAGCAACAGGAGGGGTTTCAAGGGGAGATGGCTGGCCAAAATACCCAAACCTTTCCCCTTGCCCTTTCCCTGAGTCATGGGTAGGGCAAGGAGCGAGGTTTGGTTTCCACTCCCTCTTCCAAATGGGATTGCAGGGTCAGATGCTCCATGGGAGCTGCTGGCATTTTGCCTGCAGAGGTGGGCTACGGGACTTTGTAAGCCCAAGAGCTCAACCAGGCCCTTATAAAAAACGCTTTATAGAGGAAAAGATACGATCCAGTTAAACATCCAGAGCTCCTCGATGCTGAGTATGCCAAGGTACGTGCTCATGAAGTGCCTGCATCAGAGAATATTTTTCTAGCCCTGTCTTTTCTTCCATTTATTTTAAGAAACAGAGTGCGGTTTCCTCTCCTGCATTTCTCATATTTTGCTTAAAAATAAAATTTGAACCTCTATCAAACCAAACAGCTCCTTGCCCAAGGTGGTAAAAAAAAAAAAAAGCAAAAAAAAAAAGCAGCCTCTTCCATGGTGAAACCATCAGGAAAGGGGAATATAATTCCCCCCAGCAGCATTCAGCCCCCAAAAGCCAGTGCAAAATTTCCAGTGGATCCTTTCTACCATCGCACACGACTTCTCGGAAATGTCGAAGGCATCTAACAGAGCACGGTCTGATTTATGCTTAGAGCAGGGCAACTTTAACGGCCGCAGGAGTGCGGGTGTAAATCTTCAGGCCCAGACAAAGCCGCGGCGTAGCCCTGGTCCTCTGAATTCGCTCAGCCCCGAATGCCGCTGCGTAAGAATGAGGCTTTATGGTAAAAAAGAGGGACGTGTCCTTATGCCGGATCGGAGGGATTTCTAAGCACTATAAATAATCATTCAAACCACTTTGCACGTGCTTCACGTAACCCGTGATAAGCCACAGAACAGGTATCGAGAAGACCACGGAGATGCTGGGAGGGCGGGAGCCCCTCTGCTGTGAGGACAGGCTGAGAGAGCTGGGGGGGTTCAGCCTGGAGAAGAGAAGGCTCCGCGGAGACCTTCCAGCCCCTTCCAGTCCCTCAAGGGGCTCCAGGAAAGCTGGGGAGGGCCTCTGGATCAGGGAGGGGAGCCATGGGACGAGGGGGAACGGTTTTAAACTGAAAGAGGGGAGATTTAGATGAGATCTGAGGAAGAAATCCTTTGCTGTGAGGGTGGTGAGCCCCTGGCCCAGGTTGCCCAGAGCAGCTGTGGCTGCCCCATCCCTGGAAACATTCCAGGCCAGGTTGGACGAGGCTCTGAGCAACCTGATCTAGTTGAAGATGTCTCTGGTCATGGCAGGGGTTTGGACCAGATGGCCTTTAAAGGTCCCTTCCACCCAAACCATTCTATGGTTCTCTGAACACCCGGTGGGTTGAATTAGAAGTGGAAGCTGCCGTGCGCCCCCATTCATCACAGCTTTCCAAAAGGTGTAAGCCTTTCCTGTCCACATGCTCAGGCAGAGGTGGCATAGGACCCCCTGGGTGTATCCTGCCATCCAGTCCTACACAGCCAGGGACCATGCACACAAACATGTCCCTTGCATGGGTGAGTCGAGGGGACGGTTGCCGTATGGCAGGGGACGATGCCACGCTCACTCCCACACCATGCAGACAACCCATCCCTAAGATCTCATACCCACCCCAAATCCAGCCCAACACCAAAGAAACACAAATGTCCTTGGAAGCAAGCAGGGATGGATGGCAGTGAAACCCGTAGGTGCCTCCACCATCTAGTTTCTTTTTTTCTTATTATTGCCAACTCTTGCTGTTCAGACAGTGCCTGTCCTGCCCGCAGAGCAGAAACCCACCTCTAGCAACCCTGCTGAAGTCCTAAATGACCTCCATCTCTCTTCGACCTTCATCAAGGGCAGGTTGCACCTCTGCTCTCTAGGAGCATCTGAGTTTGAAGGCATTGCAGAAAGCCCTGTGTGAGAACAAAGAGGCGGCTGCTTGTGAAAATGCACGCTGAAATGAGAAAATGAAATGAATGGCCACTCCTAAAACAGAAAACTCCTGCCATAAAGCAGATTTTGAGGGGGGAAAAAAAAAAAAAAGAAATGGTCGTGCACTGCCCTGCTTTGCTAAACAGGCAGATGGGACCTGTATTTCTCTTCTGAAACTTTAATGGGAAGAATATGATTCTGCTGCAAGCGTATTTTATATGCCTGGCGATTAAAGAGGAAGGGAAGGGCATAATTTATAGAATTGTGGAACACAGAGGATAGCTTTCTGGCTGCAATGTTTCTTTATTTTCTTGTTATTCCTTTTATTCTTCCTTTTCCTTCTAGGCTTGTGAAAGGTGATGGATGGGCAGTGGTGGAGACAGA
This sequence comes from Dromas ardeola, assembly GCA_013398915.1. Lineage (NCBI taxonomy): Eukaryota > Metazoa > Chordata > Aves > Charadriiformes > Dromadidae > Dromas > Dromas ardeola. The sequence continues at coordinate 348,376 of VYZM01022843.1, forward strand.
AATCTCCCTTTTATATTCACAGGGCAGGTAACGCATCAGCAACCCCAGTGGCTACACGAGCTGCGCCTCCTCCGAACAAGAACAATCCTGAGACCAAAAAAAAGTGCTTCAGTGTATCCTCAGGCTTTCTACGGGTGCTTTCCTGCTCCTACAGCCATCTCACCTCTCAGTCATTAACAGGCTTCATGCTTTCAAACAGGTAGGTTGAGCCAAGTCTTGCTGTGGCCAGTAGCACACAACATGGCCAAGCTCATACCTCCTCTTTGCATCTCCAGGGACAGTTTGCTCCTCACCCTTTGAGCTCTGTCAAGACCCTGGCACTTCCCATCCATGCCACCTCAGTAAGAAGTAAGCATCACCTCTCTTTGGCTAGAACGCCACCTTGTAGAAAAAGACCTGCTGGTGCTGGTGGCCAACGAGGTGCCCAGTAGTCAGCAGCATGTCCTTGCAGCAAAGATGGCCAGGCGCAAACCGAGTTGCATTAGCAAAACTGGTGCCCAGAGGTGAAGGGAAGTCATCCTTCCCCTCTATTCATCACTTGTGAGACCACAGCTGGAGCTCTATGTCCAGTTTGGGCTCTCCAGACAGACATTGTCGTTTTGGAGGTACACCAAGATGGTTAGGGAGCTGGAGCACCCAAGGTAAGAAGGGAGGTTTGTTCAGCCCAGAGAAGAAGGGGTTAAGGGGGGAATCTAATTTTTTGATCTACCTACCTAATGCATAACTATAGAGAAGACGGAGTCAGACTCTTCTTCAGATCACAAGAAGCTAAGGACAGAAGTTGCACCAAAGGAAGTTTCGATCAGATGTAAGAAAAATGTTTTTTAGTAAGAGGCTGGTCAAGCCAGAGAGAGGTGGTGATTTGTATCCTTGGAGATACTCAGAACTGACCCACACAAAGGCATGAGCCTGACCTAGAGTGGGAAGTTGAATCAGGAGCCTCCAAAGGTCCCTGCCACCAAAACCATTCACTGGCTTCATGTTCTGGTTTTGCAAATAGGGAGCCGAGGCATAAAGGAGATGAAATAATACAACTACAGGCATGCAGGGGACCTGCACCTGAGGCCACATCTCCAGAGAGCAACCTAAAGCCCTCCCCTCATTACTTTTGGGTAAATTAAACGCACCACCATAGTCGCTTGTGCGTGTGCTGGGCTTTCTGGGGTCATCTGCTCTTCTTGCTTCCCTGGTAGAAGGTAGCGCTTCTCTAGCTGTAAAATTCTTCCCTTTTTTTTTTTTTTTTTCATCTTCAGGGCCAATTCAGCAACTCATCTTTCTGCTAAGACTGTCAGCAAGAGTGTCAACCGTACGGCTGCTTTCTGTGATGTGGAATCATGCCCACCAAGACTTGGACCAAGACTACGCAGCCCATTTCACATAAGCCACCAACCAGCCCACACTTGGCAAAAACTGAAGACCGTATCAGCCATGCCTGCATGACTTCTGGCTTTGGGCCATTTTTCTCCAACCCTCTGAGCAGCCACGATATAAATCTTGCTCTTCTTTCACTAGTCTTTGCCATGACAACACAATCGCTTGGCTCCCCATGCCATGCTCTTGTTGGGTGTTTGTCAGAGATGTGTCAGTGGAAAAATGAACTCTGTACCCTGTCAAGAAAGGAGCGCAGTTCTTCATAAAGCCAACTGCTGCTGCCCTTTCTCAGCTCACAGGTTTGCTGCAGGAGGAATTCAAGTCCTCGTGAAATCACTATCAATATTTACCTGCACCAGGAGCAAATCCATACTTCTCCCTACCAGGGAATCAGCAAGAAAACCTTGCCCAGATAAATGCAGGGTGAGAGTTTTGCTTCCCCTCCAATCCCAGCACTCTCATTCCTAAATACCTCCATGCATGTGTACATATCCTTTACTCAGACCTAAATTTACTCTTTAGAAAGAAGACTGCTTGTCCCGTTGAAGTCAGAAAGAAGGAAGAAATTCTTTACCATGAAGGTGGCGAAACCCTGGCCCAGGTTGCCCAGAGAGGTGGGAGATGCCCCGTCCCTGGGAACGTTCAAGGCCAGGCTGGACGGGGCTCTGGGCAACCTGATCTGGTTGAAGATGTCTCTGCTCATGGCAGGGGGGTTGGACTAGATGGTCTTTAAGGGTCCCTTCCAACCCAAACCGTTCTACGATTCTATGATAAGTCAGCTGAGTCCTCCCATTCATCCCAGCAAAGCTACGACTCCTGGTAAACACAAAAACCCATTCCCTGAATTGGTAAAATTGAAGCTCTGTAGTGATTTTTGTATATTACCCAAATTATCTTTTTCTCTGGCTGAAATCTCTTTTATTGAATTATTCTGTGATTCCAAACTCTGACTTTCAAGCATCGCTACTGATGGGGTGCTGGGACCCCACTGCGTGCCGGATGGTGTAGGAACATACATCCCCAACGACCACCCCTGGGGAGACCATGAGGCCAACAGAGAAGACAGTGGGGCTGGACATGATGTGGATTCACCTCAGGAAGGTCACACAGTTATTACACTATTAGCACGGGAGGGTGGAGTCCTACTTCTGTCCGGAGAGAGGGAAGAGAGCCCATGCCCTGCTGAAAGCTGTGGGTGGAGTTATTGCACTTGGCTGGCCGGAAGATTAAGGCAGGCCTCCTAATTTAACATTTCCCAATGGAAGGGAGGAAAAAGCAACTCAGGGGGTGGAAAGGGCCCAGGTAAAATGCCGGCTGGAGAAAACAGGGTGGGTAGGAGAGGCTCCTGGCAGAGAGGAGCTGGGAGGAAGGCTCGCGGGGGGAGAGGAGGCTGCTGGCTCCACGAGCCACCGAGCGCTTCAAACCCGGGGGCGCAGATAAGTGGAGTCACGGAGCAGGGTGGGAGGAGATGAAGGAAGCAGGCCGGAGAGAAGATTACAGGAGTGCAAGGAACAACAAAGAGGAGGAGAGAGGAGAAGGAAAAATTATGCAGGGCCTCGAAGGTCAAAAGAGTCAACTTCAAAAGGATTCCTTAAAAGACATAAAGCCAATGCCTTCATATTCAATTATTTAGTTTTCACACAATTCTAAGTAGTATATGGGGGCTTTTTTCAGCCTCCCAACACTCAATTTGTCACAAAGGGACAATGAGAGAAGTCTGGGACTCTTTGCTTCCCTAATGGACCCGGACGGGGCCGGAGTTGGCGCCACCCCCTTGGAAAGGATGCAGAGCGAAGGAGAGGAGGCTGTTCTGGTTCACGGGAGGGTGGGAGTGAGCAGGGCTCCTCCTTAGTGGAACTGAAAAATGTTAAAAAATGCCTTGCTCGGCCTGAAACAAAATGTTTTCCTTAAATTCCGGGCATCTGTTTAATTAAAAACACAGGAAATGTTGAGGCAAACAAATCACGTTGCCTGTGAAAGTCACGACTTTTGCTTTGAAGATGCTGAAATGAAATGCTTCCGTTTTTCACAGCTCCTCCATTAATCTGACAAAACTGACCCCCACGCGCAGTAGTTTTTTTGTCGCCAAAAACTTCACTTTGTACTAAAACATATTTAGCTGAATTATCTCTCCCAACTGTACTTAAGGAAGCTGAAGGGAGGTACAAAGCTGAAAGAGCCGGCTCCTGTATCCTGGGGCGTTCAACCCATCAGCACAGTTAAAATCACTGACAAGCTATGGCAAGCTAATGTCAGTAAAATGGTACCCAACAGGAGGTTTGAAGCCAGCACAGTGAGCTCTACAATAAGTTCCAGTCCATTAAACACCAGGCTTAAGTAAAATATTACAGCGGGTCATGTTTTAAAGCGGACAGAATAGGTAAGGGAATCACTGAGGATGCTCTTGGAGGAGAATGGAAATTCTCACGTACCCTTTTTCAGCTCCCTGCCCTGAACATCGTTTTCCTCCTGACTGTAAACGCCTCCTTCCAACTCACTAGGATTTTTTTTCCAGGTGCCTCTCCAGCAGTGGATGGCAGCAGGGACATGTGCCACCGAGACAAAGCCACGGTGACATTAGACCAAGCACCTGCAGGGCTACCATGGTGCCCAACCAAGCTGATGACCAGCAACGTCGGAAAGTAATCAGAAACAAAGTGACTTGGTGAAGGCCAGGTAACAGGTCAGGAGCGGAGCAAAGAGCAGAAACCGTGTCCTCCGGTTTCTGCCCACCCAGATCCCAAGCGTTTAGTACTTTTCTCTGTTCAGCTTTGACCTTATGAGTTCCCTTAACCTTCTCCTGGCAGCTTCCTAATGGGCAAATAAATCTCTGGAGAGTATCTTAAATTCTTTTTTATCACAGACTGTAGCGGTGTGATAATAAGATCAGCCTTCAGACTCCCCATTAAGTCACAGAAGGTGTGGTCATCAGTCATGCTTTTCCCAGCCTTAATTGCCAGACAGACACTTTAAGTGGAAAGTCCATCTAATGAGCCCCATCATTAAAACATCCCTGGTTCCTATTTGAGATGGAAAATCATATTACTCTAATAAGGGGGTTGCATCTTTGCCCCCCTATTCAATCATGTGGCGCGAGGAAAGGTGAGACTTCGCTGCGAGTTTGCCTTGGATGTGCTTCATTTAAATATAGCCCCCTACTTCAGGCAAAAAAAAGTAATAAAACCCTTCACAAAAAGAGAACTGGGTGGCTGGAGAAGATGGCAGTGACCTAGAGGTGAGCAAAGGGGTCACCATGGGTGGGGGCATCACCACTGACACCATGGACGTGGCTGAAGGCTGTCCAGATGGAGATGCTGGAAAAGCCACCATGGTGGCCGTGCCAGAGTGGAGAAGATGTGACGTCTGGTGTGCTTATGGAAAAGGCCGTATGGGATGTATAAAGTGGGCTCTTCAACGGGACAGCCCTTTCCTAAACAGATTGCAAGAAAAGGCTTCATTTGGAGAAAGAATTGGTTATAACTGGTCACCATCAGGATCCTGCACCATGCGGAAGAAGCGGTTGGGTAGTTATCATGATTCTTATCTCACAGAGAGGTGGGAAACTGAGGCGGGACAGCAGAAAGTCAAAAGCCTTTGCACGGGACAAATCCAACCAAATTCCCTAAAACAGGGCTCAGGCTGGAAGTCCTCTGCAAAGGGCTAACTCTCTCCAGCCCTGTCCAGTCCCAACAGAAATACTCGCCTTTCCCACCTCTCCATCTCCTACCGCTACTCATCATGGAAAGCTCCATCTAGGTAAGCTCCGTCTAGGACCTCAGCCTAGGTAAGCTCAGCCCAAGTCTTTGGGGGTCTCCAACCATGCTGGATGCCTTTGCCTACACGCCAACATGCCCATCGAGATGCCCCAACTGACCTGCTCCCACCACAAAGCACCAGTGGTGAGAGCTCCTCCGCAGGGAATCCCAGCGGGAAGCCCAGGCAAGCCTGAGTTACGAGCTCCACATCCAACGGCGGCTTTGCCAGGTGCTTGGAGCGCAGGTTCAGAGCAATCCCTAATAAAAACAACGAAGCACGGAAGGGCGTGTTACTTTTGGGTAATAATACATCTTAAAACTGCACGGTGAGGCAAAGACAACGCCGCACCCTAAGCCACCCGAAGGGTGTGGGCATTATACAATGATTCGCCCACACCCAGAGCCTCCGACGACAATTAACATCCAGCCCCGCGTAAGAATCGCTAAATACCGTATCTCAAACCAGGAAACGTCGACGTTTTCCCTGCGCATGAAAAAAAACCCCAAAGATGTGTCTTAACACGAACATCACGCTGGGCAGATCTGCACCATCGCAGCGCACGGTGATTATTTTCTGCCCTTCTTCTGGAAGAGGCCAGGGTAAAGCCAACAGCAGTTACATTTTGAGTTATATTAAGCATGGATTTCTTAGTTTTCATTATTTCCCTCTTAAAAAAAAAAGACAACAAACAGAGAGGATGGAAAAATCTAAATGTCTAATTACATTTTGATAACTACAAAGTCATGCGAAGTGCTTTATAGATAATAAAACGACAAGATCTCATCACGCCCAAGTTTATTTTCATAGCCATAAATCTACTTCTGGTGAAGTTGCCGGGAAAAGATTTTACTATTGAGTAATAATGGAAACAAAATACCACTTATTAAAGGGAAATGGGAGCAAGAACTCACCCGATGCTGAATAACAACAGAGAAAATCAGTTTGTTATTACGAGATAGCAGAAATAACTCTTTTTTTGACGGTCTGAGATACTGGCAGTGAGACCAGTTGGTTATTAACAGAGATCCCACTTTTTTTTTTTCCTAAACCACAGCGCATTTGCCGCGATGCTCATGAAAACAGCAATTAAAGACGCAGCTCCGGGGTTGCACCTCCCGCCGCCGGCGCATCTTAAAGGAAAAAAACAAAAAAAAACGCACCAAAACGAGAGTGTCTCCAGACCTATTGCCCATCATTTCTGCGGTCGGGAAATTCAAGTTGCTTTTCCAACATAAATTCACCTGCTCCTTAAAAAAAAAAAAAAAAAAACAACAAAAAAAAACCCCACCAAAACCAAGGAACGATGAAGATTATGATAAATCTACCTTCTGGGTGATCCCAGGAAAAAGGCAGAGCTGATGCTACCGGCTTTGTGTCTGCGTGAAGGATGGAGGTAGTAGAGTTGCCATATACCTGCCTGAAACAAGGAGGCTGGAAGCCCTCCCGAGGGACAGGCGGTGCTCCCGAGGAGGAATGCTTGTTGCAATATTAACGAGGGAGGAGAAGGGACCTCCGGGGAGAAATGAAATATATCCTCCCCGCTGACACAGCGGGGACAGTTTGGATAGCTCAGCAACAAGGGGGTTACGCTGGACGTTGCTGTTTCCCTTCAGGGCAGTCAACTGGGGCAGATCAGGAGATGTTTGTACGGATCAGAAAGTCCTGCTGGAATTTCTGAATCCCGATTGTGGGCAGGAGGAGGGATGGATTTTGATTCTCCAGCTGGAAATCCGAGTCACAAGAGTGACGCACAGCCCTACCAGCACACACGTGCAGGCAAGGCAACAAAAATATCCACTACTAGAGTTTGCTGATGATAGCTTGGAGCATCTTCAGATCAGGCTAATTTTCTACTGTGCAAGGTGCAGGAATTATTATTATNGTAAGAGTGATTTGTGTTATACTACTCCATTTTGTATATTCTTTAACCATTATTATTATTATTATTATTATTATTATTATTATTATTATTAATTATTATTATAATACTATTACTAATTGCAGTGACCATTTATACTGCCCCAGTATCTACAGCTACAAGTGGGATGCTCGTCCCTTTATAGGCACCGTGCAAGCGAGACTGAAGAAGGAGCAATCTGTCCCTAAATGCTTGTGCTCCAAATAAACAGTGGGAGAAAAAAAGAGATGACCTCGTTTGTACAGATGAGGAACAGAGATACTCGCTGATGTGCCACGGAGGAGGCCCGTGGTAGAGCCAAAATTTGGAGTTGGCTCTTCCAAATCCCAACTCACCCCCTTATCTCGACAAACACCTTGAGCTGGATCCCGCCTAAGGCTCAGGTGTATCCTAAGACTAGAGGCAACCTAAAGCTCGGAGGGGCTCCCGATCGCGGCCACCACTTGGGCTTCCCCATGCGAGGTGGTTGCCACCTGCTGAACCTAGTGCCCACGTCTCGTGGTCGGTGGCACCAGCCTGTTTCAGCCCAACACCGGCAGCATTTTGGCACCCGGCAAAGCCAGAGGATTTTGGGTTGCACCAGGACAGCGTCAATCACCCAAAGGAGCTGGGTCTGAGCTGGTGGCATCACTGGGAGCTCGGCATTCCTGGGACTTTCACCAGACAAAAGCAAAATGATTTGGGCACGAAGGGAAAGGGGGTTTCCAGGGAGGGTTGGAGGAGAGCTCCCAAGGGAAGACTAAGAAAAGTCGGGAAAGCTGAGGATGGCAGCTCATTGCATGCAACACCCAGCCTGGCAGGGCGCTGGGGGAAGGTGAGGGCAGGGAGGGCTCTGCAGGCAACCAGGGATGCTCAAAAAAGGGTACCATCAGCGGCAAAGTGGGGCTTTTCAAAACATAAACAGTTTTGGGGAAGAAACGAGAACGGCACATGAGCTAAAAATAAGCAGCGGCAAGCGAAGAAAGGATTAAAGGAGCCCGAAAGAAATAGCGAACAGCAAATTGCAGGGAATTGTTCAGCAAACAATAAAAGGCTCTTCGCCATCTCCCTGCAACAGGCGGGTGGCAGCGGGAGAAAGCAACCCACGACAAATGATAGCTGCGAAAGGGAGACGGAAGGGGGGAAGAAAATTCCGACCTGGCAGATTTGTTAAGTGGTTATTTTCCTTCTGTCTTTGCAGAAGACAAAGGGGAGGTAAAGCTCCCCAAGACAGGGATTGTATTTCACTCCGCGGTCGAGAAGGCTTTCGAGTGTCTGCAGATAGCGGCAAGAAATGGTCCTAAAAAGATTAGAGCTCTTAAGGTAGGGCAAAATACTATACCCAGACAACACACTCGAGTTTTAATGACAGTGGGGAGAGAATTGAGTGAAGCATTGTCTGCTGCCTTTAGGAAACCGAAAACTTAATTTGAAACAGCACAGACTAGAGCTGGGCTTTTCTCACGAGAAAGGCTTTATTCCTGCCCTTTAAGCATCACTTTTTATCCTCGACATATATATTCCATTCACCGCTTTCCCACAACCAACACAGGTTTAGGAAGGGTCTTCCGTGTTTTTAGAGTGATTTGGGTAGCTTGCCTTTGAGCATCTCCCCGGCTGTAATGTATTTCTTCTCGCTGCATCCCTCCGTCAGGCTATTATCCGTGTTTACGGATACCCAGCTGAGGGATAAAGAAGGAAAGTGGCTTCCTACAGACAAAATAGGGAATGTGCTGGAAAAGATTCCTCGCCCTGGGTTCCCCAAATCCCAATCCCCAGACCACCCCCTGCACCTCCTGCCTCCCCGATTCCCACATTGGCTTGCTAAGCCGGATGGGCCAGTTCCCAGTGGGTGCGAACCAGCAGAGCTTCTACACATCCCCCTTTATACTGGGAGCAAGACCAAGCATCACCTCCATAGAATCACAGGATCATTTAGGTTGGAAAAGAACCTTAAGATCGAGTCCAACCGTAAACCTAACGCTGCCCACTCCACCGCTAAACCATGTCTTGAATGGATTGGGGATTTTGTGCCCCACCCTACCCCCCCCAAAAAATGAGACTGATTGCTATGGACCCCGCAGCAGCCGATGTGTCTCCCGGGGGTCACCAGGACCCCACTCTGCAGCACTTAGCTTGAGACAAGGACAAAACTGGGCACTGCCTTGCTGCCACCCTCCTGGCCGCATCCGCCGGGGCTGGGGGGACATCGCTCCTCTGTTGCCCCCCCCCCCCCCCCCCC
>VYZM01022843.1:357658-368222 GCA_013398915.1 Dromas ardeola
TCAGCTCCCGCATCCCCCAGCTGGGAACTTTGGGCTGCAGGGACCCCCCCTCCCGACCTTGCCCGGGGCTCTGTTACTAAGAATAAAAGGCAGAGGGCTGCGCTGCATCGGCGTGCGGTGGGATAATTGCAGGGAAGCGGCTGCTGTAGCCCAGCGACCGCGGTAATTGGGTCCGGGCCATCCTGTAGCCAGGTTTCCCATGCTATTATCCCCTTATTAATAGAAACCAAATCTACCTTTGCAGAGACAGCACTGCGAGCCTGGAAATTACGCGGTGCAGGGTTGCAGGGAGGCATCCGCGGCATCTTTGCAATAGCCTCAGCCCTTTGCCAGCCAAGGGCTGGATCCTGGTGAGGTCCGCGGGATGCTCCCGCCCCCAGTCATGTCAAAATCCCAGATGTCCCAACCCAAAGTCCCCTGTGGTCATTGGAAAGGCGAATGTTAGACTCAGCCACACGGCGATTGCCCTCGTGGAGGCAGGTGAGCGAGATTTGGTCTCGTAACTAATTCATCCCAGCAGCATCCCTGCAAGGTATGGCAGGGAGTGTTAATTTCATCTCCCAAGGAGGAAAACTGAAGGTCAAAAAGGCTTGAATTTCCCCTCGCCCGCACGGATAGGGTACGGTGGGGATCACAAGCTGAGCACCTGTGGATTTAGGGCTGGAAAATAATGTGGAGCATCTCGGCTGGGATGCTCCTGCCTGGGCCCTGTGGGATGCCGAAAGTAAAAGATGAAGGTAAAAGTGGCAGCACCATTTTAAGGAGATTCAAGCCACAATTCCAGGGGTCTCCTTGCTGAAAGGTGTGAAAGCAAAGTGCTGATTTTTGAGAAACCCAAGGACAAAGTGACAGTCTCCATGGGGTCCTCCAGGACAGGACTTCCAGGTCAATATGGTAGCGTGGCTTTCCATGGCCAGGACTAACACAGGTCCTTCTCCCTGTCCCTGTCTTTTTTCAGGCTAACTTCCCCTCTGAGGCTCAGCTTGGAAACAGTCCTGGATAAAAAAGTGCCCCTGGTCATGACTTTTTTCATTGGGTAAGCAGAGATGAAGGCACAAGGTGGGAGCCAGTATTAAAGCTGGAAGGCAGATTAGATGCCTCCATCCGAAATGCGGTCCACAATACAGAGAATGAGATCTGGTTTGGTACACTTATTTTTTAATGCAGGGAAGACATGCAGGTTTATGAAGGTCTTCAGGACCACCTGAATCTCATCTCAAATTTGGGATTTGGTCTGAAACCTCCCCAGCGATGTTCGCTTCCACCTCCCCTCCCTATTCACGGTAGGCAAAGCCTAGCAGATGGCCTCCTACAGTAACAATTTTAACCATCGACGTCTTTAATACACTCGAGAGCGACGGAAAGAATTATCAGCCCATAGTATTTCCAAGCTTCCCTGTTTTTCTTCACCTCTTCTTCACCCAGCTTTTAACGCTTCCCATTTCAACGGCAATTAATACCAGCCTTTCCGAAGATGAATCCTACAGGCTTGCAACCAAGTCCTCGCAGAGCCAAATGGGCACAGATGTGCTAGAGAGCGATGCAGATGGTTTCTCCTTCCCCTGAAACTCGAGATTTTGCTTCTGCTCGACGCTGCGGTGTTCCGCAGGCCAGGGATGTCAGGAGCACGTCCCTCCCCATATGGCAAGCGAGAAGTCATCCCGAGAAGATTAAAGCAGAGAGAGGAGACCTGGGTTGCCTTCTGCGTTTCTCAGCCCTTCTCCATCATTTTGTGAAAGCCTGGTGCTGTTAAGCAACTACGTGAGGGATGAAAAGCGTCAGGGAAAATAAATAATATATAAATGCCAAAAAGTGTGTTGCCAAGGCCACCTCCAGGATGGATCTGTACCCAGGCATGCTCCCCGCCAGACGGCTGCCTGCTCCTGCCCTGGCGAGATGTCGCTGGGAGCGAAATGGAGCTCCTGGGCAAGAGGTTGTTTCAGAATGATGCATCGGAGAACCTTGCAGGTGACAGAAACTGCAATTGCTGTGATTAAACTTCACCAGCCCATTTCACCCCCTCCATGAAACACGGCTTCAGTGCTGATTTCAGCAGAAGCAGGATCGATGTCCATACCAGAGGAGAGGTCAGGAGCGCTGGGGAGACCTCTCCCCAAAGCATGAGCAAAGCCTGAGCAGAGGGTCCTGTACCCCTGTGGCCTCATGGGTGCCCTGGCTTCCATGAGGACCTGAACAATGTTCTCCATCATCCCCAAAAGCAGTTCAAACCAGGTGCAGAGAGCCAGCAGCCTGACAAAAAGGGGTCTCAGACCCAGTGTGAGATGCTACAGATGACTTCTTGGGGTTCAGGGCGGCAGCATCTTGTGCCCAGAGGCTGCAGAGACCCCAGGGGAGCTACGTCCCACCAGCTCCATCCCCACGTCCTTATATCAACAGCAGCTTGGCCACATCTGCCTCTGTTTTTCTCAGCAAACCCCTGAGAGCTCAGCGGCTCCATAGCTGTAAGAGGTAACGCGTCGGTCACTTCAAATACATGATAAGAATGTAAAATAAAAGGTAGCCAGTGTGGCTGGATGCAGCCACGACCGTGATGTGAGCTGCCCAGTCTCGTGGCATGGAGAGCCGGCTGTGCCAGCAGCCCACTGGAAGGGGTCCTCTCCCTGCTTTGTCCTTTCCACGGTGGAAAGGAGGTGAGGCATCACCCCTGGAGCGGGACGTCTGTCCTCCAGCGATGATACAGGAGCATCCAACCCTGATGCACAAGGACACCGGGAGGTGCCCGGGCTGCTGGGAGGTGATGGCGAGGAGCGTGGGCCTTGGGGTGGCTGCTTCCAACCTTGCTGTGATGGACAAGTCACGACACCTCCCTGCCTCACTGCCCTTGCCTGGAAAACAGCCGAAACATCCCCAGCAAAGCACTTTGCAACCCAGTAACCCCCTTCGCCTCTCCCGCGCCTGCTGCAGAGGGTGGCTGGAGGGGCTGAGGAGACACAGCACATGGCAGAGGACTCCTGAAATGAGATGCACCCACATAGTCGAACGCCGCTGCAAAACGCCCCGCGTCCGCCAGGATCAGAACTGGCTACAAAGGTTGAAGACGTTGCTTGAGAAATATTCGTTACAGCTGTGTACATGTATTTGCCTTATTAGTTTTCTCTAGTGGGAGACTGTAAAGCGACCGGGAAAAGGGGGGAAAAAATACTCTCCTTGTTTTGCACTAAAATATAGGTAACAATTATTAGGCAATAATTGATTCATCCGATACTTTATTAACTGGAGTTCGGGCGTGCAAGTGACAGGCTCCGCAGCGAGCCTTTCATGTGACACGTTATTAAAGGCTCTTTTTCTGGCTCCGAAAGGCAGTAGCTGGCAGATCAAAGGTCAGACATTTCAAGGAGTAAATTGGTTTAATGTGGCTGCAGATAGCCTCACAAAAACCTAATAAATATGCAGTGAAATGTAAGGAGCGAAAATTGTGGACAAGAGAGACAATTACTTTGAAACCAGGATAAGAGCAGCACAGGCTCAAATTAATCAGCGTCCTGGCTCCTTCTCTCTGTCTCAGGATTTAGCATTCAGAGTAGGAGCCCGGCTGCCGGTGGGATGTGATGGGGGGGGTGCACACTGGTACCCAACACCAAAAACTGCCGGGGGTGGGGGGAAGATGCTCAACCCTGAGCTGCAGCCGGGATGGTGGTGTGAACCCCCACGGCTTTCCAGCTACACCGAGAAGCCACCCGTGACCCCCAGCAAAGGATGTCCACGAGCGGCGTGGGATTTGGTGGTGGCCGGTGAAGATATTATCCCATCCACAGGGAGCCCTTGGTGTGACCGAGCGGGATGACGCTGGCACCGGGACATCAGCAGTGACCCACGGCCCAAACCCCAGCGTTCAGTGGTAAAAAATGAACACAGAGGTGTTTAATTGTGAGAATCGATGCTTTTAGCTCATCTCATTGTTTTTCGCTTGATCTCCTGACTTTTTCAGAAGCGTGCCTCACTTATTTTTAAACTCCAGGCAGGGATGCCTGGATACTTTGGGGGTTTTTGTTTGCGTTTCTTGAAATGCGTTAACTCAAATGACCGCCAAAAGCTTGCAAGGCAGGATTTCTTTGCTAAAAAGTCACAGCTTCACTCCTTTTCATTAAAGGTGAGAAAACACCCACTCCAGCTCTCTAATCTGGAAAGGGACTTCCTGCACGAAAACAAAGCGCGATATTCCCAGTACGGCTGGAAACCGGAGCGGAGGAAACAAAGCTTTAAAACCAAATGCCTGGTCGGAGAAGCAGATAAGGGCACAACCTCTTTGTATTCCCTTTGCAGGTCACCTTCCCCAGCTGAGTCACCATGCTCCGGCGCGATTTATCACGGCCCCACCTGATAGCCCAGGAAGGATAAGGCAGCGCAAATCTGGAAGCCCGAAAAAATTGGGACCCAAAGACTAAATTGCACCATCAGCCACGTTGTCCCATAGCCTGGACCACCATGGATGGAGGAGATCTCTCTGTCCACCACGTGCCCGTTGGTGGCTTATCACTGTCTGTGTCCCTCTGCCCAGGGTGGAGTTGCACCCAGGGCAGCACTGCCACCTCTCCGGTGAGGAAACTTCATGAGAAGCTTTGAGGATGGGGCAGAAGGGGGACAGTTGGTGCCACTTGTGTCCTGCTGGTCATGGGACACCTTAGGGAGAACTCACACTTCAAGGAGAACCCCACACTTCAAGGAGAACCCCACACTTCAAGGAGAACCCCACACTCCATGGGTCACTTTAAGGAGAACCCACACTTCAAGGAGAACCCCACACTTCAAGGAGAACCACACACTCCATGGGTCACTTTAAGGAGAACCCACACTTCAAGGAGAACCCCACACTTCAAGGAGAACCACACACTCCATGGGTCACTTTAAGGAGAACCCACACTTCAAGGAGAACCCCACACTTCAAGGAGAACCACACACTCCATGGGTCACCCACAAGGAGAACCGAGGGGACACGGACCTTCTGCAACCCGCGCAGGCAGTTCTTGCCCTGAATTATTTGTGCGTATATCACTCTGCCATAAATCAGGAGCCCTGACAGTATAATTTGTATCTGGGGAACCCGGAGCAATTACAAAATCAGCCCAAACACTATTTGTTTCACAAGATTTTGCCCTTAGTTAGCATTGTCGTTCTGCTTTAATTACGCTGTAATTAATTGCAACAAAACTGTTTGCAAAGTGCATGTCCGCGGTGGAAAGGCTGGAATATTGCAACCTGCCTGCTCCTCCGCAGCCATGAACATAAAATCCCTGATCCTCTTTCAATAGAACACTCAGCATTCATTTTACCATCCTATATCCAGAGCATCTCCAAAGTCCTCTCAAAAACAGACCAAGACCCATGCAAGGGGGCTACTGGCGTATTTTACGTCCAGGGAAATTAAGGCGCAGAGGGGTTAATCTCTTTGATTTCTCTTCAGACAGGACTAAGAGGGCAGAAGTTGCTAGAAGTGAACCAAGTTTGGGCCTGGATGTACATCACAACCTTTTTCTCTGCCCTGGGATGCTCAGATGTTCTCATGTTCCCTTGCAGCTCCTAAAGCCACCTAGCGCCTTGAAGGGGCTGAGACCTGTGCATGGAGAAGGTTGTCTCATCCAACACCTCCCTAAAGACAGAGGCAGCGAGACCTGCTCAGGGCACAGGGATCTGAAGGTAAAGGAAAGCAAATCCAACCCATTTATTTTACAATCTGCCCCCTTCTAGTATTTCCAGCGTCTAGCCGTGGCACGGAGGTATTAATCCCAGCTGAGGTGGACCTTCAGAGTCCCCTTTCAGCTGGCGTTCAGTCTCTCGGCGCAGACTATAAAAGCAGCCGTAATGCAATCGCTGCCGCGAGGAAACGAGAAGCCGCCAAACGCATCTGAGGCTGCCTCCAGTTTCATCGCCCGGCTGATTATTTCCGTGCAAGAAAGGCAGCTGCAGCAGAAGCCTGCACCCCCTGCAAGGCTGGGGAGAAGGTTTGGAAGGGACACGGGAGTCAGGAGACAGGGATTAACCGATGTGACTCATCTCTCGCACACCACCAGCGAGCAGCCAGGCCAACGACTTGCCGGTGGGGCAGGAGGGGAAATTTCCCATTTCGAAATTGCTCAACATTGATAATTAAAATGTTCCCTTTTTTTTTTTTTCCCCAGCTAAATACCTCTCCCCTCCTCTCCTCTCCTCTCCGTTGCCTCCTGGGAGGCCATCAAACCTTCTCACCTCCATTCTGCTGGTAGCAGATGGAGCAACTTGCCCCAGACCCCAGGAGAACAGTGGTAGAGAACGTGAAGAGTGAGGAGAACATGATGTCCCTGCTGACTGCAGTGGGGTTGGACAAGATGACCTTTAAAGGTCCCTTCCAACCCAAAACATTCTATGATTCTATGATTCTATAATCACCAGCTGGTCACCCAATGATGTGCCCAGACCCCACGTGTTCCTGGAGGCACCACCAGCCTCTGGACCGCTCCCCAGCAGCCCAGAGCCACCGCCACATTGGGGAGAAGGCTCCAAATTTTGCAGCAAGGCAGCAGTCCCAGCACAGGGGACTACGAAGCCACCTCTCTGGCTGGCTGCCTGCCTGCCTGGCACCGTGGTGTGACACGGCGTAAGGAAACCCCATGGCAGAGGTGAGGATGCACCTGCTTTGAGGAGCTCATGAGCTCAACGATGGTTGGACTAGATGATCTGAAAAGTCCCATTCAACCTAGGCAATTCTATGATTCTATGATTCATGGAAGACAGGAGCTGGCCAGGGGCCGGGCAGGCAGCGGCGGGGGGTCCAAAGGCAAAACGATCGGAATTATCTCAGCAGCGGTAACTCCGGAAGATCCAGCTGATCTAAGAGACCTCCCAGACACATGCCTAGAGAGCCTGGGGTTTGGCAGAGGATCTGCTCCACCAGCTTCAGCTCACCTTGGCAAAAGGTGCCCAGATACCATGGTGACGGGCTCGGCGGGGATAAACACCGAACATGGGTGTGGGTTGTTTGCATAGTTAGGAAGCTGGCTGGTCTCCATCCCTCCACCCTGCCTCCTCCCAGTGGTGCCAGGATCTCAATCCAAAGTGGTCTCCTACCTCCTCCTGGGCCGGCTCATCCGCGGGCAACACGGAGGCACTTCCCAAACTGGTTCCCTGCTAGGTAGGGCAGGGTGGGGGACGGTGACGCCGGGCTGCTGCCTCTCCCCGCACCCCGGGAGGTGGAAGTCATTTGATGGTCCCAACAGCCACATGCCCGCCCAGACCCACATGGAGATGGCACAGAGCCGTCATGGGGTGGGACATCCCCTCCTCCTCTTACACAGCTGCCCAAGAACATCAAGCCCCTCACGAAACCACTGGGTGGGATGTGACATCCTTCCCCCCACCAAAAAAGCCCTCACAACCACCACGCACCCATTCCTCACGGGCAAGGACATCTTTTTGAGGGACGAGGAACAAAGCAATCCAGCAGCAGCACGAAATAAATCTGTAATTAAGGCAAGCCGCTCGCATGAGCGATACTTGAAAATTATGCAGACCTGTGAGCAACGTTGCCATCGGGCGCGCGGCTCCTCTCCGGCTTCCAGTAAGGAATAAAAAAAGCTCTGACTAATATAAAGAGGCCTCCAAATCATTCTTGGCAGAAGCATCCCAGCCCCGGCTCCCCTCCCTCTATTCATCGCGAAAGCTCTCAGCCAAAGGAAAATAAAGCGCGGAGTTACCTCGCTGACCCGACCCGCAGCGTGGTGTAGCTGGGTGCCCTTCACCATTATACACTAATATAATAATGTATATATACACTAATATTATAGTGTATAGAGCATATATGCTAATTTAATAGTGTATAATATATACACAATATCCATTATATAAATTTATATACTGCACGACCATTTATACTAGAAATATACTGTATTTATATATAAATATATACATTATATATACATCACATGCTGATGGGACCTGGTGTGATGCTGCCTTCCCATCCCCATCCTGCTGGGAGGGCAGGGGACAGGCAGGGGTAGGGATGAGCCCTCCCATCACTGCCCCATTATCCGGGATCATCCCCACACGCCACCGTTGGATGCGGTCTGAGCTCCTTCACCCTTTCTAATGACTTCCAAGTTTATAAAACCATTCCACCGGCGACACTTAATGGGAATAAGAGCAGGACGACGAACTGGGGAGGGAAGACTTAAGTGTTTTTTGAAACTGTTTTAATAGCTTGCGATTTTAATTAAGAGCAATAGCGCCGAAATTATGACAGTGAAACTTGCCGCTGATTTATTAATTAGAGGAGGAATTTCAAAGGAGGCTCAGGGAGTTAGGTGCCGGACAGCCCCAGGCTCGCTGGAAAATCCCAGGTTTGTACGGCTAATGCTTGCTCAGTGCTCAAACACGCCGGGTCTGACTCCTCATCGCCTGGCACCTGAAGTAAACAGCGTCACGCGCAAGCGTGAAGTGGGTGTTAAATCCTGCCCGCTCCTGAGCAGGGCTTTGAAATGTCCCTTTTGCGGCGGTGGAAGGCATTGGAAAACCACGGAAAGACGCCAGAGCATCTCATCTACCTCCCCAGGAGTTATTTGCTGGGCAGTCCTGGGGTGGATACACCAGGATACGTGCCGAGAAGCCCACAGAAGGTTTGCTCTCCCATGTGGGGCGTTGGAGACGTTGAAGGCAACAAGGGCTGGCCGTGCCACCGGCATTTGGATAGACCCTTTGCTGCTCCCAACCTCCAAATCCCCCCAGGAGGAGAACCCTCCATCTGATCCCCCTTCCACCAAGCAGAAAGGAGGGGAAAGTCCCACTCGGTCTCATTCCCCCAAATATTGTACTTGGGCGAAGTGGAAGGTGGCTGCCACATCCCCTTTTCGAGGGCAGAACAAGCTGCAGGTCCCCGCACCACCGCCCCGAGTGTTTCCGTCCCCCCGACCCGCTTGGGGAAGCAACTCCGGGATGGCCGAGCGCTGGTTCCTCCTCTGCTGAGCACATTCCTCCCCTCCTGTTTTCATTCGGCCCAACCTTAAACAAAACCACGGCTGTTGGTTGTTTTTTTTTTTATCGGCGGCGCGGCTCTGGGAATTACCTACGCGGGGCCGGGGGGAGCTGGAGAGGGGTTTTGTGCTGCTGAAATAGCATTTAATCTCAAGAAGGAGCTGTTAAAAATATTAAAGCTTAACTGGGTATAACATACCGTCCTTCTGCATCCCGTTTGCTCGTAAAGAAGCCAAAAGTTCCTGAGATAAATGGAGATTTAAACACAAAATCCAGGTCGGGAGGGGGGGGTCTCCAGATAAAGCACCTCCAATTTTTCCCGTGCAATCCCTGCACGGGCAGTGCGGAACAGATCGGCTTGAGCCGGGCTTAACCCTACACCGAGCATCAGCTTCATCCCAACCACGCTTCTTCCGTCGCGATTTCTCCGCAAGCATTCAAGCTGCCGAGACGTTTGAACTACTTAAAAGGAGAGGGTGGATTTTTTTTTTTTCAGCAAGTTTTCTACAAAGAACAACTGAATCAAAACCGTCTTTAAAAAAAATATTAATAAATAAGTATTAAAAATATATGGTATGACATGGTATGATATGATACAGAATCATAAAATAGAATCATAGAATATGTTGGGTTGGAAGGGACCTTTAAAGGTCATCTAGTCCAACAATACAACACAATACAACACAACACAATACAATACAACACAATATAATATAATATATAATACAACAGAATATCTATTCTGTTCTGTTCTATTCTATTCTATTCTACTCTATTCTATTCTATTCTAAATATTAATCATCTGCCTCATCAGAGCCCCTCTGCCTACCCAGCAGGAGATGTCAGCAGATGTATTTTCGCACCGATATTTCCCCTCTAAAACAAATAATGAAGCCGGACTTCAAAAAAAAAAAAAAAACACCAAACCAAACCCTCCGACGAATGGAGAGGTTGTATCGTACAGGTGTTGACACACAGCCAAAATCTCCGGGCTCGGTAAAGATTCAAGTTAGCAAGCAAGGAAATCAGACAGAGAATCACGGGTTTGAGTTCAAACAGCAATTAAAAACGCATGTAAATGGCGATAGATTAGCACGGAGGATCGCTACGACGCGCTGGAGATTTCTAACCCGAACACGATCAGCCTCCGAGCACGAAATTCAAGCGCCTTCCCCTCCCCTCAATAAACCGCAAAAGCCTTAAAAAGGGGATTAAAAAAAAAAAGAAAACCCACATATTTTGGAAGGCGAAAGGACGGCATGCGACCCACCTTTCCGCTCCGGGTGCCGACCCTCGTCCTCCCCTCGCCTGGCTCGGCTGGAAGGGGGAATCCGGCAGCGTCGCTCCTCGGGTGTCTGCAGCCGAGCGGAGATTGTCATTGATTTGTGTGCGGAAAGTTAAGCCTTTCTAGGAGCGGTTGGGAGAATTCACTCCCACCACTCCCTCTAAACCAAAAGTATTTGGCACGGAGCCCTCCTCGTCCACCTGTACTATTAAGGTCTAACAACGCGCGGGACATCGACTGATTTTCCCGGGATCTTTGCATGTTTCCTTTTTAAACAAGCACACAAAGTTCTTTGGAAACAAAAACTTCGGGGTTTTG
>VYZM01022843.1:368267-394868 GCA_013398915.1 Dromas ardeola
TTTTTTTTAAATCGCATTTTTCTTAAAGCAGATTTATCGCATCCTTTTTTTTGTTTGTTTCTACTCAGCCGGCCAAGCCTTTCCCTGGTGTAACTGGTGACCCCTGACCATGTGCTGCTTTGCACCTGCAGAGGACCTGGCTCAGTCGGTGACACCTTGGGGGACTTTCCTACCAATGTGCTCTGCTTCTCCTGCAAACCGTGCACCCGTTTGGCTAAGACAAGGTAAAGCTGGGGGGGTGAAAACCTTCTGTTTTGAAAAGAACTGGGTACAATTTAACTAAAAAAATCAGGTTTTGCGCATGAATGACCCCAGCAAGCAAGAAGACGGAGGCGAGGCACGTTCAAAGGGGGCGTTTGCTTACCCAAGTCCCCAGTTGCTGTGTTGTCCAGGTGATGAGCGCCCAGACTGAGCACCCAATCCAAGGAATGAGTGACATTGAAAACCCTTCCCAAGTGTCCAGCGTGGGGGCTTCAAAGCTCCCCCACCACCACCCAGATTTGGAAGCCACCTCCTGGCCACCTCAGCTGCACCCATACAGCCAACGACCCTGTCCCACACCCACCTCCTGTGGTCCCCGTCCACGAGGACGTCCCCGGGAGAGGAGTCACCCCACCTCCATCGCCGTGAGTAGCCCAACCTGGCTAAGCCCAGCTTGCCGGCGTGTGCGCAACCCCAAAGGGTTGGCCATCGCGTTGAGTAATAAATAACAGGTCCGTCCTCTCCTCCTCGTTGGGTGCACCAAGGATCTGCTCATTCTTGAGATTCTGCCCCAAATTAAGCAGGCACATCTCAGAGCATTAAGTCAAACATTGCATTTAATAAAATACTAGTTCCTTTCTGGCACAGGTATTTTGACAACGAGGAAATACAGATTTTTTGTTAATATAATAAATCCGATGAGAGCAGCTGGACACCAAGTTCCACATTACATGCCTTTCTCCTGGTCCTCCTTTAAAGCAGCACATTAAAAAAACCCCAAATCACAACCAAAATTGTTTATACAAGGGAAATCTTTCTGAAGCACGAGGCAAAATCAAGTGCAAGATAGCCTGGGGCAACCTGGCACTCCCAGACACGGCTTGGAAGAGCTCCGTGCACAGAGCACGGTTACTTTTGAAACTTTTATTTTACGCTTTCTTGGTCTGTCAGAAAAAAAAAAAAATGCTGCTTCCATCCCCACACCCAAACCACTATCTGCAACTCCTCTGACTACTGGGTTTCTAAGGAGTGTCTGGGTAAATCAGTAAATGAAGTCGGCGCGAACAATATGTCTGGCTCTAGATAAGGGTAAAGCAAAACTTGGGCAGCATCCAGGGACTGCCAAGCCAGCGCGGAGAGGAACACCAATTGCCACCCACTGCTTTTCCTGGTACTCCCACAGCCTGCATCCCCCGTGGGATGGGAGCACCCATCCAATCACCCGCCTGCACCCCAAGCACGAAACCAAGCGACTCTGCATTTCCCACACAAACGGCTTTTTTTCCCCATCAAAATTGCTCACCGCCACCAATCCGCCACGGCCAACGTGATGAAGAAACAATTATGTCCATCCTGTTCTACCGAAGCGCATTGTTCATGGCACTGCTTCCCAAGATGGCTCTTAACCAGTGCGTACGGAAATGTCCCCGGCACTATTGAGGTTTTGGAGCATGTCCAAAGAAGAGCAACGGAGCTGGTGAGGGGTCTGGAGCAGGAGCCTGGTGAGGAGCGGCTGAGGGAGCTGGGGGTGTTCAGCCTAGAGAAAAGGGGGCTGAGGGGAGACCTTCTCGCTCTCTGCAGCTCCCTGAAAGGAGGGGGTAGCCAGGGGGGGTCGGTCTCTTCGCCCAAGTGACAGGCGATGGGACAAGAGGAAACGGCCTCAAGTTGCACCAGGGTAGGTTTAGGATGGATATTAGGAAAAAATTCTTCACCGAAAGGATTGTCAAACATTGGAACAGGCTGCCCAGGGCAGTGGTGGAGTCCTCATCCCTGGAGGTATTTAAAAGTCAAGTAGACGTGGTGCTGAGGGACATGGTTTAGTGGTGGACTTGGCAGCATTAGGTTGATGGTTGGACTCGATGATCTTAAGGGTCTTTTCCAACCTAAATGATTCTATGATCAAAAATTTCCCCAAAATCCTGCAAGCCAAACCCAACATTTTCATACAGAAGAATACTTGAGGGGGAAGGGGGAGACAGTGTCAAACGAAACATCTCAGCAATGACTTTTGAGTCCAAAACCACGGCAGACCAATAGGTCCCCACTCAACCCTGGAAATTATTTCCCATTTTCCATGTGAAATTGGTTCCCAGTTTTTGATTGCCGTTAACAGAGGGATGATCGGGTCTCCTAGATTGTAAAGGAAGAGAGGCTAAACTACTTCTAACAGGGTGTGAAATAAGAATAACAAGGAGAAAGAAGACAAAAAAGGGTTGTGCCAGACCCCACCTCGGTTCACACAAGCACAACAGGAAACACCTAGTAAAAAAAATAATAGAAAAGGTTGTAATGATTGCTTAGCCCAGCTTAGGAAAGCTCCAATTAAAGGTATATTGAATTGAAAGCTTTCCAGAAGAAAGAGGACTTAAAGGATGCCTCTTCAATCAGAAAAATAAACGATCATCAAATTTAAAGATTTTCATGGGCATAATTAATTTTGACACAGTTTTGCTTTCTACAGCGTTTTCTTTTTTTGTTTTAAAGAATAAACTGGCACAAGCGTTTTGTGAAATTTTGCGATTTTTCCTTTCGAACCTGAGTTTTTCAGGCCGGTTTTAAACTTTGGCTCGTTGGAGCCCAATAATCAACCCCAGTGAATCCAGCTCTCTGAGGGCCAGAGGAAGATATTTTCCGCAACAAGATTTGCTGCACCAGTCACAGTTTTCAAAGGAAAATAATTTTCTTCCTCAAACATCCCTATTTCATTGCCAAAACCTGTTGGTAAAAAGAAGACGATTTTTTTTAAAGGTTAGTTTTGGGAAGAAATAAAACCCAGCAACATTTCCCCCCAGAATCTCACAAGAAACTGCTTACGAATGGAAAACTTGGAAAAGCCCGATGAGGTTTCCTCCAAGGTGTCTATCCCACACACCCGCACGTGTTTCCGTTTGCTGTGGTGCGTATCCCCGTTAACTTCAACACCACCCTCCAGGCAATAAAGTTAAGCCTTGCCTAAGTGCTTCCAAATGTTGGCCTTATTTTAAAGGTGATAGAGTAAGTGGAAGGAAGAGATGTGAGTCCACAACCTCGACGCACACCCTCATCACCTGGGTACCACCAGGTCAGGAGGAAGGAGGATGGGGAAACGAGCCATCTGGTTTAAGAAGGTCTCTGTGCTCATGGCTTGGGTAAGAGCTGCTGGGTTTTCATCCTTAAAAAGTAATCGTGGACATTGGGAAAGGGTGAACGGGTGAGTTGTGAGAGGGATTTCCTTGGTAGTAGCCCCACGCTCTGCAGATGATGAGCAGTTTCCAGTGAGAGGCTGAATTACCAGTCACCCCATGCCACAGACTGGGCAGATTTGCTGGCTACATGTCATAATACTCCCAGCTGAAAAAAAAATAAAAAAGCTCTAAAGCGAATCAATGCCAATAAAGTGCTTTGCTAAAACAATCTAGCTGGAGTCTCAGTGATTTCACATTTGAAACCATAACGGCCATAATCCAGATCGATCCTGAGGGATGTCCAGTGCTTTGCCTACCGTGGTTGGTGGAACTCAATGAGGCTCCAGTGTCTTCAAGGGAAATAGGGTCATTTATGCTACCCAGAGATTTCCTCAATAAATGTTTGATTTCTATCGAGGAATGGGGCTGGATGCAGCCAAGATGATACTGTGTATGTGTACACGCTTGTATGTTTAACTTTATGATGGGATTTTGACACATCATATAGCTTCATTGGGAAGCTCTCAGAGGAAGACCTGCACCCTGACCTCTTCCCCAAGTCTATCTGCTCCAGCAGGGACCGGTATCAGCTCTGGAAATGCAGTCACCTTTGGGTGAAGCTGGCCCTATAGCTCCCACTCCTTCTCGATCCACAGCTCCCAGTCCTTCTTGCTCCGCTGCAGCTCCACAGTGCCACAAGGGAAAGAGAACGATCCCACGTTAGCAAGAACGTGGCAAAACTTCTACACAAACATTGAATTAAACCCGTATTTTGCTTAGAAAACATTTACCTTTCCCCACTGGGTCTTATTCTCAGTCTAATGAAAGAAGATGAAGCCGGGCAGAGATGCTGCCTGTGCAATCTCTTGCTCGGAGGGAGAGAAAGATCATCTCCAGGGGCGACAGATTAGGACGTGTAAGGCTTGGTGGCATGGCATCAGAGAGGCGCTGTAAGGCTAAACGCATTAAATCCTCCTCCGCCTCCCAAAACGAAGCCATAGCCAGCTCATCTCAGACAACCGCCATTCCCAGCGCTGAAGATCAGCGGCCAGGAATCTCGTCTCGGCCCTGAAGCCACCAGCGAGGAGGGAATGACACCAGCTCCCGCTCCCCGGGGGACGCGCTGCAAATGGAGCGCGCGCACTTCTTCCTCCTTGAACCCATGCCCGAATAAACGCTCGATGTATTGCTTGGTTACTTGGTTAGATGACACATGCCCGAAGGAAGCAGCCAGGCCACTTCGCTTGGTTTTAATGCTTCAGTCCCCGCTTTGCCTTTATCGGGAAAGATTTTCAAGTCCATTTTCGAGTCCGCTTCAGCTTGTGTTCGTGCAGGGCTGGGACTGGGCGAGGGCTACTAAAAATAAATGATCGTAGGATGAATCTTAAACACAAACGGATGTTATTAATAAAAGGCAAGATGCGGATCAAAGGGACGCTTTGCAGAGCTCGATGTGTTGGCGCAGAGTTTTATTGGAGGTACCTCTCCCACCCCAGAGCAGCCGAAGATGGGCGAGATGAAGACCTCCAGGAAGTTTCAGACCACCTGGGGCTTCTGAACATCCATTTTACACGTGCCATCACCCCTGAGGCCAAAAAAACTTCCTAGCACCCCAGAGCAAACTTGAGATGGGTGGTAAAAACCCTAAGTGATACAAATACAACCCGCTGGGGGATGAAAGGAAGGCGGTGGAGAGCATCCACAAAGACCCAACCCCTAGTGATGGCTGTAGATTTCAGCCTGGCTTCCGCTGCAATCACTTGTGCACAATTCACGGCCCCAGCGCAATTGCTACACTTGGCATTTGAAATGCGTCCCCTGCCTCATAATTTCTCGACGGGTTATTTTCGTTTTGCTCTCATCCAAAATGAGCCACGACTCCTCACTGGGTCTACTCGCACCATCCCACCTGTAGATGGACTAAGGATGGCCAAGTAAATTGCCCATCGTAACCAGCGTGCCAGCCTCCAGGAGTTGATAACCCTCTGCCCAGACCACTTCCTTTCATTTCCACAATCCATAAAGTTATCCTTATCCGGGAATAAGAAATTTAGCAGAAGCTCCCTGATGTAGGTGGAAACAATCTCATTTGCTTTCAAAAGCTGTGGATCAGGCCACAGCTCCTTGCAGAATATCACATTAATAGCGAGAGGCAAATGAACCATTTTACTACTTTTAGCTGAAAAAAAAATAATAATATGTGGCCGACCTGATTTACCTTCCCGATAACGTGTTTAAAAAATGCTCCCAGGCCGAGGACTTCGCCAGCTGAGATTTCATACGAAATGAGACTGTTTATGTCATGACCGCAACCTTCTGAAAAATGCCCCGTTAGATGGGAAAGCTCACAAGACCCTTAGGTATAATGATCTCAGCTATATCAATAACCACATTTCGGCAGATTCATTATCTGCTCGCCGGCCTGCCCAGCCGCACAGCGAAGTGTTGCAGCAGGATGGAGCGAGAAAGGAAAACATTGAATTCAGCCGTTCCTCCCGCAGAAAAAATTGACATTGTGGGTCATTCTTTTCCCTAGCAAAAGCCAAGCTTTTATTTCCTCTGCTTTCACGCCGCGCTCGGGAGGGAGGGCCTGAGCTACACGCAATATTGAACACAACCGATCAATCTCCCTTTAGTGGGTGCAAGAGCATTTTCCTTCACAGCTCGCATCTTCGCTCCCCAAGCATCCTCATCCCTCCCTGCCCCAAACTTTACAGCAGAACATTTTTCCTCCTTTGCCTGTTCCTGCTAATATTCACTCCATTATTTAAGATTTTAACACCCGTGCTAACTCTATGCATGGATTCCAGACCGCACTTCATAGGAAATTTAGGCTACAAAACACAGGTTTATTTCGTACCGGAATTTTCAAGCAACAGGGAGCATTATGATCATGTATTATGCCCTCCAGCTTCATACAAAATAAAATGCTTCACCCTGTAATTTCTGCGGCGAGGCCCTAATTCCTGCCTGCCCTCCAGCATTTAGGAGCAGAGGTAATCTTGGCTGAAAGATTTCAAATCAAGGGGGCTTTTCCCTGATCCTTGGCAAGTGTTCCTAGCAATTTATTAGCCTCACTACTAAAAAATTTGCATCTTTTTCCTTTTCTTTTTTTGTGCCTGCACGTGCCCAGCTCTAGCTTCTGAGCACCTCATCACACCAAGCCTTCTTCTGCTCAGCTAAAGAAAACAGTTTGGCTCTCTTCCCAAAGTTGGGACTTGAAGGCTACGAACCCATGAGCAACATGTGAGCATCTCCCATCGCGTCTCACTGCTGGGCTATACGCGTCTACCAGCAACGGATGTGGCTACGGAGAGCTGGACCAGGGATGGAGATCGCTCCATGAAAAGCCATGGATAGGTGGGTTGAGGTGACAGGTGATTAAAAGCTGGACCCTGTGGTCTCCCTGCACTGCCAGGTCCCCTCAGCCCTGAGTTTCCCCTCTTCCCATGCTGGGAAAAGCCGGAGAGGGAAATGCCAGCAGTGAGTGATGCTCAGGAGGAGCTGGCATGACCCATCTTCACCTAAGGAGGAGAGAGAAAGAGGCCATCTGCCCACCTCCTCCCAGCCTGAAAGGGGCTGGAGCCTGCCACGAGCACAATGTGGGGCAACAAAACATGCGTGCTATCCATGCCAACCTTACGTACCTCCAGAATTAACCACCAGACCCCATTTTTGTCCACTCAGCCACAAAAAGATGCAAAATATAGCAGAACCAGTCAAAAAAACCCCACCAAACCCAAAACATGATCCTCCTGTCTCCTAGCTCAAGCCCACCACGTGTAACTAGGTTGTCCTTTGGAGAGCATGAGATTGGACACATGGTGGGAGAAAAGGTATGTATATGAAATCCCCTTTAGTACAGGCTAAGTGACAACCCGTCCTGCAACATGGGTGCTAAGGGGAGCGGTATGAACAGGGGCAACCCAAGAAGAAATTCCTATCAGCCAGAAATCTTAACAGCCCCAAATGATGTTGCCATGCTGTGGATGGGCTGTTCCACCACCTGGGCATCCTTGGGCACTGCCCAAGACCATGTGAAGTAATTGTGGGTCAGAGCCCCCTCAATCGCCCCCCACCTTGCTGAATCAACAGCAATGAAGGGGATAAACGATAGGACGATGGGTAACGGTTTTAAACTGAAAGAGGGGAGATTTAGATGAGATGTGAGGAAGAAATTCTTGGCTGTGAGGGCGGTGAGCCCCTGGCCCATGTTGCCCAGAGAAGCTGTGGCTGCCCCATCCCTGGAGGGGTTCAAGGCCAGGTTGGACGGGGCTTGGAGCAACCTGGGCTGGTGGGAGGTGTCCCTGCCCAGGGCAGGGGGGTGGAACTGGATGGTCTTTAAGGTCCCTTCCAACCCAAACCATGCTACGATTCTATGATTCTATGATTCTATGAGCATTGCAGCAGAAAAACTCTATTTCTGGCTCGGCCACTGCAACCTGAAACTCATGTTGTCCTCGTCTCAGAGCTGCTTGAAGGTGCGAGCAGAATGGCCAATGGAGGCAAATTGGTGAACGTGGGTTGTGGATGGAAATAAGGTTGCCCTTTCTATAGGGCACCCACCACCCCTATCTCACCCATACTGGTAACACCAGTCCCAGGGCTCTGCTACCTGCAGGAGAAGCTCCTGGAAGAGCTCTGCCCCAGCAGCAAATGCATTTGCCCTTTCTGCCCCAAGGCCTGGGGATTTATTATTCCAGAAACATGGAGCAGGAGGGAGCTGGGGAAACAGAAGGATAGGAAGAGGGCAAAGATATGATGGGAGAAAGAAACAGAGTCTCTCTTCTAGGTCGGGGGAGAGAGCAAGCAGTCACAAACTGCTAAGGAGAGACGAGGGCTTATACATCCATGGATGACTAACCTAAAGTTCACATGGCAACACGCAGAGGGGAGTGGTTAAAAAGAAATATTAAGATATAGAATGTAGTGACTTAAAAAAATCTGAAGGTTTTGGAGGCAAATCTCATCCTCTGCAGAAGGGCTGGCGGGTGCAATGGTTTTGGACTTCTTGGAGGTGGCTCAACTGCTCGGCGACCCAAATAGATGGGTAACAGCACAGGAAATTAATAACTCCTCCTTAATAAATGCAAAGCGATGCAGGGCAGGGAGAGGAATTTCTGCTCCTCAGGCACCTTTCAGGGGCCTAAACTGTGTCAAAGCAAGGCAGGGACCTCCCAGCAACGGAGGCAGCACGGTGGAGACCTCTGCTCTGTGCACAGCCGCAGCCGCAAAGCTAACAAGATGTTCCGCTGCATATGGAAAGGGACGGCCAATAATCCCGGAAATATTATAATGCCTTTGTATAAATCAGTAGCGCAGGCTCAGATGGGGAGAAAAGTAACGATGCAGAAACGGCAGAAGTGTTCAATCAATATTTCTGCTCTGCATTTGGAAAGAAGCAGGATGAGATGCTTGTATCACATGAGGAGGATGAAGTACTTTCCAGTCCATTAGTAACCAAGGAGGTTGTTAAACAGCATCTACTAGCGATAAACAATTTTAAATCAGCAGGCCTGGATAACTTGCTCCCAAGAGCCCTCCAACAGCTGGCTGAGAAGCTCTCCGGCCCGCTGATGTTAATTTTTAATAAATCTTGGAATACCGGGGAAGATCCAGACGGCTGGAAGCATGCAAATGCTGCACTGATCTGCAAAAGGGGCAAGCGGGATGGCCTGATGAACAGGTTGGCTTGTCTGCCATCCATCACCGGTAAAATAATGGGAACCCTCCTGAGAGTCAACCAGAAGAGGAAATAAAGGACGTGAATACAGTTAATGCTCGTCAGAGAGGTTCTGCAGCAAACGCATCACATCAAACAAAGCTGATTCTGTTCTTTGAGGAGATTACAAGTTTGGTTAATAAAGATAATTGCCTAGAGATAATATACATAGGGTTTCGTACGGCGTTTTGATTTACTATGACGTGACGTCCTGATTAAAAACCGAGCGCTGTATTATAAGAACAAAGCACGCGTGGAGGGGATTTGGAGCTGATCACAACAAATAGCTGTCAGAGGGGAAGCGGGCTGTTTCCAGGGGGGATTTCACAAGGCTCAATCCCAGCCCCGGTATTCAGCGTTTTCTTATCTGGAAGCAAATATAATATCGCTGCTGATAAATCGGCTATGTGCTACACAAATAGGGGAGGCCAAGCCATCTGAGTAGAGATGATGGCAGCCAAGCATCTGGCTGGGGTCATCACTCCGCCTCGGAGGATGAAAAGAAGGGGACAGTCAGCGAAAAAACAGAGGTGGGATGCTCAGAATCGATGCAGCAACTGGAAGGTGACACCGTGGCAGGTGGTGGTGGGGACCACGGCCCCGCAGAGAGACACGGACACCTGGCCCAGCAGGCGAGCAGAAGGTTGGATGTTACACACACCTCAACATCTCCAAGGAAAAATCCTTGGAGCGGGTATCAAGAGATAAAATGGAGCCTGAGATGCCGGGGGTCGGGACGAGTGACTCCGTACTGCAGGATTTTGCAGCATCGGGGGCTGGCCATTGCCTAGGAGAGGACGCACGACC
Source organism: Dromas ardeola (assembly GCA_013398915.1). Lineage (NCBI taxonomy): Eukaryota > Metazoa > Chordata > Aves > Charadriiformes > Dromadidae > Dromas > Dromas ardeola. The sequence continues at coordinate 378,162 of VYZM01022843.1, forward strand.
CAAACCAGCCCTTTCTGTGCCCCTCACGGGGCTTAATTCCGACGCTGACCTTTGTGACCCCGAGGAAATCAATTAAAGCTTGATCCAGCTTTTTTGTAACAGGAATACTTCCATCTGGCCTTTCCTATCCCTGAGAATTAGCCACCCCTTGGGAAAACCCGATGCTTAACGCATGTCCCTGAAGAGTGACCTGGGAGCTTTGCTGCCTAATCCCAGCCTGAGCCAAGCCCAAAGGTTTACTCAGCTCCAGATGCATGTCTTTCTGTCCTCCTGAAACCCCCTCAAGGAAAAATTTAGCCATCTTTTTCCATCTACCAGGATTTTCAGAGGGCTTCTTACCCACTGCGTGTGTCCTAAACCTTCAGAGTTCACCTTGGGAGCTGGAGACGAACTCTGGCTAAGGGCACGCCGCTCCCTTGGTCACACGTTTCCTTTTGACTTTGCCGCTAACCAGTGATGGAGAACTTGCTGCTCACAATGTTCCTCAAGGGCTCCTCCGACTGCTCGTGCTTCAGGGACAGAAAAGGGTCAACAATTCAAATCCCAGATGTTTAACCCAAACAGGCCCCATCCATCAACACCTGAGCAGAGGATTAGAATACATTGTTATTGCTGAAGGTGAATTCAAGAGATAAGGCATTAAATCAAAGTCTTATCTAACGCAAGACATTACAAAATGTTTCAAACTTGGGCCAAAAAAAAAAATATAAAATAATCCGGTTTGGCTTAAAATCACTGAATCCCACCACGTGCAGTTTTGGCGAGGTGATCATACTGATGGTGGACCCTTCTTCAAGGAAGCTGCAGCCACTTTATCGGGCTGCCCAGATGCAAGGTAAAAATTTCATCCAAGAAAGACAATCTGGGCTCTCAGCTGTGAACGCTACTGGGAAGATGTGGCAGGTACCAGCTGCAGTCCTTGAACCCAGAATCATCTTCCCCGTTGTGGCTCCCATCACCCAAGCTGCCAGCAGCTTGCAGAAGACTCCATCTCCCCAAAGAGCCACCAATTTTGGTTGCCTCTTCTATTCAACTGGGTTTATCAGAAAGGATGCACCAAAACTGTGAGGGTGGTAAGCCCCTGGCCCAGGTTGCCCAGAGAAGCTGTGGCTGCCCCATCCCTGGAGGGGTTCAAGGCCAGGTTGGACGGGGCTTGGAGCAACCTGGGCTGGTGGGAGGTGTCCCTGCCCAGGGCAGGGAGTTGGAACTGGATGGTCTTTAAGGTCCCTTCCAACCCAAACCATTCTGTGATTCTACGATTTTAAAACCAGCAGCACCCATATCCCTATGGCTGCCCTTGAGCACTTTGCTCCCGTGTCCCTGCACTAAAGGTGGGACAGGATCACCGTGGCATCGCTGCTGAGCACGTCGTTAAATATCCGTGCGTTGCACAAAGTCCTGGGTGGGTGAGAGCCCTGCCAGGGGCTGCCTGCCCACGGCCTTGCCTGCCTCCCACCTCCTCTTCCTCCCTGGCTCTGCAGCCGGGGCGAGGAGCGTAACACAACCACAAGCACTCCATCCCTCCAAGAAAGATATTACCTCCACTCCCAACTTCCTCCTCGCCCCCACCCCAGCTCCCAGCTCGGACAGCGTGTTTTTCCTCTGCTGCAATTAACGCTTGACGAGGCAGAACATCCCCCCTGCTCCAGCAGAGCCCGAGAGAGCGCAGCCAGAGCAAGTTATTTAGAAGAGAGGGAGAAAAAAAAAAAATTAAATAAAAGCGGACAAAAGCTTCTTGTCTTAAAACTCTTCCTCAGCCGGCGCATCGGGCAGGTTGGCACCGCCATCAGGTGTTGCTGCGTAAGCAAGGGCTGTGGCAGGGTTGGTCCGGGCACCCCGTTGCAGCACCCTCCCGAATTCATCATCAAGGGACCCTGAGCACTCGCCCAGTTTTAAGCAGATGGGTGACACCCAAGGGTCCACATTTACGACCGGGGCGCTGCTGCAGAATCAGATCACTCACCCAAGAGGGGCAGGATTTGTCCCCGTAGGGTTCCACCCCACCACGGCCGTGTGTCCCCCCGTGTCGCCCCAAGCGCTCACAAAGGATTTGGCTCTGACTGCTCCAGCGGGACCTGATTTTTTCAACAGGTCGGAATTGTAATTGCATATTTCGCCCCCCCGCCCCATATTAAAAAAAAAGGAGAAGGAGGAGTAGGACGGACTCATTTATCATGTGCAGCCAAACCCCAGGCTGGACTCAGTGAAATGAAAATGAGTCGGTGACACTTTGTATAATGGCATTGCAGTTTGTTCTCCTAAATAACTTGTATTTTAATGAGCGCTTTTTGCTCCAGCAAAAGCTAGTGTGTGTAGCCCCCACACTTTCTCAAGTCCTTCTGTGCTTTAATTTGATTTTAAAAAAATTCCCAGTGCCGCATTTTTATTAACAAAAAGAAAAAGAAAAGCAGCCGCACTTTTCTCCTGGCTTCGATGGGAACAGGTAATGAATCTCTGTATGCAGAAGACGGCTCTTATCTCCATGGCCTTGCCATTCCCAAAGCTACTTATTTAAAAAACTCCCCCATCACGAGATAATGGGAACAGAGAAAGTCAGCAAAGAAACAAAAAGGCAATCAGGAGCTTTAAAGAAGCAGGGGAGCACCATGATTTCCACCTGATCTTCTCCTGCCAGGACAGGTCTTTAGGGCAAGACACTGTAAATGAGCAGAAGTCGCTTTGGGGAGTGTAATCATGAAAAGCTGTTTTGCAGCGCTTGGACTTGCTAAGGGCTTCTCCACTTGGGTCACGCTCAACTTGCCATGGAAAAGATGGCAGTTAAGTCCTTCCACCCACCGTGTTGGTGGTGGGGTGGCTTGGCCAGGTTAGTTGGGATGTACACCCTGCACCCAAAACATCATCTGGTCCAGGCTAAGGTGGTGGTCCTGGCCATGGTGGGTCCCCGAGGAAGGGCAGTGGGGCTCTGATCCCATAGCAGACCTGCGTGGACCAGAGCGGTCCCCACCAGCCACAGCTGGGCGTGAGGGCACTTCCAAGCCATTTCAAGACAAAGTCTGACCCATTCAAACACCAAGTCACACCTACACAACCTAGTCCTGGAGGCTGCTCAAGCTAGAAGGTTTGTGGGTGCAGTGAAAACCCCCTAGAAAGCTCAGCAGAAGAGTGGGAACCGAAGCTGCGGCAGCATCTTCCCTTGCCTGCTTCTGAACCCCATCAGCACGCGCTCCTGCTCGTGGTGGGGACAGCGTGGTGGCCTGCTGGGTGGCCTCGCACCTCACTGTGACACCTCCTCGCTCTGAGTGATGGAAAAAGCATCGTCCCGGCTGAAGGACGGAGCAGCGATGCCTAAAATTGTCGGTCGGGAGGAGGGAAGGAGAGATGTCCCTGCACATCCACTCCCCCGTGTTAGCCTAATGAGCTTCATTAACAGGGAGGACTTTGTTCTGCAGTTGGGTGGGATGCAGGCAGGGAACTGGGGGGGGGGGGTCGGGAATGGGACTCCTGACCCACTCCAGGAAAGGAGGGACTTGGCAAGAGCCCCGGGAGGACAACAGCCCAAACCAGGTCAGGGTTGGGATGACACTGATGAACTGGAGATAGCTGGGATAAGGTGACCCAGTCTCTGCTCTGCTACCTAATCCCTTCCAGGTGCCCTCTCCCTCCCCAGCACTCCAGGGCTGTAGGAGAAAAGAGGCACCCAACGACTAACGGCGAGGTCAGAAAAGCAGCACCTCCTCACCCGTCAGTCCACCTTTCATTTCTGTGGGAGGTATTATGGAGAAGGAGAGTTTAGAAGCAGGGATATCCAAAAGGAAGGCTGGCTTAAAAAAAACGCAAAACCTCAGCAAACCTTGCAAACATCAGCCTAACCAGGCTCAACCGCAGCTCTCACCTTCAGACCGGGCAAACAAATGTCACAGGTTTATACACCACTTTATTTCTACCCATTTAACAAATCAACGTTTCCCTCCCATCCTCCTTCCCTGGAGTCGCAGCCGCTGCAGCTCGGAGTTAGCGTTACTCCTAGTTCCCAAAGCCTTGGAGATACGCTTGACCTTCGTTATTGCCCTGTTTTAATTTCCAGCCTCCCTTTGCTAACCCTCCCCTGTGGAACCCTGCCAGACTCTCTCCTTCCCTTGAGACCCATCCTTCCTGCTGTTTTAACTCGGATTTTAAACCTCCTACTTTAATTACTCCACTTCCCTCTTTTACAGCCTTCCTCGGTGCTGTGCCACCTCACCAGCCTTTTTGGGAGTACCAACTGGACCAGCCAGATTACTCTTAGGAAATATCTGCTCTTTCCTTGGTTTCTTCCCTACCCTGGGAAGAGCTTCAAAGCCGCTCTCCCCGCTGGCAGGATTCCCGGGAGCGAAGCTTCATGGACAAGGCCAGCAATGATCTGAAGAGCCCAAGAAACCCGGCATTGCGGCTTTAGGTCAAATTCAAGGTCCACCAATTGCCCTAAACGGCCCAACACCAACAGGCTGATGCACCAAACCCCAGCTATGCCTCCGGGAAGGTGCTCTCTCAACCCCAACCAGCTCCAGATTGTTTTAAACCCTGAATAAGGAGGTCTGATCCCTCTCCCAAATCTTGCGTCTTCCTCCTCATTTACAGCTCTCGTTTTCTTTGCCATTCCCAAACAACATCCAAGCCTTATTTGAATGTTCAGTTCCCAGCTTTGGAGGCATCCTGCGAGTTTCGCAGACCCGACCCGACGGGAGAACCTTTTCTCATGGAAACGGCTGCTTCCTTAAACAGACCTTGTGTGATGAGATAGGGAGATCAGAAACATCCAGTGTACTTTCTCTGGCCGCTCATTAGGTTACAGCTCCCCTTTTCTCTGCCTCTGCTTGGCTATATGCCTCCCCCCCCCCAGCTTTTTCCAGCCTCTCGGTGATTTTTTCCTCTGGCTGGTAATTGTTCTCATTGCCCTTCGCTCACAGATGGTCCTCGGAGAGCTCGCTATTGATGTGGTGCCAGCTCTCCTCAATCCCAGCTGTTAAACTGCATTAGGAGACGAGCTGCCACTCAGCAGAGACCGCTCCTCCACTCCATCTGCCCTTTTACACCCGGGCCATCGCTGGAAGAGGGTTTACTCACCAAAGATACCCCAGCTGGGCAACCTCCCGGTCCCCTCCTGGCAGCCAGGTCACCCTCCAGCCCCCCTGCTCCCCACCCAAAGCCTCCCAGGTCTGTCTGCATCTCCCCACCCACCCTTCCTCCTCCTTGACGTCCCTCCCGCCGAGCAAGTGAGTCACTTCCCCCTCTCCAAACCTCTTTCCCACTCCCTTTTGGCTTGTGAGAGCCTCTGTGGTCCCAGCCCAGCAAACCTTACCCATGGAGGGGTCCTCTGTACTCACAGAGCAGCCCTCAGGCTGAAATTTTTTAGAATGGGGATGCTGAGACACTGGCCCAGGTTGTCCAGAGAGGTGGGAGATGCCCCATCCCTGGAAACATTCCAGGTCAGGTTGGACGGGGCTCTGGGCAACCTGGTCTAGTTGAAGATGTCCCTCCTCATTGCAGAGGGGTTGGACTAGATGGCCTTTAAAGGTCCTTTCCAACCCAAACCATTCCATGATTGTACGATTCCAGCTCCCGGGCTCCAGCCCCACTCCATAGGGACAACCTGGACAACCAACCAGGCAGGATGGATGTGAGCAGAAGAAAACAAGGAGGGAAAAAAGCACGGCAGACCAGACAGGAGGTGAAAGCAGCTCTTATTTTTCACTGGACCAAGTTGTTTTTGGAGGCACAAACACTAAATTCATTCATAAAGCAGCTAAGTGCTGGGTTTTCGACGGAAACAATGAATTAGCAAGGATGAGCAGCAACAGGATAAATGACCTTTTTCCTGCCTTCCAAAGTGTCCTGTTTCTTTCCTAACGTGGCGGCCAACTGCTCATTGAGCTTCACAGTGCTCAGCCCCAGCGACCTGGAGCCTCCAGGGAAGCCCAAGGGCTTGGCAAGGAGCTTCCCGCAAGGCCACCTCCTTCCCTGTGGCTCCACACCCTTCCCAACCAAATCCAAGGGGAGCCAGGGGCTGGAGGGGACCCCACATGGCGCTGGAGAAGTGAAGCATGAGCATTGGCACCCAGAAAGGTAAGAGGCCCATGGCCAAAGCCAAGGCACCATGGAACAAAGCTGCATCAGGGGAAGTTTTAGAGGGTAGATTTAGATTAGATACTAGGAAGAAATTTTTCACTATGAGGGTGGTGAGCCCCTGGCCCAGGTTGCCCAGAAAAGTTGTGGATACCCCAACCCTGGAGGGGTTCAAGGCCAGGTTGGACGGGGCTTGGAGCAACCTGGGCTGGTGGGAGGTGTCCCTGCCCAGGGCAGGGGGGTTGGACTAGATGACCTTGAAGGTCCCTTCCAACCCAAACCATTCTACGATTCTAAGCTCAGACTGGACGTTAGGACAGAGGGTGGTCAGTCACTGGATCAGGCTCCCCAGGGAAATGGTCAGGGCACCAAGCTTGGATGAATCTCGTGGTTGTATGATTTAGTTTTGGATAGTCCTGTGAGAAGCAGGGAGTTGGACCCAATGATCCTTATGGGTCCCTTGCAACTTGGGATATTTTATGATTCTGTGATCAGTGCCCTTCACACCAGGCCGCTGGGACCCAACTAAACCCACCCATCATTGCTCAACGGCAAAAAAAAATCCCAGTTCGCAAGTGCTGCGAAGCCAGTGCCTTTCACCAGTGCACGATTTGGCTTCAGAGAGATACAAAGAAAGTGGTTTGACTTTTGGTTCCTGCTATCTCAAATTCTATCAGAGGGATACGCTACCTTTCGCTAACATAACGGATTAAAGCAGAAGATAAAATGCCATTCCATTATCTATTTATTAAAAGCACCACTTGAACTGCTTTTATTCGGCATACATCTCCTACTAAAGAGGCACTCCTTGACTGTGTAAATCAGTGAGCAATTGTGTTTTAACAGCCTTTAGAATGGCATTTCCCCACAGTTTTAGATGGACTATCAGACAGAAAACCTCTTCCAAAACTCACTTATCATAACAGGCGCGAGCACAGAGCTCTTTACCGCTCCTCTACCACCGAGACAAATACAAAATGGGCTTGTAAAACTCACAAAGCATAGATCATTCCCACCTTTCACCCTGCTGCATGAATATCCTTAATGACAGGTCAAAATAAATAATTTTGTTAGCGGAAGGGAACTATTCAGCTCCCACTGACGGATGGGACTTCTGGTAGGCGATAAAATGCAGGCTGCAGTTCCCAACCCACTGATGGTACCTGTTCCGCGGCAATCAGTTCTCGCAGAACCAGACAGGATGAAGCCACTTCAAATCTACCAGCTCCCTGGGCAAAAAGGGAAGAAATGATGCTGAATTTTCCGTAAAAGATTTCAGGCGTGAATATAACAATACCTGTGAACTGCAAAACAAAAGGGAGGTTGCTGGATTGTCTCTGCTCCACCAGACTAAATTGGGCTTTTGGCTGGTTGGGGCTATTCTTCCATTACCAGGAAACATTCCTCCTTTTTTTTTGCCAGGCTCTGCTGCTTTTGGTAGTTTATTTTTCTTTACAAAGTGTTTTGATGAAGAAAACTGGAGCAACAGCACTCATGAGCTGGTTACGTATTAAATGAAATGCCGATGGAAGACAAGCACAGAAAGCTCCACCCTACGCATGGGAGTCAATGGATGCTCTACCATTGACGTGAGCGAACGTCAGATCTGTTGAGAAGAGGGGAAAGGGATGTACCCACACGCATAGGGAAAGAATATCCATGGTCTGGAAACTATCTGAGCAGATGGATGGATGGAGGGAGGGAGGGATGGATCCCTACCACTCTGCTGCCATCAGAGGGACCTCAGCACACAGCGTGGCAAACTCAACGCTGAGGCTGATGTCCTTCTTCCTTCTTTTCCTGCGGCCCCTGCACTTTCCCCCTGGCTGGGAGCACCGCCTGGCTGGAGAAAGCATGGGGTCCAGCTGGGTCACCTGCAAGGACACCCAATCCTTGGCTGGCTGGTTGCCCAACCCGATGCACCCCAGGCTCCTGGCTGCCCTTATGCGCGTGAAATCCTGACGGCGCTGACAAACCTGGGAGAGCATTTCAAACCACAATCGCTTCAAATTCAGCTTGTTTCAGCCTATGACCTTCTTGGCAGGATCTCCCTTCAGCGCGGCAGCCCCAAACAGGAGCTGACAGTGCTTCGCAACCTTTTGAACCAGCACTCGGGTCCCTTGGGTACTGCGGGGAGGATTTCTCTTAACGGCGTGCAAGCTCTCCGGCTCTGACAGCCCTGCTCTCGGCCTGCCTGGGAGGGGACCAGCATCCCGTTCCCTCCGTTCGGCGGTGTGAAAGGTCACCGGGGAAGGTGTACTTGTCACCAGGAATAAGCCATTACATGTAGGTTGTGTCACATCTTTCTCGGAGGATGGAGGCAGCTGAAGTTGGTGAAAAAGCTCCCCTGACACCGGTGGGGTTTGGATCTGTCCCTGAGCACCGAGAGAGTGGCAAGGAGCAAAACCCCACCTAAATGACACTGGGTTATCAGCTGGCGTGGAGTGAGCCCCAGGAGACACCCAGGGCAGGTGTCCCTTCACACCGACATGCCAACCAGTCCAGCGCGAGTGTCTCCTTCACAGAAGTCACCCCATGAACATACAGCTCGGAAAGTGCCAGCTTCCCAGTCAAGCTACATAAATCCCTTCCCTTTGCTGCCCCTGACAGCACATCTTATCCAGAGCTATTCTGAGACAAGAGCCACCAGCAGACCCGTGGGGACTGGGCTTTAGAGCTCCAGCTCAGGAGAGGGTGGATGACCCCCTGTGCATCTGAGGTGTTAAAGTTTCCCAGAGGATCCTCATAGTTCTCCACATTTTACTACCTTTGTGTATCAAGATGACATTAGAGGAGATTTTATTTCTCTCCGCAATGGGTAGCAAACCAGAAACAGGACTACAGCAAAGGTGACATGCACAGAAGAGATGCAAACATCATCTGATCTTCTAGGAAGAAGAAACCAGGGCCAGCCAGCAGCAATCCCTGCCTGCTTACCTGGCTTAGTGATGTCCTAGGAACCCAAGCATCGACCACAGACCCCTTGCACGAGACGTCCTACAGAGGAAAAGATCACGTCCTACCACGCTCTGCTTGAAGACCAGGAGAGAGCAGCCCAGCCCAGCACAGGGCTGGCAGCAAACGGCACCGCAAACCCAACAGCCACCAGTTTTGTGTCACCTCACCGCAAGAGAAGACCCAGACCAAGCTCTTCTTCCCGGCTCTGCCAGTGCACACGTTTCAGGGTGGCCCCTTGACCAAGCTCAAGTTTAAGAGGTTGTCCAGGGGGACACCAAGCCAGATGTAGCTGCCCTTGGCACCGCTGCATCGGCACGGGAGACCAGCAAGACCAACTTCTCAGCTCGTAGCAGTGGGCAGGAAGGCAAAGGCTGCCTGTACCAAGGCTGATGCAAGCAGGGGTGTCACCACCCTGAAGGGCTGTCGAGCCCGCGTCCGGCTCCTCTGCCCCTCGCTTAAATGTAGGTCAAGCCACAAGGTGACAGTTAGTGTGAGCGGAGCCGTCTCTGCCCACCGAGGTGCTTCCAGCACTGTATCAAAAATTAAAGTGAAGCAATAAAAATTAAAAGAGAAGTAATACGGATCATAAAACCCAAGCACTAGACTAAAAAGTCCCCGGACGCTGACGTATCGTTAAGGCAGGGCATGAACCTCCCCTTGCGCTGCTGCCAAATCCCATTTCCATGGGAAATTGTCCTCTTTTCTGATTGCTTTCGTCGCCTGGCTCTCCAGCAGTTCTCCGGCGTTAGGGAAAAAGGCTGGGAACTGGTGTGTCATCCCCTGTACACCACTTCTTGTGCCTCACCTCCTAACTGGGCTTTGCGGCTGTGACCATCAGCATCTTGAGCCACCGGCTGAGCACACCCTGTTGATGAAGGACGCGGTGGAGAAATGCTCAGTAACTGGGCCCAGCCTAACAGGGCTGCTGGGCTGAGCTCTGATAAGGGAAAACACCATTTTCTTAAAAACTCTCCATCCCCCAGCCTTGCAGCAACCGGCAACAAAGACATCCTCCCCCATTCCAATACCCCACCGTCCTCCCACTCCAGAAGGTCCCACTGAAACAGCCCCAGCACCAGCAGTTTAATGCGGGGGGAGGAAGCCAGTTTTGATTCATTTGAATGCAAAGCTGAGGTTTTAATTACCCCCAGGGCCAAGGCGGGGGGATACACAGCCTCCCCACTGCCCACCATCTCCATCCCCATCCCTTTCCGGCCCCAGTGACCCATTAACATCCCCTTCTTCTTGTAAATATTGGCCGAGCACTCCTGCCTGCCCTCCTGGCCTCAATTAATCGTGGCCTGGGGGAGAAGCAGGTAAGAAAGCACTCAAATTTAACTGCTTCTCAGCAGACGGTAAAAATGGAGCTCGATGTGATAAGCACAGGCAACAGGAAAGGACACGGGCAGGGCAAGGAGGAAAGCAGAGCCCTTCTTGCCCAAACATCGTCTGGATGCCCAGCCGTCCTCATCTGCCATCGCTTTGTGGGATTTGGAGAAGTCTGACATGCCACAGGGTTTGATTCTCAGGCGAAACCCCCGCTCTGGAGCCGGTTATGCCGGCGAGGAAAACCGCCCCTCTGCTGAATCCCATGCTCCCAGAGCCATCACAGCTCACTCCAACCCCAGTGGTCCCAACGGGGTGGACCTCCCCTCAGCCACGCTCGGATCTGACCCTGCGTCTCACAATACAAGGCAGAAGTTGAGCCCACAGAAGCTCCGCAAGCTCCCAAGTCCCACAGGAGCCTTGATGGCGGTGGAGGCCACTGCGAGAGGAACCGCTGCATCTAAGAAACTAGGTGATGGCAAGAACCATCTCAAGGTCCAAACAGCACCTTCAGCATCCCTCGTGATACCGAAAACATAACTGGTACCTTCAGCACAGCACCAGCCTCCCAGCTCCTGCTGCGAGGAGCAAGAGGTCATCAACAGAGAGGTCCCGACTCTACCCAAAAGTGGTTTTGCTGGAACAAAAGCAAAGGCCACACAAATAGGTTGTGGGCTTTTTTTTTTTTTTTTTTTCCCCCTAAGCCACGACTAAACTCCCCGGGCAGGTAGTGCCTCAGCATCCTGCCAGCATCCCGCAAGCCACGCTTTCAAGGCGAAGGAACAAAAGGCTGCGGCGGGGAGGGGAACGGTGGGAAACCTTACGGGCTCCCGAGCTTCATTTGAGACCTGGTGTTTGCAGCACGGGCTGCATTTCATCTTTTCATAAGTAACTCTTACCAGGAAGCATGACAAAAAAGGGGGCATTTCAAGGCAGAAAAGTTGGTCTCCAAATGTAATTGTTTTTTTTATTATTTTTTTTTTATTAAATCTTTTGTTAGCAACTCTTCTGGGGAGCGAATCCAGCAGAGGCAATACAGTGCAATGCGCACTCCTAAATTAGTTTCCAGGCACTTGGGATGCTTTATTATTCATTTCCTCCAAATATTAGGTAATGCCTTTCGCCCCTTTCAAAGTCTAGACGAGGGGTCTTTGATGCATTGTGGGACTTGAAAGTTGCAGGTCCAAAGAAGCATTTCTTTTAAGTCCTCTCTTTTTATCAAGCATATTCTGTTCTGTTCGCTATAATGCACACAATGGCATGAGAGTCTTGACCTGCTTCATGTCTGATGGGTTGAAATCTCAGATGCATAGGATAAAACAGCCATTCCTAGCAATACGGCTTAAACACTTAGGGCTCTATTCAGGCAAATATTACCCAGGGGTCTGCCACGCCACTGAAAAGCTGCAGAAATTGGCTCCGTAGACGGCTGACCAATTCCGCAGTGAGAAACGACCCCGCTACATTAACTCCCCTTTTTCATTTCACCCTGGGTGAGCCGGGGTCTGGAGGTAACCGCAGCAGGAGGCGAGAGCCGGTTGAAGCCAGATTCGTTTTCTTTATAGAAAGTATTTTTTTTGTGTGCGCGTGTGTGTGTGTGTCTGTGTGTGACCATGAACGTCATTATGCGGATCTGCAAAAGAGGGAAAGTAATGACATTAGGGCACAGGCAGAGAAATCAGGGAGGTTTTTGTCTTACGGTTACACAGGAGCGCTGTCACGTCTGCCGGAGAAGTAAAATTTGGAGCTTTTAAGAGACTGCAAACGTCTCAGTTAACCAGGTCTCTGCCTCTGCTGAAGGTAGGACTTTGGTGGGTGACTTTACCCCACCCAGCATCGGTCTCCCCCATGCGTTAACCAGAATTAATAGCTCTTGTTCCACAATAAATCACCTTTTTTTCTTTTTTTTTCCTGTTTACGCTGTGAGCTCGCTAGTTCAGACATGGCCCCTGCCCAATAACATACAGGACCCAGAACAAGGATGTAAAGTGAAACTTACCCTTGCAAAAGCAAACGCCTTTCAACACAAAATGAACTGGTTTCGTCCTTTGGACAATTGCACTGACATGTTTTTACAGAAGTACCGTGCTGCTATTTTAGGGTATTAATCTCCTCTTATCAATCTCCTCTTGACAGGTCACAACCAGGAAAGATTTTTTTTGTAAAGGGCGATCTTGAAATGCGGGGGTAAAATTCAACGTAAGGGCTGAAGAGCTCCGAAATGGGTTCAAGCTGCTTGAATTCGCCTTGCGTGTCATGCCCCAGGAGCAAATGGTGTCTCCAGGACGCTTCAGAAAAGGAACGTTCAGACTTTACAGGGAGAAGTTTGTAACACAGACGGGTCCTTTTTTGATGACTCCCCTTGCCTACCCCAGAGCTATGCCCTGGTTTGCCTGCAATCCCAGGCTGTCAGCCGAAAACAGACTTCACAGTCTTGATAACCGCAATGTTTTACCCAGAAGACTATTTTTTAGCCTTATATAAAAAGGAAGAAGCTGATTTTGCCCGAGCAAAACCTTGATATGTCTCTCCTGTCATTGGCAAAACATCCAGCAGCAGCTCCAGAGCCTGTAAAAAGGGGGACACGTGCGACTGCAGCCCCTGGCTCTGGTTTGCGTGATTCCAACGGGATCAGTTCTAAAAGCAAGTCTGATCCACAGGGATAAGATCTCCCATCCCGTCCGCCTCCTCCGGGATGCTGCAGACCCGAGGCGGCGAGCACGAGCCTGATTTCCAGAGACGCTGAGCATCTCTCCCATCGCTGGCACGGCGGTGGCACCACCAGGTACCAAAAATAATAGGAGAAAGTCTCAGCTCTCACGTTACCCATCAGGTTAAGAGGGTTTTTAGGAGCCCTCTTAAGCATCCTCATTAAAACACCGTCAAGACAGCCGGGGTTTGTGCCCTGTGCAGTGCTGGTCTGCCGGAGGGGAGCTGACAGGTCATTATTGTCTGTCCCACAAATTCTCTGAGCCGATAAGGAAACCCCAACACTGTGATGGTTTATCAGTTTGTAGGTTGGAAAAGGAAATTCCTTCAACCGAGATAACGATTCTGTTCCTTTCTGGCAAATGAGAGTTTTTGCTTCGTACAGGGACACTGGCAGGAGCGGAGCCGGGGCAAGGACGGGACCCATCACTCGCGAGTCAACAGAAAGATGCTGTCGCAGCCGACGGGGAGCGTCTGCACAAATTGTAAGGAGCCCAAAACTGCTCCTTTGAGAGATAGAGAGTAAGAAAAAAGGAGAAAAACCGCAGGAGAAACAAAATCTATTTGTAAACCCCCGGCAGAGTCGACACGAGCAGCCGGCGCAGGAGTGCAGAGATGATAACGGAGCCTGACGGAGAGTTCGCAGGATTATGAGATACCCTCCAACTCAAATATGCTGAGGAGCCAATTATTTAATGCTAAGAACAGCGCAAACGGGTGTTTAATAAGCGGAATCACTCCAGGATTGTAGGAGCTCAAGGGACCAAACCCCCGCTGGTGTAAATCAGGAAAGCCAGCATGACAAAATACCCAGTGCTTCAGACACCCGCCGGTCTCCACGGGTATCACCGACTCTGGGGTGCCGGGAGGGGAAACGCAGCTGGATTTTGGGAGCGGATGGGTGCGAGGGCTCCCTGGGGAACACAGTCCGACACCTCCGGGCTGGCGATCGCAGCCAGCTCTGTGGCCAGTGGCCTTCCAGGCTGCCTTGTTGACAGGCCAGGGGGTTGCTGCCCCTGGGAAAACAGGCTGAGTTTATTTTCTAGCTGATAGCAGAGAGGCAGCAGGGAGGGAGCGGGAGGTGTGGGAGCCAGAAAGGAGTTTGGTCTCCGCTCCGGGCCCTGATTAACGCCTGTTTTGGAGTCAGCGATGATCCCTGGGAACAAACCATCACTTCCCAGGCTCTTCTGCTGGGAGGGGTGCTGGGGGGAAGCCCAGGTCTCAGCCCGCCTTGCCAGGAGGTGACCCTGCAGACACACTGTCCCCTCATCTGAGCTCCTCTTGCAGCCAGAGGACAGGCTTCTAGCTCATCCCAGGCTGGATGCCCAAACTAGAGCAGATGCAACATGGGCTAACAACACCCTCACAAAATATAAAGGGCCTCTACGCTGTGAAATGTCTGAAGAAAAGTCCTTCCCGAAGCCCACTCTCATCTCTGCCTGTGTCACCTTCTCCCTCCTCTTTCCATACCTATACCGAGCCGTGGTGAGTCTTCAAATCTGCATCTCCCCACGATCCACCCACCACCAGCACCGCTCCTGCACATCCACGTAGTCCAGGCTACGGCACAGACCCAGGAATAGGTATAAGGAAGAAATGCTTCATGAGGAGGGTGGTGAGACACTGTCCCAGGTTGCCCAGCGAGGTGGGAGATGCCCCATCCCTGGAAACATTCCAGGTCAGGCTGGACGGGGCTCTGAGCAACCTGATCTAGTTGAAGATGTCCCTGCTCATGGTGGGGGGGTTGGACTAGATGCCCTTTAAAGGTCCCTTCCAACCCAAACCATTCTATGATAACCCAGCACCAAGGTGCTCCTCAGCATCCATAACACGGGTGCAGCGCGGGGACCAGGGGAGATGTGGGGATCCGGTCCCTGATGGATGGGGATCCGTGGGGACTCACCGCACGGCTCTGCTAAGGGTTTTTGGCCAGTACAAACCAGGCAGTTGCTCACGAGAAGATGGTGTAAAAAGACCGGCCTCCCACCTGGCGCAGCACAAGGTTAACTTGGTTCAGCAACATCAACTCAGGATGTGGCTCTGGCATATCCGAACCAGCTTAGATGATAAAAAAAGGATGCTCCTTTCTTCTTATTCAAGACCTCTAGGCAAACACCCAAGCCACAGCCTCCTGCGTGACAGCTGCAAAAACCAGGTCTGGAGAGGACCTTGAAATGTCACCCAGATCGCAGCCCCGTGACTGGGTCTGCAACGGGGCCAAGCACAACAAAAGCCAAAAGCACTCCAAGCATTAACAAATATTGTTGCTCAGCGCTCTCCCGTGCAGCTGCCAGCGTAGCTGCCGCCTGCTCTTTCCAGCACTGCAGCACAGAGAACACACATATTTATGAGAGCACCTTCTACGGATTTACAGAAGGAGCAATTAGCGGTTCGGTCGTCGACAATAGCAGACAATCATGGTGGTGGTAAAGCTGATTCTTGCTGATCCACCAACACTACAAACTACCTCCTCTCCCTCAGTAACTGAAAGCAGGATCAGACCCCCAGGGCCCCAGAAAGACATCAGGACAGTCACTTCGTACTCCTCAACTCTCATCCTGCTTGTGAGGAGCCACCAGCTCTCCCCACAAAGCCACCAGCTCAGCACACCCAAATGCGTACTCACCGGTACCCTTGTTTTCGTTTCAAATCTCCGGCGATGCTCCCTTTGCTCCTCTGACCATTTCCTAAGGAACATTGGAGAGAAAAAAAAAGACAAAATCCTTCATCAGACCCAGAACTGAACTTCTGGTTAAGAAGGGCCAGGTGTGGAGCAACCTTCTGCCAGATGATGAGAAACCACTGAACCAGGCCTGCTCCTGCTCTCCTACCACCCGGTTTTCCACAGTCAGTTCAGCCGTTTCTCGGCTCGTCACCTTTCTCTCATGCCTGTATCACAGAATCACCTAGCAACACCGTGCCATGGAGGTGCAAACCCAACCCATCCTCCCGCTGTATCACATCTCCTCCTGCGACAGCTGAAAGATGAACAGTCCGGAAACGGACCCCGTCAAAGCAGCGTTAGCTGCTTCACCCATCCCACCCCCCCAGCTAAATGTTACATCTTGGTCCCTCTGGGATTATCGATTTCCTGCATCTTCCTACACATGTAACTTGGTTGGCAGTGGTAGCTCGGTGGTACCCGCAGTGGTACCCGCAACAAACCCACATCCTGCAGGTGATGGGGTGCAGAGGGGGAAGACATACGACCAGCATCCACCCAACTGCCCATAAAAGTCCTTCATCACTCTTAGCTTGGGAAAAACTTTGGAAAAATGAAGCTCTCCAGCAGCTCCTGGCCCTCACTTTGCACTTGCAAATGATGGAGACAGCGGGCTGGTGTTTCCGAAGAGGGAGCTAACACCTCCACGCAGGAGGTGTTGAGTAGGACTGGCACCACCACATGCTAGAGGAGATGACGAAACACACTGATGGCCACTAATGCAGCCACTATGGGTGGCTGGTGAGGGATAGGTGGTCAGCAGCTGGGCTGGAGGTGAGCAGGGCTCAGAGGGCTGATGAAGATCAGCACGGGCGTGCTTTGGGGGTCTTGACTCCACTTTAGCACAACCTCAAGGTGTGAGACTCCCACCAGCGGACAGCCATCATATTAGCAGGGTCCAGAACCCCCTTAGGTTGGTGGGGGGGGGT
>VYZM01022843.1:394901-412443 GCA_013398915.1 Dromas ardeola
TGGGGGGGTGGCCCAGGTCTCCTCGGTAAGGACAGAGAAAAAGACCACCACGGCCATTACAAGACCAGGGCAGCTGGGCACACGTGCTATGGGAGCACATAACTGGAAATTGCTCCTGTTGTTCAGCAGTCAGCTGGAGAAGTGGTACCTGCACGCAAAAGAAACCAAAAGCTCACAATCTGGGGTATTTTCCCCAAAATGGCACCACGAGCTCACATCCGTCCTTAAACCTGGGTTTCTACCAGAGTTTTGGCTGGGATAAAGGGGTTCCAACCAACTAGTGGGAGCTGCAAGGGAAAAGGGATCTTTCTGCCAAGGCTTAGTGGTGTGTAGTCAACTGGGAGTCGTCCAAAGCAATGAAATGGACATTTATTGCGTGCAGTCTCCGAATTTGCTGTGTTTGACACGGGCGGAGACGACGCAGTGCATTCCCATTTGGTGAATCTTACATGAGAAGGTTGAAACCAAGGCGAGGAGATACTTGTTATCGCGGCTCAGCTGGAGACAGAAACGCTGCCTCCTCTTCCCGGGGTCCCCAAGCAGTTCCCGACTGAATCAATCACCTCAGCATCTCCTCCTTGCCTTCTCCAGGCAGCTCTTGGCACAGGTTTACTGGGGCAGGGTCCACCAGGACCTACTTCCCACTCGCCATGACACAAGCCGGCAACTGGGAACCCTCTCCCTCCTTTCATACGGAGGCTGTATCCACTTTGATCTTGTGCCAGCCTTTACGGGATTCTCTCTCATGGGAAAGAGCCAACAACATTTTTCAAGTCAGGTTGACACCTGGATGACTGTCCCGGCACCGAGGGACCAAGGGGCTCCGACCACCTTGCCCGTTTTATTAAACTGGTAAGATAATTGCTGTGCGTGCACACTTAAGGAGCAGAGAAAACCCACAATGGGTTTTCTCCTTTGCGATGGTCTGTATTCTTCCTTTTTGTGCATCTACAGCCATCAGTATGAGGACATTTAGGCAGGAAGCAACACACGGAGCACAGGTGACTGGTAGAGCACACGGTGGCCGCCGACCAGCCCGGTGACTGCAGCCATGAAGGCTGGCCAAGCTCTGGGGCTCACGATCAGCCCCCACAAGGGGACTTCTCTGCGGCTAATGAGTCCATCTGCTTTTGAGAGCATCCAGCTGCTCTGACCTTGTGCACTTAAGCGCGACCTCCTTCCTTAGCCCCGGCCCCAGTTCAGATCATTAGCTGATGAGTAACCGCCACCGCCGAGGACTAATGGCTCGTTTGCCGCTCAACAGCCAAAAGCGATCAGCAAGGGGGCAAAGAGCTTAATGCAGGCCACTGTCAACATGCCCACGTGGGTGAGTGCTGTCGTCTTCATTTTGGGCAAAATTCCCAGGGAAAGCTGCAAAAATCCTGCAATGCCCTGGCGTCCTGCCGGAGCTCATCAGCTTTGCTAAGGTCACTGCACAACCTCCTCCCGGCGTCAGGGCAGGGGCTGGCACCACGTTTCCCTTGAGCAATGTGCTGGGCTTCAGCTTTAACTTCTACTTAAAGTTGTCTCCTTCTCTCTACAGGCAGAGTCCTGCATTGCGGCTTCTCCCCATGGCAAGGGGAACTCAGGGACAAAACAGCTTGCAACGCAACATCTGAAAAAAAATCACCGTTTGAAGCTCAGGAGAATCCTCACGGGATGAGGCTACAAATGGGAGTTTCTGGGCTAAGCAAAGGCTGCACCTGAATTACAGTTTCATTAACCCATTGCCATGAAGAGGGGTCTGAAGAACAGAACAACCACACTTGTGGTCCACCCTCTGAGTCAGCAAACACGGAGCTGGGGAGGATGCCCTGGTGCCCTTGTAGCATTTTCCAAAATAGGATGGGCACCGCCGAGAGCGGCCCAGCCTTCCTTCTCCCATTCCCAAAACACATGCGGGATGAAAAGCTCTAAAGCAAACAGGCTTGCCTGTGGCTTCCCCCCTCAGCCACAAGGTCCCTTTTAGCTTCTTGGGGTGGTTTTGAGATGAAGCGAACACACCCTCCTGGGTATGACGTTAAGGTTTCTAATTACCCTCCTTGAATACATCACTAACGTGCCACATCAGCTCACTTGTGGGTCCGTTCCTCTCACCACATGTCTCGAGAAGGGGACCTTCTGCCTCTCTTTAGCACACTGGCCTCTCCATCCCCTGGGTGGGTTGACCTGCAGAGCTGGGATGGACGGTTCCCAAGCAGCCTGGTGATGGGCCATGCTTTTCCTGCTCTTGAGGTCAACCCCACATGAAGAAACAACCTTTCTCCAGGGTGTCTACACAGGGGACAGCCCTACCCTCAACAGAACAAGCACCCACATACTCCCAGTGGACCATCCCCTGAAGGGTCCATCCATGCTCTAGCCCTGGTCAGCCAGCAGCTCGAATTCAGCTCACCTGAAGCACAGTGTGACCCTGGTCCCATCACCACATTAGACTCCCTAAGCTATCCAAGATCTGTGCGTGGCTTTGCCAGATACGAGCCTGGACCTGCATCCCTCTTGATTGACAGCTGGAGATGAATAGTAATATGTCTTAGGGTAAAACTAGATACTTATGTCTAGCAGCTGAATCATGACCTACATGTGTGGTGGCTGTCCCAGCTCTTACTGCAGCCCATGGCGATGCAGTCAGCACAATTTGGGGTGTTTGGAGAGCCATCCAGTTACTCAAACACCAGTATCTACTTTGGGGTGTGAAACACCCTCCAGACCCCCCTGACCAAACATCTGTCGGCTGTAACAGAAGACTAGACACCGAGTTCATATTTTTATCTTCCAGTGCAGGCCACCTCCATCTCCTGGTCCAAGTTTCAATAGCTCCAAAATAAAACCCATTTGCATTGGAAGAGGATGCCCTCCAGCTCTGCGCTCTCAGGCCCCTGCTGGGATGAGTGGCACCGTCCTGGCGCACAAACACTTCCAGGATGGTTACCGTGTTTGTGTGCCTCCTGCGTAATATCACCGAAGAGAACTAGTTTGACAAAGAAAGGAGAAGGAACAACTGATATGCAAACCCATGTCACGAATCATTCACCAAATGGAATTTGCTCTCCAGCTTTCAAATAATCTTGGAGGCTGCTTCCAAAGTGCCGTTTGCAAGCCCTCTGTTAATCTGGAAAGCAGATGCTGCTACAGGCTGTATTACAGCTTCTTCAATAAATCCCCATCAAATATTACTTTAAAATGCCCAGGACTTTTGCAATCAGTTTGGGTTTTTTTTTCTCTTCTTGGCATATCTCAAAACCCAAACATCATAGAACACCTTTGCTGTAATTCAGCTTTAATGAACGAGCCTAAGCCTGGGGAAAAGCTCATCCCACATCTCCCCTCACGCCTGGGTGACCCCAGGATCCTCCCAGAGGGCTCTGCCCATCTCCTTCATATGCTCTCAAGACCTCACCAGATACATCAGTGAATCAGGAAGGTGCCAGAACCGTTTTCCGGCAGGCTTAATAATGGCAAGGAAAATATGGAGCTGCAGGCAAACACTGTCATGTTGTCAGAGAGAAATGAGGGTGAACCCCGGCTTCGGTGAAGATGAGGAGAAAACTATCAAGTGCTGCCTTCCTGTCCCAGCTTGAGCATCTGAGGTGACCCGATAACGATGAAATGACAGACTGCCCCCTTTGTCATGTGCAAAAATAAAGCTATAGCTGCCTTTAGCAATGCTCATTGGTCAGGTGGGCAGACCAGGGTGGCCCCATCCCTTCCGGAGGTGCACGGAGGTAGGTGAGAAGACATCTGACCACGGTGCATCAGGACCTACAGTGCAACCACGGAGCCCCACCATGGTGGAACACCAGAGCACACAACATGGGGTGTGCAAAACCCATGCCATGCTGCCTTTTGGGGATAATTCTCCTTCCAGCCATTCAATTTTATGCAAGATACTGAAATGCATGGTGGGAAGGAGACATTCAGGGTCACAGACTCCTCGTGTATCTGCAGAAAAATGTTAGTTAGCTAGACTGGGCTAGTCAGCTAGACTCTCTTCATCAGCAAAGGAGAGCAGCCACAGCAAAATCCACCTGATCTCAGCTTAGGAGAAGAGAAATCACACCACTGAAACTGTGCCTACTGCTCTCCATCAACGGTGAAGGCAGCCCGGGCAACTAGGGATACCTGGTGGCTACCATCCAGGTATCTAAATGTGGACGGATGAATCCCACCTCACCAGAAAATATTCTGCTCAGCTAAAAACCCCATTTCTGTCAACTAACAGAGCAACTTCAGAGGCTGAGCCTCACGGAAACCTGTGTTGCCTCGAATCACAGAATCACAGAATGGTTTAGGTCGGAAGGGACCTTAAAAATCACCTGGTCCAAACAGGGCAGTGTCCTGGAGAAGCCCACTGGACTCAAGGGAACCAAGTCACTGATGTCCCTGCAGAAGATCCCACCTGGCAAACGTACTTTGAAAAGGCGCTTCTGTCATGCATGGCCACATGCGGGTGTTTCATTGCCGAGGAGAGTGTTTGTGGTGATTATTGCTGTTTTTAATGGCAACTCATTTTCGTTTGTGGATAAAGGGAGCTTTGGCTTGTAAGATCCTGATGGTGCCAGCCTGGGTAGATGGTGGCAGCACCCACGGTAGATGCCAGGGCACCACATGGGCAGAGCGGTGGCACAGGGCTCTCCCCGCTGGACCAGGGCTTGCCAGGAACAGTGCCTTCCAGCCAAAAATGCCCCGAGACAGCTCATCCCTCCCAACCCAGGGAGAAATGAGTGCGTGGATCGTGCTCAGGAGGAGGAGTGGCCTGGCTGCGTCTTTGGGCTGACATCTGTTCCCATCTCCAGCCCTCCATTTCCCCCTTCCTGCGTGAAAATGGAAACAATGACGTCGGCCGTGGTTGGAAAGGGCTTTGAAATCTACAGATGAAAAGTGGCAGATAAGATAGAGCTGAATTATTCTAGAAACAGAGGGAGAGGGAAAGCCAGTAAAGGGGGAAAAACCCCACGTAATAAATAATAGTCGATAAAATACATAAATCAAAACGCATTAAAAAACCAATCCTCCGGGAAGCAGCTGCTTCATTCTTTACTGTTGATAGCTTCAATATAAGAGGGGAAATTACCACCTTGTGTTCTGCAACACATCACACCGACTTTCCTTTACAAACTCTAATGTCCCCTGATTGCAAAGTCAATTTAAAATTTACCATAAAACACGGAATCTCATAAACTTTACAACCTCAATCACGCTCACTCAGTGCTCTCGCCCAGATCAAACGCATAGGCACCCGCTTTGCTCTCCGATGTGGATATACGACGACGTGCTGCAGACAGCAGACGGGAGAGCAGACCAGGGCATCACAGTGGAGATCTCCCTGTCCTGGCCAGCCCGGTGGAAGAGAAAAGAAGTCAGGTTGGAAAACAAGCTGGCAAACGGCTCTGTTGGAAGTACCCTCAGATGTCCATCAGACAGCTCATCCCACGTACCAGCAGAAACAAGGGTAGCCAGAACCATGATTTATGGTCAGGGTGGTGAGACACTGGCCCAGGTTGCCCAGAGAGATGGTTGATGCCCCATCCCTGGAAACATTCAAGGTCAGGTTGGACGGGGCTCTGAGCAACCTGATCTAGTGGAAGATGTCCCTGCTCATAGCAGGGTGTTGGACTAGATGACCTTTAAAGGTCCCTTCCAACCCAAACCATTCCGCGATTCTGTGATTCTCTAACTAAATACGATGTGGCCTTGAGCGCAGTTGGGGAGCTGTAGCTCTGGTGCCCTCGAGGTGGGACCGGCATCTCGTGATGCTGAGCCAACCTCCCTTCTCGCACTGGGGCATACTTAAAATTCAGCTGGGTTTTGAGCCACGTTGCAGGCTCTGATGCAAAACTCTAAGTCATTTCCCTGAGCCTGGGTTTCCTCCAGAGATTTAAGCCCATGTAGATCCTGCAGGGAAGACAGGGTGAGTTTTTAATAAAGGGAAGGAGCGTGCAGCTATGCTCGTGCTGGGAGTTGATCATTTGCTCTTGCAGGCATGGCTTCCACTCATGTGTTGATGAGGGAAAATTAATTAGGCTCCTAGCTTTGCTTCCTACATGACACTAACTCCTTTTGCTTCTGATTAAAGTGTTGTCACCGTGACAGAAAGCCCATCTCTCTGAAGGGGTGCAAAGGATTTCGGTTGAAGCAACAGCAAAAGCTGCATATTTCAAGATGCACTTCCCCGGCACCCACAAACCACTTCGCTCTCAATGCCTGGGGTGTTCACGCACCCCATAAACTCTGGCTTAAAATTCTCCCCAGATTCACCCTCAGCTCAGAATTGCAGGATAGGTTCAGGGAATAGAGTCATTTTTGCAATCAGCCGCTTGCACTTGCGACCGCCCGACATTGCAATGAGATGGATGCTCGAAGAAGCAGCAAGGGTTAAACCCAGAACAAGGAAAAGGACGGGCAGGACTCGGGGATGAAGCAGTTGATCAAAGGGTAGCTCAGAAGCTATTTAAAAATAAACCAGAAAGTAGAACTTCCAGGCAGTTGCCGCTGTAATTACAATGCAGACAACGGAGCCATGGTGCTGTTAAGGTTACTGGATTTTCCTACCAGCTGTGTTTAATTTACTTAAAACATGCAAAGCCATCAGGTCAGATCCCATTAGCAGAATCACTCCAGAGCACTGCAAGAGCCCGGCCAGTCCAGCGCTGCAGAAACGCTGAGGGCAAAACAGAAATGTAAAAGGCCCCTGAAGAAGTGAGAGAGATTCATGCGATGGCCAACATCAACGTGCGTTGCCTTCCCCCTCGGCCGCAGCAGATGCCGGGTGGTCGGTCCCTCCTGCTCACCAAAGGACCTGTCCCTCTCCCCCCACCAGAAGCCATCTACTGATGTGGTGTCCTAAGGCCAGAGAGGGAAAGGCAATGCTGAGATCACCAGAGCCAGAAATCAATGCAAATATCTCTCCTGGCTGTAATGGAGAAGGTACCTGAGAAATCTGGGATCAAGAATTTAGGAAAGTCCTTTGAATGTGCTTTTCCATGACCCAGGTTCTCTGTGTGTCCTACAACCTGTTTATGAACATGTACGTTGTGTTCCCTGGATCCCTTTACTCTCTGAGCATTCCCCTGACTTTTGTGTGGCCTTAGAGAAGAGACCCTCTTGTCCCAAACTGTGTGAGATGGAGCTTGGTGGGTTTGTGAGGTCAGGCTTCCACCTCTGGAGCTTTGCTCACACGTACCGAATTGGGGCCACATGATCCATCAGGAGCCCTTCCAAAATACAGCACCAAAACCAAAAACCTCCTTGTCAGGAAAAACCTTTTACAGATCTTTTTCTGTGTTTGGGTTTTTTTTTTTCCCCATTCATTTAACATTGCCTCAACACTCTATTCACCAAAGGTAACATCAAGGTTTCATCTACTATTCGTGGCTCCTACCAGCTCAATTCTATTTCTAAAATTAGCAGGCTGAGATACTTAATTGCTAGAACAAAAGGTGTTAGATCATGTTTTGGTCCCTGCACACCACTGTAAGTGCTTCTGCAGCCACCTACAACCACCTCAGAGCCAACCGCGGACTGAAGCTCAAATGCGTCATGTTATTATAGAATAGAATTATTATAGAATGTTTTGGGTTGGAAGGGACCTTTGAAGGCCATCTAGTCCAACCCCCCTGCCATCAGCAGGGACATCTTCAACTAGATCAGGTTGCTCAGAGCCTCATCAAGCCTGGCCTTGAATGTCTCCAGGGATGGGGCCTCCACCGCCTCTCTGGGCAACCTGGGCCAGTGTCTCACCACCCTTATGTTCCACTAAGCCCTACCCAGTAGAGCGATGCTGTGCAGCTTTAATCGGAGCCCATACCAAAAGGAACAGAGCTGAAGACGAGGAGAGATCAGAATATGCCACGGGCTCCCTTCTGCACATGGCCCGGATACAAAGTCATTCCTACAGAGAATGGGAAAATTAAAATAAAATAAATTAAAATAAATTAAAATAAATTAAAATAAAATAAAATAAAATAAAATAAAATAAAATAAAATACAAAATAATGTGAAGCAACGTCTGAAACCATCCAAACAAACTGCATTATCCTCATTGACAAGGACTGGCACTTCTTGCCACCAGAAGCCCTCCTGAAATCAGCAGCTCCTGGCCCTGGAGTCGCTGGAACAGCTTAAAATCGCTCTTCCAACACAAAGTCATCCTTCATGGTTTAGAAAGGTGTGAGGCTTATTTGCATAATAAATGACAAGGCTGGGATACAGATTTCTGACAGATTCCCCCCCCTTCCTCCTTCCCTTTGAAAGAAATCTATTTATTCCGAGTGAATCGTCTCCTCCAGACAAATGGGGTTTGTAGCCAGTTTAGCTCGGCGAGATATGCATTCTTTTGCATGCCCATAATGAATTTTCACAGCTAGAGCCCCTAATCCAGTCTAGTCATGGAGGGTTTATCAGGACCTCTTATTTTATTTCTACCGGTAAATGGGAATTGCTTTCCTTATCGCTATCTAGAAGCACCTGAGTGATTTTTGCTTCATATTTCCTATCCCACTGGAATTCAGGATGTGGTGCTATCTGATACTGTACAATTGTCACTCATGTTATTTGCCTTTTTATTTTAATTTGTTGGATTTATTGCTTTTTCTTCTTTTTTTTTTTTTTATTAAGGAGATTTTACTTGCTCCCTGCCATCCTCCTGCTCACATTTCTTAGGCTGATCCACGGGAAGGAGGGATCAGGGCTTGTCTTGCCTTCATCTGCCTGACGCTTTCCCATGGGAGAAGACTTAAACGTTGGGCTTGCCCCCATCCATCCCACCTCCCTCCACTGGGGAAGCGCAAAAATACACAATAACAAGCAGAGATTTTTCCTAGCATTGTGTTTAAATGCAAACGAACCCAGGAGCGCAGGGGTTTGCTGACGTGCTCGCTCCGGCTGCTGCAACCAGGGAGCAGGTAGATAGCTCTGAGCTCTGGAAAAGTGAACCCGCTGTTGCTGGAAAGGCACAAGACGACCTATAAATCCTGCAGATAACACCGTGATGGATCAGTAGTGGCAAGACATTAACCTTCACTCTTGAGGAGACACCCAAATGATAACACCTGTAGCCATGCCACTCCAGAGTTATCAGCCTTGTCACTCGTGAAGATAAATCTATCTGACCTAAACCATCATCCTACGCCCCTCCGGCTTCCTCGCTCAAAATCCTGGTAGATACCAGCAGGGATCAGGAAAATCGCACCTAATAATCAACTTAGTGTGTGTAACAAGGCTCACATGGAAACCATTTCCTTCCAGTATGTTAAAATAATTCCGCAGAGCAGGGAAAAAAACATGGTAAGCTTGAAGGCCAGTCTGCAGGGAAAGTGCAACATGTCAGTGACAACTGTGGAAGGACACAAAACAGCTACCAAAACCTCAAGGAGCTGTCACGCACAGGAAAATGTAAGTTAATTAAAGCCACTTAAAAAAATACATCTGGGACAGGAGCGTGGGATGGAGGGAGGGAGAATGAAGTGATATTAAAAGCTCAAGCAGACGGTGAATCCCAGACAGAAGGCAAGGAAACCCATTCTGCTAAATCCAGATGAACCCCTCACCCTAAAGCCTTACTGGAGGGGGCAGGATGAGCCCCCTCCACCCCAGGGCTATGCCTTGCCACCAGGCACCGCATCTTCCCATGGCCCCCACGGGGATGCCCAGGCTCAGCAGGTCTGTCCCTCCACTGGAAAACACCAGCGAGGCTCCACCAATGCTCTCCCAATCCCCTAGTTTGGGATTATAAATCCATTTCTTGCCTTCCTAACATCTTCCCTCCGGTGCCCACCACACCATTCGGCTGAAGCAAGAACCACGGGCAAAGTATCCATCTCGCTAAGAGCGTGAGGATGTAAATCCACCTCAAACACACCACCAGCACCAACATCACCTCCACCTTCAGCCTTGGTCCTCCTCTGAGCACTGTCTCCCTTGAGCCTCCAAGGTTGACTTGCCTCCTACTAGGCTCAAAGGATGGGTACAGGTCACTCACACCAGCCACTGCTGATATAAAAGCGAAATGAGAAAGATTTGGTTAGGTTCTGCGCAAACATCACACCCCGTGTGATATATGCATGATAGCTTTGAATGTAGATACCTTGAAGCTCAACAAGACAAGAAGCTGGAAAGTTACTTTGAGTTGTTTCAAGACATAACCCTATGTCTTGCTTTGAACTTACGGCTCCACCACAGGAGACTTTATTTTTATTGCAATGAGCTCCCAAAGAAAGTTAAAATGTTGGGTCTTTATATATTCCATTGAGCATTAATTCAGAAGCGGTACCAAAATACCTACACAAGGTTGGGTCATCATGGATTACCTCCCTCTGCTACCACTGCCACTCAGCCGGCTGTTTGAGACACCCCTGCTTGGAAAGCAGCGCCGGCCAGCCTCAGACGGGAAGGGAAACAGCAAAGCCTTCTGCACACCATCAAATCCCCGCTGTGGGATGACAGCCGGCAAGAGGAAGTCTTGCCATGACATCAGCCCGACCCAGTTGGTGCGCAGGCGGCACGGAAACACAGATGGAGAAGCGATGAGAACCCAGGTTTCCAACACATCTCGGTCTGCTTCCCATGCTCCTTTCTCTGCTGGGATGGGGGAGATGCAACGAACCCAACGCCAACCCAGCGCGGTCCTCCAGGGAAGCCGGGAGGCTGCTGGAATTTGGTTATCTTAGTTAGCAGGGAGCTGGTGTGGTGAAGGACCCAGGTCACACGGGAGAAGGTCTGAGGTCTCCCTCCTCACCCCGGAGTTCATTTTCTAACCCCAAACCAGGCTTTGCTGTAGATCTTTTTATTCCAACCCCGGGTAAGATTAATTCGTCCCAAGTCCCCATGGCTCTGCGGAGAGCGTCACCGCCTGGGGTCTCCAAATATAGCCCTGTAGAGCATCCTCCTCCCTGCCTGCAGCACCAGGCGGGCGGGCGGGCAGCCAAGCCCCCCCACCCATGCCCCCAACCCCTTCCCTCCCAAGGGCTATTTCCTTAACGCAGCCCAGCTGCCTGCCCCCACCCGCCAAGGGCTGACAGATTTGTGCAGTCCCCTTAGGGTGGGGTAGGTACATTTATTTCCTCTTTTCTAACAAAAAAAAAAAAAAAAAAAAAAAAAAAAAAAAAAAAAGAAAAAAAAATGCAGTTAACCTTTTCCTCTCCTTGCAAGGGGCAAGAAATATCCCTGCCATGGAAATGGTTTCGGGACCAAGAGATCTGCTCACGCAGCTGCGCCAATGCTATTCTGGCTTAGCTGAAATTAAAGAGCTGAAGTCGTATGTGGGCCTTCACGAAATTGTCACGGAGACCGCAAGATTAGAGGACCAGCCAGTGACCTGGGAGGCCAAGGTCTATTCCCAGCTGCGCCAAGGGATTTTCATGTGAGTCACAACATGTTTCTCAACCTCTGTTTCCCCAGAGATAAGAGACGGGCAGAGAAACTAAACCCATCAAGACTGAAGACCTGCACGTGAAGGACCTGCAGGTCCACAGGACCAGGCAAATCCACAGGCAGGACCAGACACCGACTCTACTGCGCTCCTGGGAGGATGAAGTAGCTCGGTTGCTTTCAGAAGCTAGAGCATGGAGAGGCTTTCCCAGTCCTTCAGGTCAAGCCCCTCTAAGCATTTCCAAGAGAAGCAGATACATAGGTTCACCTAGGGACTTCTGTACACTTTCAAGATGGAAAGAATAATCCCATCCCACAGACCGTCCTGGATGCCTCAAGCTGCTCTGTCCCTTCCAAAACAAATCCTGTTTATCCCACATTTCCCCAGCATGCCCAACCCAGAGCACTGGTGGACTGCTTCTAGGTAGACACACAGGGAGAAGATCTCCACTACAGACACAGATGCAACCCAAGGACAACAGAGGAATCACAGCCACATCTTCAGAGAATCATAAAATTATCAAATGCTTTGGGTTGGAAGGGACCTTTAAAGGCCACCTAGTCCAACCCCCCTGCCACCAGCAGGGACATCTTCAACTAGATCAGGTTGCTCAAAGCCCCGTCCAACCTGACCTGGAATGTTTCCAGGGATGGGGCACCTCTCACCTCTCTGGGCAACCTTGGGCCAGTGTTTCACCACCCTTGGTGTAAACAGTTTCTTCCTTATATCCAGTCTGAATCTCCCTTCTTTTAGTTTAAAACCATCACCCTTTGTCCTGTCGTTACAGGCCCTACTAAAAAGTCTGTCCCCATCTTTCTTATAAGCCCCCCTTAATTATTGAAAGGCCAATAGCTCTTGCCTGACCACCTCCAATGCCCGTCCAAACGCTAGCTAGAGATCTAACAGCACTAAAAAAACCAGGAAAACGCAGGATAACCCCAGCATCCCGGCCACCATCCCCTCTCCCACCAGGAGCAGGTCCTCCTCTGCCAGCCCTGACAGCTGTTGTTGGGCACATAAAGACCGCTCCACCAGCCCCGCCGCAGCTCATTACTCTGCAAAGGGCTTTGAAATGCTCTGAATATGAAAGGTGCTCCATCAGACCAAATTCAGCTCCGTTTGCTATTACAATACACTGCATTTCTTTTGTCTGCGCCTTTTGATGGTGTCCAATTGTTCCCCTCAGTCAGTATTTCGGAGTCATTAGTTGGAATTAGTAAAGTTCCCGCTGCCGGACTTTTCCAAGGCTCTGTTCTCGGGCTACAAAGAGTCGATGAGGAGTTGTCCTGCTTTCACCGAGCTGGAGGCGCGGCGGGGAGCGTTTCGGGGGGAGCAGGCAGTCGGCTCAACTCCACTCTCCCGTTGCAGGCACCGGGGAAATGCGCATGCTGACAAGATACTGCGGGTGGTCACAGCAGGGCTGGTGCTTCCTGGCCAGGAGGGAACCCATAGACCTTTTCATTTGGTACCTCTGGTGGGACCAGGTGAAGGGCTTCGCCCAGTTGCATCCATCCCACAAAGTTCAGGTTTCTCACCCAGAAATCCCCCGCTCCCTGTTTCAAGGCACCAGCACTGAAGAAGTCACCTTTCTCTGGGTGACGGGCCACCTCCATGGTGAAAACACCATGGATGTGCCTAATCTTGTCCTCCAACCTCTCGCTCACGTTACACCCTTCCAACTATACCAAAAAGCCTCTTAGTATCAAGACACTTTTTCTCTGAAGGCATTCATACATAGAGCATGCCGGGTCCTCCCTACCCCATATATTCTTGGGATATTCACTTGGACTTCGGAAGAATTTGGTGGTAGACATTTTCACTGGAGGATCTTAACCCATCTGGACCTGTGCTCCTGCCTTGGCCAGGCATGCTGGAGTAAGCCAACTCACAGGGGAAGGCTTGCTGATATATCAGGGAATATCACACCCCACGATACCCAGCTGGCCCGGTTTGGTGATGTCCAATCTACAAGTATGGGTGTGCATTTGCCATGGGAAGCCCAGCAGAGAGGGACAGCAGATGCGGCATTCCTTGTCCTCCACCAGCATGCATCATGTTCAACACCAGAGCAGATGGCCGAGGTCCTGCAGCCCAAGATCTCAACTCTGAGGGTGACCAAGGGGTGTATGAAAGGGGGCATACAAGGAGTGCTTCTCCAGGTATATCCTCCCAATGGCCAGCAAGCAGCCGAGATGCTTCCCAATTTGGTGGCCGTACCTGCAGCACTGCGCTAACAGCCCCTCACGGACCTTTCATCCACAAATTTCCCTAATTGGTTTTTGAAGCCATTTATACTTTTGGCATCCACAACATCCTGTGGCAGTGAAGTCCATAGTTTAATTACATGTTTTATAAAAAGCAAGTCCTTCTGTTTAAGCCCTCTGCCCAATCGTTTCATGATTTTTCTCTAGCTCTTGTGTTGCGAGGCACAACAAATAACTCTTCCCTATCTCACCTCCACACCACGTAGGGCTTATATACCCCACTTAGATACCTCCTCAGCTCCTTCTCCTCCAGACTGAAGGGCTTAGTCTGTCCAGCCACTTTTCACGTTGAAGCTGTCCCATATCACTCCTCCTTCTCCCCCTCTCCATCCTACTCTCGTCACACCATGAGTTCTCATGCATCAAATGGGTCACACTTTTGGCTCCTTCTTTGTCACCAGGACCCCAAAAACCATCTGCTGCTCAATATGGTGGCAGATCCTTGTGTCCCAATCCACTGCATTGAGGAGGAGCTCCCAGCACCTCCAAACAAGAAGCAAATCCCAAGCCATGGCCTGTCCCCAGCACATGAACCAAGGCACATCAGGTATGTCCCAGTCCCCAGAACACAACACACCCCGCAACAGACTTAATTGGCATGGGCGTTAATCAAAGGAGACCCCTTGGAAACTAATGGTGTAATAGGGCTGAAGACCAGCACAAGAGAGCCATGCGCCTCTATGAGCCGATGCCAGCTGAGAGTAAAGGTGGGTCCCACTGTGTTACACACTTTCCAGATATAATACAGCCTCCATGACAGATCACAGAATAGCTTGGGTTGAAAGGGACCTTTAAAGGCCACCTAGTCCAACCCCCCTGCCACCAGCAGGGACGTCTTCAACTAGATCAGGTCGCTCAGAGCCCCGTCCAACCTGGCCTGGAACGTTTCCAGGGATGGGGCATCTCCCTCCTCTCTGGGCAACCTGGGCCAGGGTTTCACCACCCTCAGTGTAAAAAATTTCTTCCTTCTATCTAGTCTAAATCTGCCCTCTTTTAGTTTAAAACCATTACCCCTTGTCCTGTCGCAACAGGCCCTGCTAAAAAGTCTGTCCCCATCTTTCTTCTACCCCCTTCAGGTACTGTAAGGCTACAATAAGGTCTCCCCGGAGCCTTCTCTTCTCCAGGCTGAACAACCCCAACCCTCTCCGCCTGTCCTCACAGCAGAGGGGCTCCAGCCCTAGGATCATTTTTGTGGCCCTCCTCTGATAGAGGATTCATTCCTGTTCACACATAAGGAGCTCCAGCAGGTAAATGAAGTGATGAAGTTGCATGGCCTTTGTCCCAGCTAACATTGCTATCTGGCCCCAAAGAGCCAGCTCAGGGACCACAGCAGCTATGACTCCCACCCACCCTGCCCATGGGTGCAGACCCTTCCGCACCCACCCTGGCCATCCCACCACGGTTTCTGGATGCAACGTGGGCGTTTGGCCACTACAACCGTGAAACAAAACGGCGGAGCAGACCAACCTTAGAGGACATCCCCAGGGAGTGGGAGGAAGAGCCCAGCACCTAACCCAGCTCCTTTAGCAGCTTGTCATCTTTCACGGAGGACTGTATTTCCATTCCCTAAGGACTTCCCTGAAAATTATCTCATAGACCATCCCACCTAACATTAGAGACAGCATCTCCATTGCAACGCAACCAAATGCAGGCAATTCACACCTCTCACCTTGCATTTTCTTAAGTAACACAGTACAATAAAACAGCCTGCCCAGCTTCCAGCCTAATCTAAAAACAACTTTATGGCTTCTAATTTTAGCACTAATCTTCCTTTGCTATGGTTGTGTGATTTCTAATTATTTTATCCCCAAGACTTGCTTTGATGGATCGTTGTACCTCTTCCAATGCCGAGCGACTTGTAAAGTGCCTTTAAAAAATACGCTGATCGTTTCAGGTTCATTTCCAGTTCCTACGCAAATAACATTCTCATATATGGCTTCACGGTGGAAATATTATTATTATTAAAATAATAATAATACAAGCAATACAATTTAAAAGGGAGAGCTCTATTTCTTAGGACGATCCCAATCTGATCCTGCAAGCACCATATTTTCTCTTAAAACTTGTTAAAGATTCTAAATCTGTTATCCAGATACGTATCTCTTAATAATTCAGTGCCTTTGGCTTAGCATCGCTCCCAGAACATTTTGCCTTTATCTATCCTTATTTTCAGGTTACAACACATCGAAGAGCAAATGGCCATGCCGAAACCTCGGGGTGGGGGGAGAACTTTGCGAGGGACAGGGTGAAGCAGCGGCAGAGACGCGATTGCCTTGATGCTCCCCGGGAACGTTGCTTATCCAAATCCTCTGAATTTAGCCCAGCAAAGATCAGCCCTCGGCTGAAGGCGCATTGTAGGGGCTTAGGATGAGCCTCCAGCCCCGTCTCCTCAGCGGGCAGATGTTTTGTCTCCTACCGTGCTCACCTGAAGCAACCTCTCGATCCTCCTAATCACCGACCTAGATGATAATCTGGATCTAACACTGTTAAATTTGCACGAAAACTTGCTGGGGAGAGCCAGCAATGTGCCCTTGTGGCCAAGAAGGCCAACGGCATCCTGGGGTGCATCAAGAAGAGTGTGGCCAGCAGGTGGAGGGAGGTCATCCTCCCCCTCTGCTCTGCCTTGCTGAGGCCACAGCTGGAGCACGGGGTCCAGTTCTGGGCTCCCCAGCCCAAGAAGGACAGGGAACTGCTGGAGAGGGGACAGCAAAGGGCTACCGAGATGATTAGGGGATTGGAACACCTCTCTTATGAAGAAAGGCTGAGGGATTTGGGTTTTTTTACTCTGGAAAAGAGATGGCTGAGGGGGGATCTTATCAATGCTTATAAATACTTAAAGGGTGGGTGTCAGGAGGATGGGGCCCGGCTCGTTTCGGTGGTGCCCAGTGACAGGACAAGAGGTAACGGGCACAAACTTGAGCATAGGAAGCTCCACCTAAACACGAGGAGGAACTTCTTTCCTTTGAAGGTGGCAGAGCACTGGAAGAGGCTGCCCAGAGAGGGGGTGGAGTCTCCGTCTCTGGAGACATTCAAACCCCACCTGGACGCGTTCCTGTGCCACCTGCTCTAAGATGACCCTGCTCTGACAGGGGGGTTGGACTAGGTGATCTCCAGAGGTCCCTTCCAACCCCTGCCATTCGGTGATTCCGTGATTCTGTGAGAGGGTGCTGCCTGCAGAACGTTTCGGGATGCGGAGGCAGGCAGCTGCCACCGGGTTGCAGGTCCCAGTAGGACCCGCCACCAGCAGCCGGCACTGGGGTGGGGGACGCAGACACAGGGCTGGTGGATGTTTGGTGGGTTGTTTCCTTCCCCAGGATTTACACTGCACTCCGGTCAATTGGAAAACATCCATTTGACCCGTGACGCTTTTGTTTTAGTTACTCTCCAAGCTTTGACAGCAGCAGTTTAAACACAGAGCATATGAGGTTCAGCACCGAGAAGGCACCTCATCCCCACAAACTCGGAGTGGATGGGGAAAGATATTGCACCGCAGCCCTGATAGTGAATATATTTCCTCTTTCTCGTTCTTCATTTTCCTCTCTTTCACTTTCTGAGCCTGTTTCACCACCCGTGTCTTCTCCCTCCCCATTGGAAACATGAGCTTAGCTCCCCACCGCCCACCACAATATTCAAGACAGAAGGATACGGGGTGCCATTTTTTTTTTTTTTAATTCCCCGCACAATACTGTTATAGAGTATTTGAAATGGAGATTGTCAAAACAGGAAACAACCCAGTCAAAGTCCTCAGGCCGGGGTCCCGAAAATGTCACCGTACAGAGCTTGCAAGGGATGGAGAATAGCCCTCTGTTCCCACACGGAGAGAGGATGCTCTGGGAGAGCGGCCAGCGACACACCATCTGCCCTCCCGCCACCCGGATCTTGGGACCTGGGCTTTAACCTCTGCTGAAAT
>VYZM01022843.1:419569-431448 GCA_013398915.1 Dromas ardeola
CCCTTGCAGCATCTCTGTGGCCTCCTCTGGCCCCGCTCCAACAGGTCCATGTCTTTCCTGTGCTGAGGACTCCAAAGGTAGATGCACTACAGAAAGCATCCACCACCAACAACAAAAAAAACCACGTCTCCTTTGAGGATTCACACCAGCTATCAACTTCCAGACCTCCTCCCACCCTTAGGGACCTCTCAGGGAAAAGACAGGGCACTCAGAGACTGCTTTACAGCCTTCAGGCTTCTCTGTCCCTGGAAGAGCTCATCCTTCAGCGGGGTTCAGCTCAGCAGGAGAACGGATAGGGAAAAAGGGTGCCAGGGTGGAAGATGGAAAAGAGGAGAAACCAAAAAGGTTGGGGGGGGGAGGGGGGAGGGGGAAGAAGTGATAAGGGGTCTTCTCTTATCTTTATTCCAAAAGGAAAGCACAAGTAGGGTTGCTCCTGTAGGGATAGGTTAGTAGCCAACACCCAATTCATTATCAGAAGGACTGGAAGCCTGTTAGCAAATAGAAAACCTTGGAAAAAAGGCAGAGATGGTAAAGACAAATGGTGGATGTCAAACACAGCTCTGGTGCAACCTGAAGAAATCCAGAACTCATCCCCCTGAAAGCACATTGCCATGTATTGACTGCCAACAGAAGACCCTCGTTGTCCAGTATCAAGGGGCAGCTCTCCCACGTGGGGTTAGAAACGGGGCACCCAGGCTGCTGATTGCCCAGTGAGCATGGGGACACCTCATCCCTGGAGAACCGGAGGTGTCAAGGAGGGATCTGACAGAGGACCCTGCCTCAGCAGGATTTTCAAAGCTCCCTGACGGAGAGACATGCTCCACCATGACTGACACTCTTTGGGAATTCCTGCCCCACATCTACAGGTGCGTTACCTTCTTTCAATTCACTCTGCAATGATGCCAGGACTGGATTTGGCTACAACCAACCCCTTCTACAGCTGAACTGAAAGAAAACCACTGTGCATATCGATGACGCACCCGGTCATAGTCCACTCGCATAAACCATATTTCTTGATATTGCATGAAACGTATCAGATTCAAAACCACAGTGATAGTAAAAGACATTCACCCAAGATCCCAACACAAAAATCCCATTAAATTTGGTTTTTGGGGTAAACCAGATGAGAAGCACTCAGGTGTCCCAAGCTAGCTGCGACCTTTGATATTACCAGCAAACATGTCTACGCTTCCAAATTGTCCTTGAACATAAAAATATTGACTCTATCCACACTTTGTCCCATTCTTAAACTATTTAAGCTTAATCTTCTGAATTAAAATCATCCTTCAGCATCATTGCCTGTAGCACCCCTGATCTAGAAAGCCCAGTCTGGAAGTGACATCTCAGTGGTGTCTACTACAGATGCTCTATTATCTGCATTAAGAAAATTTCACTTCAATCTTTAGCATAAACTGATTATCTCTGGAAGGAAACCTGTTTCTTGCCAAGAGTCTTGACAGAGCTCAGGCCACACATGACACATCTCCGCGTTACCCCAAAATAATTACTTGGCCACGCACCGCATCTGATCCTCAGGGTTCTGGGTTCCCCACCCTTCTTTTTTCATTCCATGCAGAAAAATTAACTGATTAATCTATGTCTGACAGATGTTCTTTGAAAGAGATACCACGTCTTCAAAACACAAGATGATGAAAGGCGTAATCGAGTAGATTAGACTGACCAGAAAAGCAAGGATCGTAGCATGACAGTGGAAAGCACAGCTTTAAATCTTTCTCTGATATTTATGATGGGTTTATTTGCATATCAAACTATGTGCCAATTAGCTGTATATAAATCTATGATGAAATTATGCCGTGCAGCTCTCCAAAGTGAAGAAACGCCAGGGCTGGGCCGCATAATCACCCTTAACTCTGCCCCTCCAGGTGTTCCCATTCTAGCTCCCTCCTAATGACCGTGTACTATTTCCCAACAACACAGCTGAACAACGTGCGTCTTCTGCAATCGTAGAGAGGTATACGCAACATTTCCATATACTGCAAGCTACTTTGTGTGTGGTGGGACCTCTGCATCTCCCGTGGCCACTTCAGCATCGTTATTTTTACGTTCTCCTCCAGCTAGTTACATCTGCCTGCCGCCCCTTATCTCAGACTACCATCTCCTCAGGGCAAGCTTTGAGGCTTTGCGCCACCCCGTAGGAGAGCGGGGATCCTGCTTGAAGACCTGTAGGTGCCACCGGGATGCAAACAATAATAGAGACGCATGCTCTCATTTTACATATCAAGAGGAACCTGGGGAAGCAACAGGCTGGTCCTGGAGCAGCACCACCTGCCTGGAAGGGGTGTGCGCTTGTAGTCAAACTAGCCACCTCAACGAGGTCTTTGCGCTCTGTCAGATATCTGCAGAAGGCAGCATGCAAAGCCCGAGCCCACGGCCCCGTCTGCAGTCACAGCTAGCACCAGTTACAGCCTGTAAATTGGACCAGCCACCCTGCCCGTGAAGGCAGGGAAAGGTTCTGGGGAGAAGGGGTCCTGGAGGGGCAAGCAGAGCTGGTGCTCCTCATGGCTTTGTCTAGATGAGGAGCTACAGGTCCCTGTAGAAATAAACCAGGCAGCTACGTGATCCCAGCCCTTCCCAACACCTGGATTCCGCAGTTCTACCTTCTTTTAATACTTGGAATTGAAAATAGGACGAAATATGTTGCACTGTTCTGACCATTATGTCCCAGTTATGTCCCACCCCCCTTCTTGCCCCCTTCACCAACCTGCCCCTTTCACCCTCAGACAGCCGTATTACATCCCTTGGTGTTCTACGCGTACGGACCACTGCTCAGGGCGGGTCCCTAAAACCAGTGCTTCTGCTCCCTCCCAGTTCCCTTCTGCCGGGGTGCCTGGAGGAAAGTGGTTCTTCACAGCCTTACAACGAAACAAGCCATCAACCGGGTCAACTGCTACGATGGACAACTGTACCATCTTATGATTACGGCCAATCTGCATTCATTCACCTAGGGCCACCAAATTAAGCCAGCAGGAGGTTCAAGACAAGCAAACAGAGATGGTTTCCCTGCAGCAGATGGTGGATCTGCAGAGCTTCTTGCTGAAGGACTTGCAGGAGCAAGCGCACATGGGCTTTAGGAGAGACTGGATGATCCAATGGGATTAATAAACAGATGCACCACTACAGGATCAGGAAATCGTCGTCACTGGAAACAGGTCTTCTTATGATCAATTAGACCAAGAGAAAGTGCCTCATACCACAAAATTTCTTGCCACTCTTACCATGAGTATTTGGTTTGCCGGTGAATTACAGCCCCAAGCAAGGGCAGCATCACTGAACTTCAGGCGCTGTAGAGCGTCACATCAAAAGAGTTCCCACCTCAAATGGGTGGGACAGACACGTCACGGGAGGCATTTTACGGGTGGGGATGCATCACCCAGACACTGTGTAAGACACGCTGCACAGAAAAGCTGTGCCCAAAGTGGGAATGAAGCCCTGGTCTCCTGAGCCCACCTCCAGTTTCCTTCATGGTTGATAGACACTGGTCCTGCCACCTTCCCTGTAGCTCACACACCGCTGTATCTCAAGAAACATATTTTTCCGCCTGGAAATCTTGCCCAGAAAGCAAGTGAAAACATTGGACGTTAATGGAGGAGCAGTGACTCTCTGGGATAGCGAGAAATCAACTCTACAGCATTTGAGGTGCGTGGGACGCACCACTGAAGGGAAGC
Source organism: Dromas ardeola (assembly GCA_013398915.1). Taxonomy (NCBI): domain Eukaryota; kingdom Metazoa; phylum Chordata; class Aves; order Charadriiformes; family Dromadidae; genus Dromas; species Dromas ardeola. Next base: position 423,256 of record VYZM01022843.1, read on the forward strand.
AACCGTCCTGTACACACACCCACAATACTATTTATCTTCTTGATGATCTCACGATGCCCCTTTTGGGTTGGGATTGATATCAACCACTCTGAGCTTTCCCTGCAGACGTGCTACCAAGTAGGTCGTCTTCCAGGAAGATCCCAGACGCAAACAAGCCATCCCTAGAGATGATGTGAAGGGGAGCAAGGAATGAGCCTGCATTCCTCGGGACAATTTTTTTTGGTAGCAAGTTTGACTAATTTGAGCGATTAGGCACATATTCAGACATAAAATATTAATATGAGAACAAATCAAAGGCAGCTTGGCTGGCTGGGCTCCTGCTTTGAATTCATTACATATATTAAAAAAAAAAATAAAAAAGGGGGGGGAAAAAAAAGCTTTTATCTTTTCAAGTACATATGAAAAGGTATAAATCCCTGCCCGACTGCAGCACTTGGCCTCGCTGCGCTGGTAATTGGAACCAGCGTGCTCCGCTTCCCGGGCGTCCCATTCACAAGCGGGAGAAGGAAGCATTCAATTTTTCAATAGGAAATTTCATCGCCGGAAAACAATCCACCTTCCTTGCCTCCGAAGAAAAGCCGGAGGGTGAGTTCTCTCCTCGACCACGGTTTCGGCTTACTGCCAGCCAGCCCCAGCCAGAGCTGCCGGCGGGCAGGAGGAAAAGCTGCAGCGCCGACTCCGCAGACCATCCCAAAGTCATGAGATCGCCCTCAACACAAAGCTTGGTGCTTTTTTTTTTTTTCCCCCCTTATAAATACATTGAGTTCTTTTCTTTTCCTTTGGGATCGCTCAGAGGTCCGGTTTGCAATTTTTCTTTCCGTAACCGCATGGGCTAAACAAGCCCAGATTTTGTTATGACAGTTTTCCTGAGATTTTCAACTTTCCACCCAATTCCAGACCTGGGACTTCATGGAAAGCACCCGGGTGTATCCACAGGCCACGCACAGGGATTTCCCTGGAGACAAAACCCACTTTAAGTGGGTTTTTATGAGCCTGGGACTGAGCAAAAATCACTTTACTTCTTTTAATAGCGCTTTTTTTTTTTAAAAACTTTTTTTCATTCCTTAAGTTGGTGCCTTAGAAAGTTTAATACGGCTTCAAGGCCACAAAAACCTGTGAGATGCTCAACAGGACTCAAGAAAGCCAAGCGACAGGCAAAGGGACTAAGCAGCGTGCTGGCACGTGAAACGCAGCACCGGCCAACAAAAAAAACGACGTAAACCAACTTCTGACAGTGGTCGCTGTAAGGATCAAGCTTCAGGATTAAAACAGACTCGGAAGCGCTTCTGTACGCGCAGTGCAAACTTCAAAATCAAAATTTACTTCTGCTTTTAAAACTTACTTGAAAAGCCATTTCCCTCCTTGTTATTTATGTATTTTAAAGCATTACCTAATAGTTCCCACTGTAATGGAGAATTTCTTTATGTACCTACAGAAAAGCTGCCTCCTGCAGCCTTCTCTTCGCCTGCTTTCTGAGCCATCCCCGGGACAGAGCTGGGAGAGGAAAGACTCCCTCCATCACGAGGTCTTGGTGCCTTCCTCTATCACATCACATCCAGGGCCAGAGGGCTGGATGAGAAAGCAATCATGGACAATGCATGAAGCAGCTCCTCAAAAGTACATCAAACTCCATCTTTACACCTCTTTTTCCCCTAATATCTCTAGAAAAGGGTTGGCGCGGAGTCGTTCTCAACTGATAGGTAGAAACAGTCTTCTGACCCCCAGTGCAGCATCATGAGGGTACTTTTAGCTGTATTTAGGGTACTTTTAGCTGCCGTGAGCTGATCAGCAAAGGGAATTTCTGAAGCAGAGATGTGTGACTGGGAGTGCAGACCTGGACCAGTAACTGATGGCACTAGGGGCAGGAGATGGGCAGATGGGCAAAGCTGAGGGCAGCAGCTGGAGCAGAATAAGGAAAGCTGAGCACAAAGCCAGCATGGAGTCACATGGAGTGTTGGATGTTTTGGGATATTTTGGGCAATGGAGGCCTTGCTGTTCCTCCACTCCAGCAGGAGATTGTGTGTTCTTCTTGAGAAACCAGGATGCAGTTCCCCCAAGGCTACCTAGAGTTAGGCACAGGATGTCTTACACAGCCCCAAAGCAAGACATCAAGACTATAGCATCAAAGTACTGAAAGAGTCCTCAAGAAGTCTTCTGGTTCACCCTTGGCCCAAAGCAAGGATCCCCAAGGACGCACAAGAGATGCTGGTCTACTTCAGGACTGCCAAGAATGAATCCACAGCACCTAAAGGGGCCTACCTTTAGACGGGGAGGGACTCCTTATCAGGGAAGGTAGTGATAGGATGAGGAATAACAGTTTTAAACTGAAAGAGGGGAGATATAGCTTAGATATCAGAAAGAAATTCTTTACTGTGAGAGTTGTGAGCCCCTGGCCCAGGTTGCCCAGAGAAGCTGTGGCTGCCCCATCCCTGGAGGGGTTCAAGGCCAGGTTGGACGGGGCTTGGAGCAACCTGGGCTGGTGGGAGGTGTCCCTGCCCAGGGCAGGGGGGTGGGACTGGATGATCTTTAAGGTCCCTCCCAACCCAAGCCATTCTATGATTCTGCGATACTATTGTCCCTGTTGTTTCACCAGCCTTTTCTTTGGAGGTACTTTACTGCCCCAAGGATCTGCTCTCAATGGGAAGACCCATCATTGCACCCTACTAACTCCTCAACAAGCCAATAAACTCAGGCAACACTTTATCTCTGCCGGACTTCATCCTGGCCTTGACAGGCAAGGCTTGGATCCTCCTGTTGGACTCAGACTCCAAGCCCTAATCCAGACCTGCACACCACAGCTTATCGCTCTCCTTGAGCACCAAGAATCACGCTAAACCCCAACAAATTTTGGAGCAAATGAAAGGCAAGCATCTATTTTGTCAAGCCAGGATCACCTTTGTTGAGCTGCCACCAAAGCTTTTCCTCTAAGTCATTAACTGCGATGGCCAAAACACGATTCCACCTCGCTCCTCTCCTGCCTCTTCAAGGGCAGGATGGCAGCACTCGAGCCGCTGCAGCGCTGATTGTCCTATTGTTCCACAAAGTGGTTCCTCTCCAGCAAATTGAACACTGAGAGCCATCAGAGAGCGCCCCGGACAAAGGGACCAGCGCCTGTTTCTGGGATTATTAGAGGGAAGCAGAAAGAAGCCTCTTGAAGAATCTTTGTGGCACTTAACGTGACAGCTGGAAATAATGGATAGGACAAAACAGAGCAAAGATGATTTAAATTAAGCAACTCCCGGAAAGTGGTGTTCACTTAAGCTTCCAAAGGAGAATTGCTATTTCTTAGAAATGTTAACGGTCACGTCTGTGGGCGCTCCCCCTCTGCAGCGCATACACACACACACACACATCCGTTTTTGGGTGCTTTGTTCAGTTTGTTCAGTTTGCCAGTGGACGCTGCATCCCTTCCATTAGGAGATGGAAAAGGTGTAAATGAGCAACACCAGCCGCAGCTCATCAATCCTCAAACAAAAACAGCCTTTAATTTCTATCCGCTGCCAAAAGTTCAGGGACCTGTAGGTAGAGATTTACATACACATGCTCCAGAAATCATTCATTACACAGCTCCGCCAAAGTCAGCCGGAGGAGAGGGGCCTCACTCCTACCCGAGGGGTTTGGCCCAGGCAGAATGACAAAGGCTCTGAAGAAACTTTAGTGCCATCTCATGCCAGTACCAGCTTGGTGGGACCAGTGTGGGGCTCATTTTAAGTAACTGGCATCTCCCATCTATACCCATCATCTTGCTCCTGCCGTGGGGAGCCCAGCCACGCTGCCTGCCAGCATCCTTCAGGATCCCTCTTCTCATGCTACGTCTTCTGCCAGAGCTGGACCGAGATGAAGTCACTCTGAGCGAGTCCTTGTATCAGGGGAGCCCCAGGCATCTGGGCTCCCTGCACACGTGGGTACAGCTTCCCAGCTCAAGCAAGGCATTTCCCAGTGGCCTGAGCGGGCTGGCTTCTCCCCTCCATGCCCTCCCTTTTGGGAAACAGAGCTACCACCAGCACAACTGGAGCAACGCCACTGCTGAACAGAAGCATTGCTTTGAGAGCTCCTTCCTTTTGCTGTGGCTGTCCTACCAAAGCAGCTCCTAAGTGGCCTTAGTGGTGGGTCCCTTATATTTGCTGCCATCTCCGTAGCTACTGCTCAAAGCATCGCTATTTGCTGCCGGGACCCCAACAAGTCCACACCGACCACAGTGGTTTGCTGTGTTTGGTGCATCCTTGACATGGCCGGTCGTGAGCAGACACTGCCAGATATTACCCATTGGAAACGTGTTGGTGGTGCTTCATCTGCTCCCTGCGTGCTGGGACCTGCCTACATCTGTCTGTCCTCTCCTCCTCATCATCATCCTCATTTCATCCAGGCACTAAGAAACCCTGCCTGAGGCATCTGTCGGACCAGGGCACCCAGAGGTCCCACAGGACGTTCACGCGTGCAGACAGGACATCTCTGCACCAGGGCATGGAGCACCCGCTCCGGGCATGGGGTCAAACATGGAGAGGCCAGGGGACAACATCCCACCCTCTCTTCCATGGTGGCTGTGAGCAGGGCTCAGTCCCCAGAGGACCTCCCAAGGCACAGGGTGCTGAGAGGCAGTCATAGAACCATAGAATGGTTTGGGTTGGAAGGGACCTCAAAGATCATCCAGTTCCAACCTCCCTGCCCTGGGCAGGGACACCTCCCACCAGCCCAGGTTGCTCCAAGCCCCGTCCAGCCTGGCCTTGAACCCCTCCAGGGATGGGGCAGCCACAGCTTCTCTGGGCAACCTGGGCCAGGGGCTCACCACCCTCACAGCCAAGAATTTCTTCCTCAGATCTCATCCAAATCTCCCCTCTTCCAGTTTAAAACCATTCCCCCTCGTCCCATGGCTCCCCTCCCTGATCCAGAGTCCCTCCCCAGCTTTCCTGGCGCCCCTTGAGGGACTGGAAGGGGCTGGAAGGTCTCCCCGGAGCCTTCTCTTCTCCAGGCTGAACCCCCCCAGCTCTCTCAGCCTGTCCTCCCAGCAGAGGGGCTCCAGCCCTCCAGTCCCAGCAGCACGGGTCACGGTGTGGCTATCACACAGCCCCTCTTACACTGTCGTCACCTGGCTGCTTGAGCCCCAGAGACCCAACCAACCCATTTCCCAGAGTCTTAAGGCTAAAGCCTTCATCATCAGCCCAGGCTGCTTCCAAGAATCCTTCATCATCATTGGGAGCCGCGTTCCTCCTCACCCAAACAGCAGCTGTCACTCCCATTTTACTGAACACAAGAGCTTTGGGACATGATTCCCCCTCTGGCAGCATGATGGGGAATTGCCCCAGAGTCCCAAGTGACTACTCCTGCTTGGTTTGGTCTCTAGAAGTGCAATTTCTTCCTTTCTCTTAGAGACGGCAGCAATGCCTGCAGCCCGGGCCAGGGAAGGAGGAGAGGGGTGGAAAGACACGCACGATGCACCGGGTGAATTAGCAAGCTGTCTGCTTTCGATAGATTTGCTTACGCTGTGGCGGCAATCCGTCTTTCCAGGCGCAGCGCGTCGGTTTTATGACCTGAAACACCACGCAAAAGCAGCTCCTGAGCATCGGAAGATGCAGCCCGGAAAATCCTGCACTCATCGCCGCGACGGATAAAAGCCTGTTTAAAATGGTTCCCCACGCGCGGAGCCCTCTGCAAGCACCTTTGCAATGATGGGTGCTTCATACCTTCCTTGCACCCTCGTGTGAGTAGGTAACAAGGCTGCTGGCCTGTTTGGCCACCCAAAGGCCTGAGACACCATAGCAGCAGCTGGAAGGTGATGGTGGAACCAATCCTGGCAACAAACACCATGCTTGAAGAGAGGAGCCCTCACAACATCCCCTAGGAGTCCCACACTACCACCCCTCCGCTGAGAAACCGTGAAGTCTCCGTTCTGCAAAGGCTGCCTTTGCAGCCCAAGGGGCAGACAGCTCTGGCATCGGATAAGGTTCACGGATGGGGCAGGCAGAGCTGGGAACGTCGCTCTGGATTTGTGCGGCATCTGGCACACTGGGACCTGACCTAGGTGTCCCCAGGTCCTGCTGCAGCACCAGTATGCAGTACTGGCTGTGACAGAGGCGGAGGAGCAAGGAGGAGGAGCAAGGAGGAGAAGCAAGGAGGAGAAGCAAGGAGGAAGGAGGACAAGAAGAAAGGAGAAGGAAGGAAGAGGTCTCTGAATTCATCATTAATACATTTCATGGAAGCAGAACAACACCTGGATCCATTCGACATGGGATGAGGCCACCGTACTGTTCTCTCTGCAGGCAGTCAGTAAAGCAGCTCACCTCCTGTCCTCTGCTCCGGCACGGAGAAGACGCCGGAGAGCAGAAACACGGACATGTTATGGGGGAGAGACGCTGCAGAAACGCTGACCAGACACTCTTTAACAGGAACATGCCAGGCAACACGGAAGGTGAAAAACAACCTGCCCCCATGGACATCTTTCAATGTCGTTTGTGAAAAACGTGACTCAGGAAAATTGGAAAGGAAACCACGGGTGATGTGAAAGTGGGACAAGACAACATCTGTTCTGGAGCCCCACAGCTGGAAGGTTCATAACCTGCTTTTGCTGTGGCTGCAAGGGACACACTGGTCCAGAGAGGGCTTGGAAGAGAGGAGAAAGCTGCCTGCTGGGCTTCGTGCTCCGGGATTCAACCAGCACGTGCACACACCACAGCTGAGCTGGAGGACCAGGGGTCTCACCCCGCTCCCACCCCTCCCCACGAGCCCCAGTGCGACCTCACATCTGGCAACATCTGCCTAGGGCATTCCTTAAACACTGCATAAAAAGACCACCACAGGTCAAGACGTGGCCATGACCCACCTCTGCAAGGTGACCCACGGGATGGGAGGGCAGTGGGATGCAGGAGTGAACGGAGCACTGCTCTGATGGGCAGATGTCCCTTCGTGATGCTCCTCTGCTCCTTACTCAAAATCAGCCAGAAAACTGACACCGGAGCTTCTCAACGCACAGGAGCCTGAAAAGCAGTTCCCAGGGAGCCTGCCATACCACCTCAGAGAAGGCTGCGAGAGAGATAGGAATACACATGGGAATATTTGGGATTTTATCCTCTTCCTGAAGCATAAACAGAAAGGGAGTGCAAATTACTGCTTTTTATTACAGCTGGCAAAAAATGTGTAAAGTATCAAAATGCTGAATACGCTCGTGATAGTGTAGGTGGGAAAATCCTTACAGATAATCGAATCTAATCTAACCTAACTCTCAAGGTATTTATAGTACGACAGTCCTTACCATGGTTTCAGAGCGGTATTTCCGAGCTGATATTCCCGAAGGTAAGATTGAAAGGTGAGTAAATCCTTGGTTCAACTTGCTCTTTACTGGAAAGACAGAAAGAAAAAGAAAGAAAAAAGAAAATAAGAGAAAAAAAAAGAGATAAAAAGAAAAAGGAGAGAAAAAGGAGAGAAAAAGGAGAGAAAAAGGAGAGAAAAAGGAGAGAAAAAGGAGAGAAAAAGGAGAAATGGAAAAATAAAGAGAGAAAGAATAAAAAAGAAAGAATAAAAAAGAAAGAAGAAAAAAGAAAGAAGAAAAAAGAAAGAAGAAAAAAGAAAGAAGAAAAAAAGGAGGGAAAACAAAAAAGGTAAAAAAGAAAAAGGGGGAAGAAAAGGGAGGAAAAAAGAAAAAGGAGAAAGAAAAAGGGGGGGGGGAAGAAAAGAAAAAAAAAAAAGGAAAAGAGAAAGCCAGCAAGCAAGAAAATCTAGAGAACTGATAGTTTCCAGATACCAAAGGAACAACCTCAAGTCATTTTTTAAAAAGTCCGAGTCCTTCCTAATAAGATGCCTAACGGTCTGTGAATTATACAGCCATAAAACTTCTACTTATACGTGACATTTGCTGGTAGGAATAAATCAGGGCTCAGAAAAAGAGGAGACGCTCTGGAGTTCAATGGGTATTATCCTAACTCTAACCGTATTAGCGGTGGTCTGAAAGCAGGACATTGTCATCCAGACAGACGGACGATGTTCATAACCAATGGTAATTTGTAGGACGCATAATTTGCTCCTACCAAAATAGCACAGCATGTGGGTTTTTTTGCCCTTTTTAGTATACGTAGTCGCGGCGTTTCTTTTGGCTTGTTGAAAGAAATCTGCTCTGCACAAGCGGAGCAAGAGCTCAGACCTTCAGCAGCTCATATAAAACAGGTGGCCAGGCATCAGGGGAAATACAGCTTTTTTTTTTTT